>CP099853.1:19968801-20455467 GCA_030062745.1 Capitulum mitella | reverse complement strand
CGCCCGAGTGTTTTTAAAAAGCCTTGGGTGGGTACTTACTCATCTGCCAATACATCGAAAACTTCAAAAATGCAACTGCATTAAAACACTTGATATTTTTGTAGTGCTAGCTTACGAACTACCAAATGCCTAAAGGAAAAAAAATATTTTAACACGCCTTGACTACTGGCCAAGGGCAGCAGATGGCAAAGGGGACATCTCCCCTTCCTGAAGGCCAAGCGGCCCCCTGGCGGCCGAGCGGACCCCTGGGGCCGAAGGCCCCAGTGTTTTGGGTAGTGTGAGACCCCCTCAGAGCGCTATGCACTGTAAGAAGCAGATAAACAATGCAGAATAAGAATGCTCTGAGCATTAAAGAAGGCTTACGAACATCAAAAACGCATCCCGAACATGCAAAAGGGCTATGTGTGCTGTGAAGACAGTACGGTAGTCTGAATGAGCGTTTATGGGCCGCTGCTAGCTAGTGGGAGGTTTCACTGTTTGTGTGGAGTCGGCGCTATGCCAGCCCATGAATGGTGCTTGTTAGCCTCTAGGGCGTAGGCCTCCGTGCGTCGGCCCCTGCTTGACAGTAGAAAGATTCCCCGCTGACTTATAAAGAGGCCCCAATGGAGTGTAAAGGGCCCCTGCTTGCTTGTAATAACATTCCTGCCGACCTGACGAGTGCTCCTTACAGCGGAAGTCGTTGCCGATGACTCGTCTTTTTGCCGATGACTAGGGCAGCGGAGCAATACGATAGGACAAGGCGGTGGGTAGATCTTACCTCGAGATGGTCTGACGGGATTCTCCTCGCCCGTCGTCGCCGCTTCCCTGACCCTACCTTGAGTCACGTGACCCCGACCAATCAGGAGACCGAGTGCTCCAAACAGCTCCAGAGGCAATTCAAGATCGAAAAAATCGTTCCAAGGTCAGTTCCGATCCCATGACCCCTCTTCAGTTGCCACGGCGAGCGCCCCCACCAGCTGCGTTACCGGACTATGAGTGTTGACAGGCAAACAAATAAAACACTTTTTTCATTCATTCGCAACATAGTTTTCTCATGTATGCTTTAATTCCCAACAGTCTAAGAACTACGACAGTTGCCACATTTAACGGACTGGCCACAGAAATGATCACCCGTGACTGAGGTGATCTCACAAATCGAACTCCTGTTACTAAAAACTGTGCCAAAAGCCCCTGGCCTTCCAGAAATCTGAACCGCCAGTTTCCGATTTGTGGCAGGTGCTGTCACGAGCTCCAAAGTCATTCGGATTCCCGCGCCATGCACAGCATCAGAAAATGCATTTGCTTGCTGCCAAGAACCAGGTCCCGTGGGCTGTAGAGACACGAGTGACTGGCATGGCTTGACGTTGCGGTTCGGCGTTGTGGAACTTGGTTGACTAGCCACAGTTTGGTAAACAGGGCAGGTAGCATGAAATTCGGAACATATTGCATGTTGACATGTTCCCGGAAAAAGGACGTAATCGGAAAAGTGCGCGAAATCTTTTCGCATGACCAATCTCTGGATGGCTCGATGCCATTCGAAGCCTGTTAAATAAAGATAAAACATGAAATGCGGGACTTTTCGCGTTTAAGGGGAGTAACATTGATAATGCCTGATTGGGTCCGGTTCTAACTGGACCCAGTTTTGTATACGTTGAAAAGGAGAAAGAATGCACGCTTGACTTCTCGGATGTTCATTTACAATTCAAAGCCTACATTTGTGTGTGATTGGCTTTTGGAAATACGTTTCGAACATGTTGATGAAACGCTTGTTTGAAAGGAAGGTTGCATGGGACAAATCATTTTGTGTCCTTGCGTCATGACCAGCCTGTCTACAGCGAGCTCCAAGCGAGCTTTGCTGCGTAATTTGCAGCTTTTTTTACATTCCCCAAAAGCTGGCTCTGCACGCCTGGTGGTTGCTATCACGATCTTCCGCGGCTGAGCCGGGCCAATCTTCACCTGCCGCCGCCGACAGAAGGGTTGGGCCAGTCGTCGAAATCACGCGGGTACTCCCGGCCGGTCCCCAGCCACCTCTGCGCTGTCTGTCTCGGGCTCACAGGAGATGATCAGGCAATGAGACCGTGTGGAATTAGGAGGCCCCTGACCTTGACGCGACTCAAAGTCACCTCTGTGCAGCGCTGGAACTTCATGCACGCCTGAAATGGCTCATCCGTTGTGATCTTCTATTGTCATGGCCCTTTTGTATTTATATTTATTTATATTGTGCTGTTTTATTGTTACTGTATACCTTGTTATGGACGTTCCCTCTTGCGAAACTCGTATGTGTTCTTGACTTTGGCACTGGCAGTGACTCTTGGTCGGAAAAGTGAAAACCAAGTGAAATCATTGCTAATGCATATGGTAATAATTATTGAAAACTTAAACGTCGTTAGACTGCTATACCGTAATACAAATGTTACTCGAAGTTGAAAAATTA
The DNA here is from genome assembly GCA_030062745.1 of Capitulum mitella. Taxonomy (NCBI): domain Eukaryota; kingdom Metazoa; phylum Arthropoda; class Thecostraca; order Pollicipedomorpha; family Pollicipedidae; genus Capitulum; species Capitulum mitella. Next base: position 20,453,054 of record CP099853.1, on the reverse strand, counting down.
TTAGCGCACAAACATCACGTAAACAGGATTCTCCTCAGGGGAGGGGGCCAAATGTCAAAATCTGTCATATACCACTGACATATGACGAAGTTTACAGGAAAAAGTAGCAATTTGATGTAAGTGACCTCATGTGTAACCCACATGAGCACATATAATGTTTGCTTTTGCAAAATATATAAGACCAGTATTCAGTATTCGTGCAAAATCGCTCTATATCTAGTGCAGAGAGATTGGCTCTGGCGGGCACGCCTCCCATGCCCGCTTGGCTACCTTCCTGCGCACAACGGAGACGCCTTTTTCCCGGAACCATTTCAAATATCTGATGGCATCAAACTTATAGCTCATTCAGCTCCCAGCAACTTTTCGCCGTAGCATGCTATCAGAGTGCTAAAATCCAGGGAAAAGAGGGAGGCAATGCAATGGAATATTCCGAAGACAATGATTCTGTGTCACGCTGTACACATAACGTTACAGTTTACAAAACAGGCCGCTCTAGCCAGTGTCCTTGCTGTTACGAGACTACAGGCAGACATAGTGTTCAATAGGAAGAGAAAATTAGTTCCACGTTTTATGCCGTGACACCGGCACGCCAGTCAAATGCGTCCGGCCACCAACTCTTCGGCGGAGGGGCACAATTCGAGAGACAGGTCCGCGTACCATCGACTTCGCAGCAACATGCGAATTCACACCAGCGCCCGAATGTTAGGGCCGCACATTCTACTGTCGGGCGCTGCTGGTTGCCGTTTCTTGCAGAGATGCCCCTGCCGTCCTGGAGGACGCACCGCAGTCGTCTGGGCTCCGGAACCACGCCCAGGAAGGTCAGCAGTGTCTCCAGCTGGGTCTGCGTCTGACGCTCCAGCGGCTCGCACGGCACCAGCAGGGTGTCAGCCGAATCGGTGGCCCAGTCCTCGTGAAGTCGCGAGCGCTGCTTGATGCACTCTAGGACAAATGTTGCCCATTTGGCCACATGGAACCCCAAGCCGCCGACGCGACTGCCGTTAATCAGAGCGTGTTGTTCTTCGTTGAAATGCTTGACGGAAATGAAGGCAGTGATCGGATGTCGTGCCAGCGATATGGCTCGCTGTGGTTACCCATGTGACGGTCGTTTGTGTTCCACCATGGGGGCGAAAAGTCGCGCGTCTTGGATGCAAAGCAGTTTCTCATTAAAGGGACATAAGCTTTTCCACAAAGCCCATTTTCGGAAAGACGGCATCCCGTCTCTTCTGTGATCTCTGCAACCTGACTAACGTCGGAAGCTGACGTCAACTTAATTCGCACGGTGACGAGGCTTCGTTTTTGGTCGACGCCAAGCCGCCCCACGCGGCCAGCAGATGGAGCCACCACGTGCCTCCGGAACGGAAGCACGACACAAGCCGGACGGGCGGCAGACTCCCGGTGCGGGCGAACCCAGTCCGGTACGGAGAGCAGACCGGGTCCGTGAACCAGGAGCCGCTGGGGAGGGCCGGCTCCCGCGGGTCCTCCAGCGACAGCCGCAGGAGGCCGCCGTCGCCTGGCGGTGCGGCGATCTGCGGCTGTGTGCTGCCGGCTCCCTACTGGTCGCCACCAGCGGGGGAAGCCGACCCCGGATCGCCGGATACAGATGTGGCGATGCCGGCAGGCCGGCCCGGCGAGGCTGACCTCGAGAGCACCAGGGCGCACAGCACGGAGCCGGAGCAGAAGCGCACCGCAGCATTCCACCTGATGGTGTTTCCAGAACTTGTCATTTGGCGCTGGCTCGCGTATTTCCAATTTCGTTCCATCCCAGCCTTCATTGAGATATGCCCTCTCCCTCTATTTGCGTTGGACCCTCTCTCAATAATTTTGCAACCAACGAACCGGTTTGGCTGACTCATACGATATCGATCGCAGCTGATATGTATGTATGATATGATATGATATGATATGATATGATATGTATGATATGTAGGCGTCACATTACTGAACGCAAATGTTATTTCAAATGACATAGGTTATGTCAAAGAGCAGTGTTTGACCGACTTGAAGACTGCCACTTTTGCATATAAATCAGAGACGCCGGGCGTCCAGAAGCTAAAATGTTTGAAAAGGTGTTCAAAAGACACCACACGTTTAGCTGACGGAAATGATGACACTGTTAAACCTGGGTCATGTGGCAGTAACAATGTATTGTATTCTAGATTGTTTTTAACCACCCTCATTACGGCGCGTACAGCTCCATAAGTACAATTCAACTCAGATAACTGACTGACGCTCTGAATAGGATGGGTCGAAAAGGTAACACAGGTTTTTAAAATGTGTGTCTCTGCGTTTCCCATGAAAAGCACGCAAAAAACGGCGGAAGCGACTCATGAGCCAGCGCGGCTGGTACAGGTTACCACGGTGTTCTTCAGTCACAAGGTCCAAACTGAGTTTGTTGTCAGATGGGCCTATCTTCCGGTCGTTTTCTTAAGACGTCATTGCATGGCGAATGATTGTATTCAATTCACCCCTGAAACAGATAACTGAGCCAATTTATGTCGCAGCTGTAACACATGTCATTGATGCATCTCATGATTAAATATGATTATTTCTTATAATCATCTTGTAATTAAGTCATAATCCATCTTAAGAATAGGCGTAATGGTCAGTCGGAAGTCTCATGGCCCATCAACTGTTTTCCTTTTTTCCACTACCTTTCGGTTTAGTGTTTTACTCCTTTTACATGTTCCCTGTACGAATGGACCCGTTTGGTTGATTCATGCTTAATGGTATGTCATTGAAAATGGGACTTCCTCTAAAGGTCTGTACATTATCTATCGACTGTTGATGGGCGCCGAATGACCCTGCAGTCGGTGCGACCCTAAGCCCCAATAACCAACCAACCAACCTATCGACTGTTGCATTACGACAAACAAGAAGCCATTCGATTTGTGGGAAAAGCAACTACGGGCTACTACAACTACGGGCAGCCAACTACGGGCTACTGCAGTCGCTGAAGAGCGGGGTACAAAGTCTTACCGCATTTTTTGTCCAGTACTGGTGCAGAAGCTAATGCCACCACTGACGCAGGATTAAGAAACTCTGGCGCAGGGTTAGAGGAGGCAGGATTTAAACGGTAATGGAGACCATCAACAGGACTAGGACCACCTCTGCTACCACTGGGTTTCATCACATCTGAAATTAATATTTACGTACAAAACAGAAACCTTTGATGCAACGGTAGTTGTGATGTGCCTTTTCCTTTCCGCCATATTTTAAAAGCTAGGTGAAAGTTAGGGAGTACACAGTTCTAGGGTCGTTTGTTATGTATGAAGTGACTTTTACATGTATCATTTTTATTTCTATATTTGTATATAATAGATACAAACTTCAATGTATGGACTGAAGTTGATGGATGGACGTATGGATTGATTTTTATTTCTGTGTTTGTATATATATATATATGCCTTTTTTTACTTATTTTTATATGATGAGCTGCTACTGCGCTTCGTGAGGAACTGTCATGAACTGTGTGCTTTTAGATAATCAGGATCAGTTAAGATCTTGCTAATACCGTAACAAGAATGTCAATCAGCCACTTGGCTTTTGCAAAAGTTGTCAAGCTTGGGAATGTCTGCTAACTGTTGTTGTCTTTCCCGTCTTTTTCTTTTCTCTGTGCCAGGCCTGTGCTTAATCTTTTGCTTATCCATTGCAATGTCCAGCAACCAAAGTTGAGCGGCATATCGTGCATCGTCAGGCTGGAAAGACGAACCAAAAATGCTTTAAAATAATTTCAATGCTAATTCGCAAATGCCAGTTATTTTTTGTTCTTGTTAGCTGAAGAATACCGGTATGTGGTGGTTTTCGGGCGTTGCACGTTGCATTTTCCAATCATGAAACTTTCGGTGCTTATAACCCAACACTTTTGTCGTGCCAAATGTAAACTGTATGGTTTGCGTTCGTTATATTCATATTTTAACGATCTTAGCTACCATTCATGAGAATACTACCCATTTTAAGTCATTCGAATTGTTATTTTACTATTTAACTGTGTGCGAGTACATCATGTCATAACATCATTAACAAGTTTTGTCTCAAGTTCAGATGGCGAAATGGGGCAAGGAAAAGGGCAGAGGGGACCTTACTACCGGGAGCGTAGCTAGGATTTTCTCTAGGGGGCCACGTATCTGGGATCCCCTCCCATAAATCTTCAAACGCAGGTTCCCCGAGGGCAGCAGCGAATCCAGGGCTCATTCGGCGAAGGTTTGGGCCCCTTGCTTGTTGAGCTCCTGGTGTACTGACCGGCCCTTACTATTCCACGGAAGGGGGGGGGGACGAAAATCCCGAAGACCGCAGACCCTGATTGTGTTTGGTCTTCATTTCTGCCACCAGCGCCCTGTGCTGCCCCCCCCCCCCCGGATCTGTCATCACTGTCCGAGGTGCACCGCACGGGAGCCCTTTTCGTGACAAGTTCAAGGATAGTTTAAATGAAAATGATTTCGAAAGGCACAATCGGAGGAACACGCAAGGATGAACGGTTTTAAATTTCACCGAAAGTGACGTATGATTTTCTGAATATGTATATATGTTGATTTAGCGATGAGAAACGAAACAAAACGCATATAACGACGACAGAATAAAGAACGTGCAATACTGGCTAGTGTCAAAACAAGAAAGGCAGAGCTGTAATTTGTAAAATAGGTGTGCCAATGACCATAAAAAAGAAGTAATCTATAAATGTATAAAGTAGGATGCCAGATTACGGAAATGAAAAACCTATCGATAAATCACGTTAATCTGTAATTGAATGAAACCATAATGGCAATAATAAGAACATAATTATAAACACTTTTGAAAATTTCTATGCAGAAAACGATAGTTTCGAAGTTGGTAGCATCAAAATAAAGCTACCTCTAGGATAAAAACAAATCGACCCCCAGTTACTGGCGAGGGTTTTACGGTTTTGAGATCCATGTTAACTGATGATGTTAATTAATTACTGATGATGGTTAACTGATGATTTATCGACCCCCAGTTACTGGCGAGGGTTTTCGGTTTTGAGATCCATGTTATCTGATGGTTTGATTACTGATGATGGTTAACTGATGATTTTATATATATATATATATATATATATATATATATATATATATATATATATATATAGAGTGAAGATGATAATGGAACTGAATTATTTCGAAAGACGAAAGCAGTAATCCACGTTTCGGCTTTATAATTGCCTTCACCAGGAACGCTGGGTTTCTAAGTTTGATTTTTCGATGCACAAACATGTATGAACATAAGCACTTGACGAACATTACACCTCGACATGAAGATTACAAACGAGTAAGTTTAATATAACACAGTACTTGGCAGACGCAGCTGCACACATCCACCCTGTCTCTTCCCTCCCGCTCCCGTGCCTAATATACTAATTTTAGAATTCATTTTTCGTTAATTGCGCCAATGACATCGACAGTTCGAGAAACCCTTGCGACAACTTATATTATTTTCTGTTGCAATATACGCCGCCTCTACAGCCCTCCTACTTCTTTTATTTAAGCCACCATGCAAAATGGCTGACCCACTCCAGTCTGGTAGGTGATCATGGGTGTCCGCATGCATCGCAAAAGAATTCGTCGTCCTATGGTACTTCAGATCAGTTTTATGTTCCTGCATGCGCTGTTTGAACCCCCACACGTTGCACCGACGTAAACGTTATCACAGCCCCCACATGGAATTTTGCACACCACCTTGGAGTCAGTCTCCCATTTGCAGGTTTTTGGGTTTTCTGTTGTATTGTAAGCGTGGTCTTCTCATTAACACACTGTGTCACTGGCAACTCTATTTTCAGGTCGAGATGGTACACTGACTCGCCCTCCGTTTCGCCCGCGCCGCCCGAACTCAGTCACAGACATTCCAATCCTCCGCGACCCGGCGACCCGACCTTGACGCCTTACATCACGTGACATCAGTCTCGACCAATCCGGACCGCAGATGTCCGGATTGGCGCCATGCCGGTCAAGGGGACCCGACAATCACCGACACCCGCCGGGCGCCGGCACGGACCGACCCCACGCAGGCCTGGACGGCCGACCCCGCATTCACAAGGGGGATGGGTAGCACGTCTCCACGCCGCCCAGCCCCCTTACATTATCATATTGTCAATTTCCAAGCCGGATGTGGCTGCCAAATGCATCCGGGAACCCACAACCTTAGTTGCTTACTCAGCTAACTGGTATGTAGGGACAGTGAGGAACATCACTTTTCTTTGTCTTGCACGTGCTGCCCTAAGGTGAACGTGCTTGGCCTTTTGCCTCAGACAAATTAAAATCTCCGAAGGGAACCTGAGCTGCCGAAAAGCCCCAAGTATACCGTTAAGCTCCTCTGTAAGTTACTGTGGCGAAGATATCCTATATGCACACAAGAAAAAGCCGAGTACCATTCCCGTTTTTGTCATCCTGTGGGCTCGATAGAAATGAAACATATCATCTCTGTTCGTAGGTTTTCTGTAAAATGAGAATGTTAATTTCCCTTGCTCGCTCGTAATCATGACATCCAAAAAAGGCACTTTTCCATGTTTTTCTTTCTCTTCTGTGAACTGGATCGATTGCTCAACCTTATTTACCCTATGAAGTATCCTATCCAGGTCGGGATTTTCCCCTACGAAAGCAATAATGCCGTCAGCATACCCTAGCCATGTCGAGTCCTCCCCCAAAACCTGCTTGAAAAAATTTCCTCTGAGGTCTCCATGTACAAATCAGCCAAGACTGCGCTGAAGGGAGATCCCGTAGCGAAACCGCTGAAATGTACTCGTCATTGTTGAAACAAAAAGGATTAAAATTAATGCACAGACACACTAGTTTGATGAAATCACGCTTAGGGAGGGGTAAAGCATTTGGCTCAAGAAAGTCTAGCGCACGTCCTGCCGCGTCCAAGCCACCAGAGACAGAAACGTTCGTAACTTATGTTTTAACATCAAAACTAGCCATTATCTTGCCCTGGACATCTAGCTGTCACCGATAGGGAGCAGGAGGGAAGAGACAGGTTGGATGTGTGCAGCTGCGTCAGCCAGGTAGTGTTTTATTAAACTTACTCGTTTGTGATCTTCATGTCGAGGTGTAATGTTCTTCACGTGCTGTGACCACATTTTTGTTCATCGAAAAAAACAAACCTAAAAAACCAGCATTCCTAATGAAGGCAATAATAAAGCCGAAACGTCGATTACTCCACTAACACTACACATACACACTTCTCTAAAACGAGATCCTAAGTTCTAAGCCCTAAGCTGTTTCCACAGCTTATGTTATGCCATAGTACCGTAATCTTAGGCTGCTGTCACAGCTGCCATCACTGGTAACACGTGCCGTTAGAAGGATATATCGGCTGGTCTTACAGCCCAGTGTGTGACCTCACAGACCAGGGACACAGACAGCAGCAGCGAGGCGGCCGTCGTCGTCGACATATTCGACATCTCAGAGGGATCGGTGGACGACGCCACCTACGAGGCGCCACGGCGGTGGCGAGCTCTAACGGACTCTGACGACTCCTTCGCCGAAGGACTGGTGCCCGACACGCTACCACCATGCAAGAGGAGGGCACGCCCAGCGCAGCGGGATGATCGCGACGCGGCAGAGGCCGGCCCGTCGGGGCCGGCGGCGCCGCCGACGGCGGTCGCTGGACCGAGCGGCGATGCTGGCAGCGACACGGCGGCTGGGGACGACTCTGCAGCAGCTGGTGCCGTTCCGAGCGACGAGTCGGCGCCGCTTGGTGGCGGCCTGACGGTGGACACGGCGGCGGCGGCGGCGGCGGCGGAGAGCCGTCGAGCCGTCATGCGCTGGACCCGTCCGATCGGCTGGCAGCCTGCTCCGGCCGACGGGATATGGCGCCGGTGTGCCAACCTCATCGAACGCCACCGGGTGGGTCGTCACGTCCGGGACGCCTGTGGGTCAGCCAAGCTTGACCTCCGGCAGCCGAAGGACGTCGTCGATGAGTTGCGCTCCTACGCCACACCGGACGCGAACGACCGCGTGAAGTTCACGTGCGGCGTCGTCCTTAAAAGAGGACGAAAGACAACATTGGAAAAACAGCAATCACCAACCACTTGCTGCGCCACGCCAACCCCCGCCACCTTGGCACCGCAGACGGTGACAAGGAAAACCGGCGAGTCTGGAACAGAGTTCACCGGACAGTCGCCACCACCCGCCGCGCCGCGACGGCCACAGGACCGGCGCTCGAGGTAACGACAACGGCCGCTGCTGTCGGCCGTCGGACCGCCGACGGCCGGTCTGAGTCTCCCGCCGACCAGCAGCGGCGGCGGACCGTTTTACGACGTTCGCTCTCGCCGCATTCCTGGACGATTTCGCTACTCAAACAGCACTCCAGGACAGCGGAGGACGGAGCCGCAAAATGCACCGGACCTCGAGCGCTGCGATGTGACCGTGCCGGACTGGAGGTACATCCTCCTCGACGCCCAGTTCCTGAAACGGGTGAGCGTTTCATTACAGCTGTCTGGTCACCTTACGCTCTCTGAAACTGTAACGATTTATAAATAATTGTGATTAGAGGCCAACTTGTCCTAAACGGAATAATGAGTAACGTGAATAATGTAACAATAATAAAAGAATAAGAATAAGGGAAGAAATTACTGGAATATATCAACGAAACAAAACGAAACGTAAGCACGCATTTTTACATAACACAACGAACTGTCTGTAATGGAAATGACATTTTGTCCGCAGATCAGAGACCTGCTGCGCCGCACGTTGGCCGAGCAGCCGCCGACCGGCCTCCTAATGTGCGCGACGCTGAGGGTCCTCATGTCCGCCGTCCAGGCCAACGCGGCCTTGGTCGACGACGGCGTGACGTTGGGCTCTACTGCGGCAACCTGGCGATAATCGGCGAGCATGAAAAATTCACTACCGCATTCTGTGTGTTTTACTATTATGCACGGTACGTATGATGCACGTGTAATACGTCCTGGTCGAAAACAGGACACATTTCATTGTTCCACAGCCATGCCTCACGCAGCCATATCTAGCGCATGTGTTGCGGTTCAGGAACTCACGGTATCAAGATCACGGTTCAATAACCACGGTACACAAAGCCATATCTTACGGATATGTTGCGGTTTACACGCATCGCCCGCTACAAAGCTGGCAAAGCGACCAGTCGCCAGGACACCGTGCTGCTGACCACCGACCAGCGTAAGCTGGTCCGAGAGGCGGCCTTGCGCTGGCTGTACGAGGTCATCGGCAGCCCGCTGCCCGCAACCGCGGCCAAGAGGACCAGCCTGGCCAAGAAATGTATGCAGATTCTTTACATCTGCCTGGCCCTGTTCGCCGGACAGAGAGCTGGAGTTTTCACGGAATTCCAGTTCGCCAGATACCAGCAGGCCCGAATGAGTGCTTTTTCGCATAATCACAACGTTCTTTGATGGCTGACAGGCCACACGGGGCCACTGTCGACAAGCAGTTTTCATACAACAGTGCTAACTGCTTCCCTTGTGTCCACAGTTCTCAACAGCCACTGGCGCCGGGACGGTAGCGCGCCTTAGCGATGAGACCGTCAAGACAACCGCGGCGCCACGACGCTGGTCGTCCTGCCGGAGCCACGACGCTGTCCTGGCGAGCCTTCTGTGGAGTGGAGGACCTTCTTCGCCACACGGCTGAGACCTCGCCCGTTCGGCGAGGGAGGTAAGGATTTCACAGCTGCCACAGTGAACATGTTCCAGGAATTTCGAGGACACTGCACGACAGTTTTCCATACAGCCGGACGTTATAGTTGTGTGTTAGTGTGCATGTAATCTCTCAACATTGCAGTAATCAAGTGTCCTCTTTGTCCCCAGGAACGACGACGCTCTTTCCCGGGCTGCGAACCTACGACAACCTATCCGGGTCACCCGGACGCCCTGCCGGCGGACATCGACTATGAAAAGGCGATCCGCGGGAACGTGGCACGCCGTTATCACACCGTCGCCACGTGCGAACTGGCAGAGACTGGCGCGCTGCAGGGACGGTGGCGACGAACTTGGCGGAGTACGGCCGCCACCGGCAGGACGTCGCCCGCAGCGTGTACGACGTCCGTGGACGCGCCGAAGAGGACGCCAGGGCCCAGCTCGCCTTCTAGGTCTGCGGGTGTCACGGGCGACGCGCCGGTACCCCGCCGCCGTCGTCGCCGCCACCGGCCCGGTGACCCGCCGACAACCGAGCAGGAGTCAGGAGTCGAGACCACGACGGACCTCCTGCCGTTCTACGGGGTCAGGCTGTCCACTCGGTCAGGGACCAGGTGGACGCCGGCCGAGATGGCCAGGGTCGATCCAGCCGTCTTACGCCTAGTCCCTGCAAACAGGGTCGGCGTGACCCGGATCCTGGCGGAGAGGAGCTGGAACTATACGCGCGACTCGATCGTGGCGTTCGTGCTCAAACTCAGGGACTTGTTTGAGTGACGCCGTGGTGCGCGGTGGCGACCGTAGCCTGGCCGAGACGTGCTTGACTTTACTGAACTGCTTCACTGTCAGTCAGTGCTAGCCGCACCACGGCCGGGAATAGTGGACGATACTGAACGATACGATGAACGATGAACGATACGACGATACACTGAACTGACCTCAGTGGTGACCGCATACCGGCCGAGACCAGGTTGTGTGTTGTGTGCAGTGTGTTTAGTTTGTAAATAGGTAGGACCCTCCCGACGGGCACCACCTTTACCCGGTGGGAGGGATTGCGCGCTCCTCAGCAGCCTGCTGGCTAACAGGGAGCCAGACTAAGAGCGCCCTGTCAACAGCGTCGTCACGACTCCCCAGAAGACATCCCATTCATTTACAGACAAACACTGAGCACCCAACCGAAGCCAACTCTCTCGCCGTGCAATACTTGTAGGGTGTTTTTTTCCGAAATGTCAAAGCAATGAGAAAACAGTGTCTGTAGTAAGACGTTTTCCTCCCAAAACCTCAGGGCTATTGACGAGCGATTTCCACCATACGACAGCCAAGACTCGGGGCTACAATTTCGTCTAGAAACCTTTATCCTAGGTTAGGAACTAACTGAATTATCTGACCTCATACAAGCATCCAGTACACTGAAAAAAACAAGTCTATAAGTTTCAGAGACCGTCCACTGGTCTCATTTTCCATATTCATTTTAGACAACACGTTTTGACACCTGCTAGTTTCAACTGAGACCTTTCACTCACGCCCGTTGCAAGTCTCAACTGAAACCAGTGACTGGTCTCACTCAAACCAGTATCTGGACTCAGCCGAAACCAGTGGGTGATCTCAACTGAAACTGGGGCAGGTGTCACCGAACCTAGTAGCTGGTCTCAGCTGGAATTCGCTAAATGACCTGAACGGAAGCTCATAAGTAGTCTACGTAGAGCCCAGCGGAGGGTATCACTTCGTGCTGCCTTATGCAATAATCCTTGTTTTAACAGCCGATCGTAACGAACGGCATTCCTTCTTAAAATATGTATTTCTGGACGCCATTTTAGTATGCCACTGCATTCAGCATCAAAATATCGGACATCAGAACGCAACGTCAAACATAAAACGAGAACTAGCATGGACAACGCCGGCACGACTTGTAGCGGTCTAGAACGCCCCGCGTCCCCATATCAAAACACCGCGGGGCTCTTGGCCCGTCGCACAAGGCGCTCAAGTCATCTGAACAGGCCGAGAAACCCAGGAAGGTCTTGTCCCTGTTCGCGACACGTCGCGCTCTGGTTTGCTTTTACACCGAGACAGGTGGAGGAGACAAAACGCAGGAGCGGGTTCACCTGTTCCGCGGCGCTCGCGCGAACACTGAGTGAGTCACAGCCCACATCAACATGCCGTCTTGCACGTCAGCGTATTCGCTGAAGACCATGTCCTCCGAGGTGACGGTTCCATCGGCCACCGTGATTGGCCCAGCAGTTTTCAGAGCCGTTGTGGTGGTCTGCGGAGAGCCTGTCATCGCCCGCAGGGTGTCGGCTGAAACAGAGGGCAAGCAAAGCTCACGACGCTGTTCGTAGGGTGGAATACATAGAACGCATTCACAATGAAAATTGGAGAGGGGAGTCTGACGACGAACGGAAAACACATCCTACGTCGAATTCGTTGACATCGCTAACGATCCCTGGAAGGTTTGGCGGTCAATGAGGTACTATTTCTAAAATGGCATGTACCGATGAAGCTCCAACTTCATCACACACACTGTGCGGGCATTTGGGACCAAAAACAGAAGATGAACAGCATGATGCTCTTGTTCTGATTCCAAAGTCTAAATGGATCGCAACGCCTTATATTCGGTGACAAGCGATCCATGGGACAGGCGTGCAATCACACGGGCGCTCACCACGACACGTCACAACAATCCTCGCGTAAATGAAATAAGTCTGGATGTCCTCGTCCCAACCATGGGATTGTGGCGGGTTTTTTGGGAACACGCACTCCCATCTCAGGTTTACTCATCTCCTCACAGTCTGCATGATGGATATGTTACAAGGGAAGGAAAATCTTGAGGAGACGACAGAAGTAACTGATAACGACAGAGAAAGATGATACTAGGTTTCTGCACCAGTCAGAGCGTTTAGGGCTTATGGTGCCGCTACTACATCGAAGCAAGTTGGTGCAATACTGTGGCCCAGACGTAGTCTGCTTTTAACTCAATACACACTAGCAGTTGGAACTCCGAAGTGGTGGAATAGATTGATTTTCTTGTTATGATGAGAGGGTTGACCTGGCTAAATGGTTTTTAATAATTCAAAGCTCGGTAGCCATTGCCTCTAAGAAACATGAGAAGCAAGTGACTGAGCGTATTATGTTGAGTCTCCCGGTTAAACCCTGCATCGCATCCAACTCGTTACTACACAACCCGTCGCCCGAAAATCTGGCTTACATACCAGATACGAGGGGACTAAATGTTACAGTACGACATCTGCAACTCACCAGATATATGAATGTAGGTGTGCACATACAGTGGTCAAAAAAGTGTCCGTTTGCCCAAGGACGTGGGAGACGCATACCTACGTATGCCCCTAATGAAAAGGGACCAAAAGACCCTAAAGTTTAATTTTCTGTGAGCTATTCTGTTTCCATTAAATGGCTATTGAAATAACGCACCTGTGACTGGGGGGGGCGGATGACCGCCCCCCTGAGGTTTTTCGGAGACTGCAAGACAACGAACAAAAGCAGCGCCATGAAACTACGTGTATCTTTTGCTTGATGATTTTTGCTCCTTGTGTCAAATTTTTGGTCAGGTCAAGCGAGGCGTCTTACGTAGATCAGATCAAATGGACCTTTGTCCAAAAAAGTTAACCCCTGCGACTTTTTCGCAAAATATGTCATCATAATGAAACTTTCAATTAGAGGTTAGAGACTTTTTAGGATCGGAGATTTAGGATTAGAGATTTTGACAAAAGCAACCAACTGCTGTCTCGGATTTTCCGGGAATGTCCGGTTCATTAACCTAACGTCAAGTCCGTTTTCATCACAACAATTTGAATGGCAGGAGATCCAGACATCCATTCGCCGTTAATAGGCAAAGTGTCAACGACCTCCGATCACTGACCTGAGGTCAGGTCGCAAATAACTGTTATGAGTCAAAATGCACTGTCATCAAAATCGGTGACGAATTTGAATCGCTCAGTTGAGGTAGAAAATGGCAGAACTGACACGCACGATTGCAAATAATGCAAAGGAGTTCAAAAAGTTTCAAAAAATTGCAAATTTTGGAAATAAACAGGCCTCTCTGAAATAAAGCTCCATCGATTGTGCAGACTGATAACTACTGAATTTCTTCAGCATTTAAAATACTGAATTTTTCAACATTTTTCAACATTGTACTGCGCAGCAGAGGCCGCAAAAATTTGGTTTTATTTGTATATAATATTTTGCAGTCCTGACCCGTTCGTCCACTGTATCCCGCCGCAAGGTGTTGTGTGGATTGACGGATGTACATTCAATGGCGAGTATAGAAATCTTGAAAGGCACATGATGGCGAAGCATGTCGGCCTGCCCGTTCGGCCAAAAACTCTTAAGGTTTGGCGCCGGTGGCAAGCGGTAGTCTTGGCTGACAGGTGAGTACCTACCTTAGATGAGGGATGTCGACAAGGCATAATTCAACGCAGAGGTCTGCCTGGAAGTCTACATAAGGTTGGAGACCAGGACACATTCGAGAAACGCTTGATTTTTCTTAACGAGGAGGAGATTTAACAAGTATTGATCTGCCCCTGAGGCTAGAATCTTCATTCATCGGAACTGAACAGACACTTAGATTGAGAAACAGACACTTAGATTAAGTCCGATGCCATAATCTTCAGGAGTCATCGGACCAGATATATTTCGTGGGAGACTGACACCACCTTTTTGACCTCCGTACGCATACAACAGACCGTTGTCAGGCCGACGCGGCTGATGTCTGTCAAACTCGCCAGGCGGCCGAAGATCCCTTGTACCGAATCTTCATTCATCTGCCACTAGACAGGCGATGCGTGCGGCATCATGAAATGAGAAATGCCTTGTCTTTCACTGGTGACGCAGAAAAGAAGTACGCTGAGAAACAGAGAGATAGCAGGGGACAGACGCCCTCTGTATGAAGATAGCAGGGTACTAGTCCCCTCTATCCTGACGTCATATGACCACCTTGTCCGAGCGCCCTACCCCCCCCCCCCACACACATATGCACGCACTCATGAACGCACGCATGCACGCACGCACACACGGTCCCCTCCGTCCCCCTCCCCCTTCGCCGCTGATGCCGTCCGTACAGTGTTCCTGAAAGGAGCTCGGTGGAAGCGTAGCTGTGCTATACATCTAGTAGGCGTATAGCGCAAAAAAGCTTCTGTAGAAGGTCCGAGATAACGCTCGGATCAAGCGGACAATGTTCGTGAACTATCAAGCACGAAAGCTTCGTTTCAACCTAAAGGGAAGGGAGCGCGGCCCTGAGGCTGATTTGAGGATGCAAAATACAGAAGGCAAACTCTAGAGTGAAGTAGAACGGCGAACGACGCATACTAAAGCGCCTAGACTCGTCCGTGATGAAGTGAATGACATTACAAACTGTGGATTAATTGTGAGTCCTCCTTGCACCAGCAGCTTATTTCATTGTGTACTCTGGGACATCGGGGCGTGATGGAACAACTAGTTGCCATCGAATGGCATCCGTATGCGACCACGTTTAGGGCGGATATTGGTCATCACAGAACTTGGTGTTCCGAAAGTTAGAAATATGTGCTTTGTGTGCCAATGGCAATTCTTCCGTTAAGGTGCTTGAGGCACTTCTTCACCTGTAGTGCTGGGTTTCACCAATATTTTTCACCTTTGATTATTCTTATCAAAGTTCCTAATCAAAATGATACATTCCCATTCTTAAGAGAGCGGAAGATCGACGCCAGCTCAACCTGTCCATGATTTTGAGAAAATTAAAGCGCATTCCTTTGAAGAACAGCACTACTTTGCATTCGAATGCCTTTGGGGAACTCTGATTAAGGAAAGCCTCACGTGGTTGCCATATCAAATTGGCAGCGCGCTATTTGATTCTGATTTGTCGTGTCAGACGAATTGATTATAGTGTCATTTTTGTGTATGAACTGCAGACGACTGACTGACGCCCGATGAGACACAAGACTTGACTCAAGACACTTACGTTTGAGTCCAAGAGGCTGTGCGTCCAAACTTCCAAAAACAAACAAAAACACGAACAAACAAGCAACAAACAAACAGTGTATGAACTGCTCGTTGGTGAGAGTCTGCGTTTGGTGTCAACTCGCCTGTCCCAGGTAGATCCGAACCTTGAATTTGTTACAGGTAGTGCTTGGTTTCCTTTTTTGCCTCCAGTAACAGCCGTATAAGTAGTACATCAACCGACCTGATAGAGGAATATGTAAAAGCTATGATTAAGCTAGCTGTGGTCATGGATCAAGCAAATCATGGTTATCGGGCGCACATACCATGATTGTGCCCAGCAATAAGGATTTCGGTAAGAGGGGGTCGGAGTCAGGGGCACAGCCAGAGTTTTCTTAAGGAGGGGCCTGGAGCTCAGTGAGAAATGAAATCATACGAAAACCACCTGCTGGGAAGACGATGTGCAATGGTTTTCACAAAGAAATGCGAGCCTAAGGAAGGGTGCGGGACCCCTGCCCTCCTTTGGCTGCGCCAGTGGTCAGAGTTAAAATTAAAAGGGGCTTGACAATGTTCAAGATAGGCAAGATGTGAGCTGACGCCATGCTGTGCTCTACTGCTGTGCATAGCTGCATAACAGATGTTTTACAACCGGACGTAAAGACCGTACTTTTGTCACTGAATGACGATCAACACATGCAGAGGCTAGAAAACACAGGAAAAGGGTATCTCATTAAGAATCCCATGTTAAAAAGCCCATTTTTCGCAACTGATGCCCTGCCTCAGTAATATTGGAATTGACACTTTCGGAGGACGGACGTAAACAAAATATTCACACATCAGTCAGCAATAACAGTAGAGGTCAAAGCCTCCTCCAAAGTATACAGGTCAGTACTCCCGGGCTGTATTGAAATATGTGTGCTACAAAATGAAGATGAATAATACAGTACTATTATTAGAGGGCGTCTCTCTCTCCCTCTCTCTATACCGCGACAACCAGCCTTCAGCGCTGTGCTGCACGGCCGGCTCTTTTGCGTGTTTCATTCCCGCGGAATCCTGCAGCTCCAGAGAACACCAAGGGTCGTTGACTTCCTGCAACTGCACGTCGGCGGCCCGCCCTCCGGGCCTCTGCAGAGCGCTCCGCCCAAGGTCAGGACCAGCACCGGCGGGCCGGCGGACCCGCGTGCCGTCATCTCGGCGCGGTTCGTGGTGAACAGCGGCACCGTGAAGACAGGCGGGCGCGGGCTCCTATCGCCGCAGTACGCGCCCGCTCCAAATCTCAGATCGTGAACGAGGTCGCCGTAGCCGCGGCCACCGCGCCGCCAATGCCGCGTTTGACCGGTGCCGTCGCAGCGGTGATCTGGGAGAGAAGACGGTTGTGCTTCGCGGCATGCGTGGTCGGTCTTGTCTACGCTTGGTTAGGAGTGGGCCAGCAACCACGCTTGGAGCTGGCAGAAAACGCTGGCCCTCACGCCACGGCGGGAAATAGCCAGCTCCGCAGTTCGCAGGACGAAACTCTTCGTGCCAGAGACTGCTCTCCGCTGTCCATCACGTGCCTAGCGGACTCCCCTCGACTCGTGTCGTGGACTCGTCCGGCCGAGAGGATGGCGGCGTTGAAGACGTTGAGTCGTCACGTGCTCCTGACGGGACACTCTCGCCTGCGTCACATGTTCCATCGGCTGATGGCTACATTCCCTGCGGTGGCGCGCGCGCGGCCCGGGCCGCTTCCGCCGGTGCCGGATGTCCAGCTGCCGGTGCCTCCGGCGCTCTTCGCCTCGGACGCCACGTGCCTGACGGCGTACCTGAAGGAGGACGAGGTCAACCAGACGGCCGACTGGTGCTCGCGCGCCGCCGACTGGGGCCACCTGCTGCTGGACTTCCGCTGGCGCACGCAGCCGGCGCCGCTGGCCGCCCTGCTGGAGCGGCTGCTGGAGCGGTCGCCGGACGCGCTGGTGGTCGGCCACGGCCTGTATCAGTCGACGCGCGGCCTGATGATGCTGGAGGCACTGCGCGTCGCGCTGCCGGGGCTGAAGCGGCTGCTGGTCAAGCTGGTGCGCCGCGGCGTGCGCGTCGTCTGGATGCTCGAGCAGGCCGCGAACCCGCGCACGCAGTTCTGGTACGTGGCACACAGCATGGACGGCATCATCGTGGCCAACGCGCTCATACAGGAGGCCATGCTGGAGGTGGGGGTGCCGCTGTGGTCAGCCCACCTGCCGCTAGTCACCGACTTCCTGTACCGTGTGTGCAGCGGGCTGGACCACGCTGACGCCGAGACGGTGTTCGCCTGTCGGAAGGACATCTTCCACGTGAACCCGGCCACCGACAGCAGAATGGTGGATCAGCTGCTGCACGGTCTGCTGTTCCGTTTGTGACGTCATGCGTGGTGTCGAGGAGACGCTGGCCTACCACGCCCATACTTAGGACGCTGTCGGTGCGTTGCGTGGGACGACGGACCGCGAACTGCTTCTGACACCAGCGTCTGTGAGCCAGCCCTGAGATGGATATCGCGCCATCCACGTGCTTGCGAGTGAAAATGTGAAGGAAGTCGAATTTGGCTTGGAAGGAGAGTCATCCAGCGGCCTGCGAGAGGAAATAACATGTTGCTCCATAAGCTATGGGATATGGTCAGCTGACCCTAGGACGAACCAAAATAAAAAAAAGAACCAAAACGAAGCTCGTTCCTCAGATCATTCTTCCCCTGTTTTTATGTGGATGCTATTGGCGTGAATACGAAAAATGCAGGAAATCATCAATTCAACGAGGTCTTCATTCCCTGTTTCTGGGTTCAAAGACTTTCATACATCTAAGATCAAAGTTCAGAGATTCGATATATGGACCATTCCAGGGCAAATCACCAAGGTAAGCTTCGAATTATTCACCATGCCCCCTCGAATGTAGATCAGATTTGGTAAACAGGCTCATCTACATCCCATATCACATCCTCGCTAGTTTTAGATTTACGAGTCATATAGATGACGAGCTAGCTATAGATCATATAGTCACGGAATTCCCGAGGTCATCTGGAAAGTTGGATTAGAAAATTCTATCTATTCAGTGCCTCCTTGGATCTGGTCAAACTGGCATATTATTCGAAAGCGGATGATCTGCTGCATCCAGTTAAAATACAAATGACCGCTTTCAGTCGTCCGTTGAATCAGTGACCTCGGAACCTTTTGTTACAGTCGTCACATTTCAAAACGGACGTAATTCGAACAGTTTGATTTTTTCACTGAAAGACGTCCAACATATTGTTTACGTGGTGCCATCAAGTTTTCTTTGAAACTCTAATTCTGTGACGTGTCATCGAGGTCAACAGTGAGGTCATGACATGGTCTTTAAATATCGTTGGTGCGTGTGACGTGTAACATGACGGACATGGGTATCATATGAAAGCCCGTAGCCCTGTGGATACGTGGGTGTTGTTTTGGATCATGTGCACGGTCACGCAGGTCACGTGTCATTTGCCTGACCTTGAACAATTACGGATGAAACTCCGCAGCTAGTCGACATAGGTGTCATTTCAAAGGTTCCTTTGAATAAAAAAACGGCGAGCACGAGACCGGGCGATCCAGAAACCACTAATGTGCTGACGACGACATAAATACGTTGCCCAAGCCTGTAAGTCTTGCAATGCAGACTGACTGTGCGATTGCCATGTGCTATTTGTAATTTGTAGGTCCATCTCGGGTGAGGGGAGCGCTGTATTTCTGTAGTGCATCATTTGTATACAAAGTGTGCCAGTGGTATGGTCCCTAGACACCTGCTGCTGCAGTTCGTTTTGTTACAACATGTGTGTAGGGACCTAAAGTGACTCCATTGGCGTACACGATACAATACATTGCACGTAATACACAAACGCGCGAAATCTTTGCAAACATTCGATGCGTAAATGCACAAGGAGGCTTCTCAAGCACCTGCGAAGCTGAACTACACCCACAGACACATGGCGTCAATTGCAGATATGGTGCAAAACAGTGACACGCAGATGCCGTGGACTCGTATGCTGCCATGTTGTAGTCATCTACCGGTATAAGGCCATGGAACGTTTTGGTTCCTTTCACGAGCCGCAGGTACTTCTGAGGCCGACAGAAAGAAGAGCTTTATCTTCGCACGAAGGTTTGGTTTACAGTGACCGGAGAAGGCGTCTGAGCTCAGTATTTGGCTTTCTATCAGCCGCTGAAGGCTAGCACGTTTTACTGTTCGCTTGGCAATACACCAGTGCCTTCGTATTGTCTTCGTATGTATTTTTGTCAAGAAATGCCACCGACATTGAATTCCGAAATCTTTCTCATGATGAGAAATGTTCCCGATGTTAAATCTGTTCCTGTGCTGCTCTGAACATCCGTCTGAAAAGAAGTGCAGCTTCTGAAGATCTGGATACTCGGTTTGTACGTATAATATCACAAGACTGAAATGTTTTAAAGGATGGCGTGTGATAACGCGCTGTGCTCGTATGAACGGTCCGGTCCCGACGTCTGGCCAGATGTATGGTCCACTTGGCAACTTTCTGTAGAGATCGGGCCACGGATGCATTTTTCTTCCTTCCGAAAAAGAGATGCAAAAAAGTTTCGGAACATCTAGTCATAGCAACGGACCCGGTTGTGGAGCGGATTTAATTATTCCACGCAGCTCCGGCGCACCTGTGCATTAATCATATGCAAGTGTGCAACCAATACCGGCCTTATTCGGCAGCAGAACTGTTTTTTGACCCTGGTGCCGGAGCACCGAAAGCTATTTTTGCATCTTTTCTCCGTAACCTTCGGACAACTTGATTACGTACTCAGCATTTTCTCCTCATAAGAGCCTTTAAAATGATATCCATTTCGACTAGCTGCGACGTTTCACCTATAACCGCTGTTGAAGATCTGGTCAGTGATCAACACCTGACATGCTTGGCCTCTCACATATTCCAAAACGTCACCAACGTATTGATTGGGAGACACTTTTCATACGGTGCCATGTCGGTTATGTTGCACGTCACACGCACCAACGACGTACAAAGGCCGTGTCATGAACTCACTATTGACCCTGGTGGCACTTCGCAGAGTTAAAGTT
This sequence comes from Capitulum mitella, assembly GCA_030062745.1. Classification (NCBI taxonomy): domain Eukaryota; kingdom Metazoa; phylum Arthropoda; class Thecostraca; order Pollicipedomorpha; family Pollicipedidae; genus Capitulum; species Capitulum mitella. Next base: position 20,432,467 of record CP099853.1, on the reverse strand, counting down.
GCAAAGAAAACTTTGCGGCATCACTTAGGCAATGTGTTGAACATCCTTTGGTGAACAAATAAACATTTTCGAAATATGTCCGTTTTGAAAGGTCTCGACTATAACAAAAGGTCGCAAGATCACTAGGACATCAGATGACCGAAAGTGATCATTTGTATTGTACGTGAATGCAACCAATTGTCCGCTTTCAGATGATGAGTAGGTTTGATGAGATCCAAATGGCTATTATATGAATAAAGATCATTTTCTGACCCAACTTTTAAAATGACCTCGGAAACTCGTGACCTGTACCTCGAGACCCCTATGACCGGGAAACCTAAGGATCGCATGGATGTGATATGAGATAAAGACAAGCCTATGTGCCTAATCGGATCCAGATCGGAGAGGTCATTGTGAAAAATTCGAGGCCTACCCTTGATATTCGCCCCGGAATATCCCACGGAATCTTTAAACTCAGCACGCGGGTTGAAAAACTCATTGCATTGATTTGATTTTTTGCAGTTTTTACATTCATGCCAACTGCACCCACATAAGAATAGGGAACGGGGTCGGAGGAAAAGTTGCATTTCGGTTGGCCGAAGCTGACCCCTTACCCTTCACGCATATCTCGCACACGCGTAAAGGGGACGGGGCACCACCCGACCTGACCTGCAGTCAAGGTGACTGGTGTGGTAGCGCAAGGTGAGTGGTGCACTTGCCGGACCAGTCGCCCGGCGACACCACTGCCAGCTGACGACACCTTTGCCGTTGTTGCAATACTTCTGCAATACTTTACGCCCGAACTCGGAAAAAACCTTGCGAACTGAGGAATTTGTTTGTTATGTGTGGAATATAATTCAGACGGAGTGAGGAAGCGAGTGCAGCGAGTCAATGAACGCAGTTCAACAGGCAGCGCAAATTTGGACTTCTGAATACGTGCTTGCGTGCTAAGTTTTAGAGATTTCACATAAATTGCCACAAGGAGCGGGGCAAATTTGTTATTAGATTTTGCGTGAGTGTATTTTATGTCGCCTCGACTATGTTACGATACGATATGTTGCGCTTTTGAGCGAGATAAACATTTACGAGTTGTGCGCGACGCAGAGGTATGTGAGTAAAAAACGTGCTTGCGTTAAGGTCTTTGGCGCTTTGCTCTTGGAACGCCAGAACGAAATGGGTTTACCAACAGTTTTCTGGCAGAGAATACATGGAACATGTCCGACAAAACGAAACTAATCAACGGCAGTGTAGATAACAGGTGCATGCTGAGCATAAAAGTGACTTTCTTGATAGGCCAAGAAGTAACGAAGAAACTAACTAACGAAGTTAGTTACAAAAATAACAAAATATTAACGAAGAAACAGTTACATAGATGATGCTTTGCTGGAATCACAGTTTTCAGTGACTGTAACTCCGGGTCCGGTTGACGTAGTGTCCCCAGTCCAGTTAACGCATATAACAGACATCTGGTTACCGTTTCATCCCCTTAGCAATTTCCACATGCGATGCTTGATGCGCATACTCATCCTGCGTACTTATCGTATGCTCATCTTTTTGAAATAGCTGTAGGACTGCCAGGGATTGGCGCATGTCAAGTGCCTCTCGCGACGACTGCTCCTTGCCAGGTATGCTTCAGCTATATATATCAAAGCAAGTTTTGCTGAATGCCAAGGCAAACTGTTTCCGCGGCCCACGGTGTTGGGATGGTTTGGTCGGTGGTTTGGTAACGAATTTGCCGGGGGCGTGGTGGTTTGTGTTTCGTTGTTGGCGTTCGTGGCGAGCAATTTCTTAGTTTTTTTCCGTTTTTTTCTTTTTTTTGATGGAAGTGAGGTGGAAGATGGATCCTTGTGACCGAAAGTCCCCGGTTCGAGTCCGGGTAATAGCAACATTTCGCCGTCCCTTCCGACAACCGGCGTGAGAGGCTGCGACGCGAAATCCCGGTAGCCCAGAGCTTCGTTAAAGAGCTTAATAACCAGCCATGGAGGATGAATGACTCCGTGAAAAACAATCGTTTCATCATTCTTTTTCGTTTTCGAACTTAAAACTGTTATAACTGCAATAGTTTGTGTGTCATTGGTCCTTGTGAGACGATTAAATGCTTTTGGATGATCCTGAATTTTGGTTTTTGGATTTACGAATTTGTGGTTTATTCCAGGTTCTGACTTCATTATAAAGAAGGACTGAAAGCGCTTAGTCTTTCTCCCACAGCGATCCTTTAGCCAGTACAGGGGGCATTTGATTTTTGTCGTGAAGGGTTACCGATGGGTCACTGAATTAATTTCTGTGTTTGTGTATCGGCTGTTGACCGAGACCTGTTCGCAGCGCAGCAGTTCACAATGTGTGGTGGACCAGTGCGACCAGTGCGGCAGTGTAATTTGAGTGCTTTCCGGATGGACGAAGAAATAACGCTTGTCCCATATCGCCAGGGACATTCACTTGCACCACCCATGCATCGTTCAGGATGTGTGGGTTTTCTGTACACTTAAGTCGCCAGCTTATTTCCTTCAGAGATGTCAGAATCCAAACATGGGATGCGGTTTTCAACACTCAGCTCAGGTGTGAAGCACAAGCATGGCCGCTGCGTCATGGCTGTGTCCATTTCTTACGAGTGATCTTCGCTCCCAACATCCACAAAAATGTCGTCCAGATGTTGACAAATGCTGGGTCTGAAGTCATCATTCAGCAACACGCAGTTCTCCAGATCACACATGTACATGCTGCCAGATAGGCATCCCGTGGATACCCTATGGTCTCTTCGTCGATCTGCTAGACTGCCGCCATCGCTATTACCGGAGGGCTAGACGGTATGGTCGTTTCCCGGCAGGAGGAGGATTCAGCCCCCTTGAGATCTCGAGAACCACACATCCGATTTCATCGCAATAAACGGCAATCGATTTACCATGACGTACACTGCATTTTTATAGGAAGAAGTTTCCAATACTTTGAAAGCGGTGGGTACCGAGGGCTAGAATGTCAAAACGGGAGATATTTTTCGGCTTCTTATAACTCAGTTGTTTACGGACTGATTTTCACGACATTGTGAGGAATTATGGACGGGACTTTTACCATTGGTTCCTACATATGATATTTCAAGGAAATTCATAAGCGTTCACAGGATTTCGAAAATAGGAGGATTAGTTTATCAAAAACTGAATTAACACAAAACTTCAAAACACCTTTTTGGACTCTAAAATTCATCTCATGCTGAAGAAGTACAAATCGTATTGCAATGTTTGTAAAATATTAGCATAGGCGGTGCCAGGGACATGAAAAAAGGGGAACTGTCATGGTCACATGTCCTTCAGATCAACTTACGACTTTTGCCATTAAATGACCTCTGATGACCGTAGAATCGCTTGGAATGGTCTCCTGTGCACTTCATATTATCTGGAAGTGTTTCCAATCATTTGAATTTACTATTTTCGAAATTCCATTTTACGGTTGTGATTTAGGGTACGCACACTGACATTTTAGACCGTAGCTTCGTGACCCGACCTGATATCAAGCTGAAAATTGGCACATGTATAGAGGACACCCTTCTACGTCATATGTATTCCGAGTTTACCATGTGAAAAAAATGGCGCCAAAAGTTTTCCAATAAAATCAGAATTAGATTTCTGGCCCTGACCTGACCTTGTGAAGTGATTTCAGATGAACAAATTTGTATTTCTATGTTGCCCAACTATTTACCTATACAGGAATATAAAGTTTTAGGTTCTATCTTAAGAACGCTATTTTTGGCAATCATTTTCCTTTTACCCTCAATAGGACCAAAAATCCCCTGAGGTTCCTCCCAAAAACGTTGCCTGGCTCCGCCCTCGAGCAAAATGGAATTACGAAATTTTGTCAGAGTACGTAGAAAGAATGGCTAAGAAAACCCACCAGGCTTCGTGAAGCTGCATCAAAAATCCTGGAATGGCAAGCAAAAAACCCGAGGGGGCAGATTCAGCCCTCTGTCGGGAATAGGGTTGGACCCTCAGGAAGGCGCCACGGTTGTGCAGGCTTTCGGAATCCAGCCAATATGGTTTCTGCGAGTCTGAGTGGAAGACGTATATGATGGCTGTATGCACATTCCAGAACGACATTTGTTGGTTTTTGCACGGATACGTTAGTGAAAAGTCTGTACGTCGAGAGATGCCAAGAGCCTTGATGGCGTATGACTTCCGATGATATGCAAGAACTCATGAAATGTAAAATTGCCTTGGCGTTCAATGATGCTTCTTTTAATGAATGTACTCAGTCAGAATATATATATATATATATATATATATATATATATATATATATATTCCTGTACTTCTGCTGTGTGGTTTTATTTCAACTGTTCTGTTAAAAGACACTGCAGTCTCTGCGTTCATGAGTCTTTCAGCACGTTTTTCAAGTTGTCCTATTAGTAAATTGTTCAGCTTGTGGATGGACACTTGGCGCCTCAGGTGGGTTCGCGATAGGGCCTATGACTGGTAGTCCCGGCTTTCGGCTCGAATTTAGTGTCTGCTTAAAAATCGCGCTGGATTCATACATTCAGTTAATTCCAGCTCATTGCCTTGTAGAATCACAGCCTGCGACACATATTTTGTGTAGCTGGGTTATATTGTGTGCAAAAGACCGTAAGCTTTCCAGATATGATTTTCGGGCCTATTCTAGGTTCTTCATGATTTATTATAGCTTTACAGCCAAGATGTCTTGTGTGTGGCCCGCTGAATTGGGCTTCTAGGTACCTGGCTGCTAAAATGCGCTCCACTTTCTCCATTAGAAGAAATCGATTTGTCGTCACACCAGGTATAATCCTCTCATGGAAACATCATGTTTTATGAAATTTATACATCATCTGCAACTTCCATTCCCGTTTCATTAATCCGCATGCTATTTATCCCTGATCAGGTGCTAGCACATTTGCTTCATGCAGTTTTGAGACTTGGATGGCCTGACACAGAAGCTCGTGTTCCGTCATATCGTCCACTTTGTCCTAAATTTGGCTATTCTATTCCCTTTTCATTCCTGTACGAAAACCACTGTGGATTTTCATTCCATGTCATGACGTGACAAGCCATTCCTTTCCTCCTATCACTTTCCGAACGAACCAGAATGACTATTTAACAACGTCGTCACGCTCAGACTGCCACCTCATCCTTCTCCAATTGCATGTCATAGCGTATCTAGTCTGTCCTGGGACGCAAACCCTACTGACCTTTGAGTACTTTGACCTTTAGGAGGAGCTGAGCCGAGTCTGCACGTCCGACTTTCAGTACGTCGTGCAAAAAGAAACGATGTAGGAGGAGCTGCCTACATACATACGTGACACACAAGCATACGTGACACATGAATGACAAATGAATGCTCGGCCTTGAAGAGTAAGGGCGTGAGCCGATAACCTAAACAAACAAACGGCGGCGACACTGCGACACGTTGAATATTATTAGTCAGCTGACGACAGAGCAGCTGAACAAGATCGACTTAATTTATCGGCTGGGTATTATTCTTGTTAGCGTTTGACACTATTCCTCACGCAAGATTTTCCTTTTCTAACTCTCGCCGTGATGAATAAAATCTGAGTTACCCTAGTTACTGCCGATATATATATATATATATATATATATATATATATATATATATACATGAATTATATATATTCATATATATATATATATGTGTGTGTAGATATATATGTATATATATATAAACATGTATATGCTTAAGTTATGGATAAGGTTTCATGAGGTAGTTAAGGTCATGCAAGTCCAATGTTCACGTCGTAAATGGAAAGCTATTGCATCAAATGATCAGCACATCACAGCGTCCGCCCGAACGACGAACGTTTCAACTATGCTGCGACGTCATGCGACCTTGGCCGGCTTGAAGTGACCTCTGCCTTGCAGCATTGTGAAGACCTTGACATGCGGCTATGAGGTAAGTTCATTATTCCCGCTTGAAAACACGTGTAGATGATTTATTTGGATGATGATTTAGATGGATATTTGTCAAACGTATCAGAAAAAGACGGCACGCGACGACCTCCCTTCCTCCCATTCGCTTTTGTTTGTAGTGTCATGTGCGTATCTTCGCAAAGTGACCCACATTATAATGCCAAGACTACCCTCTCAGCAGGAGGGTAGTAGTTCAAACAAATTGGAGGGTCTGTGTGGCGCGGTAGCTTGGCTTGGCTTGCTTCGGCTTGGCTTGTTTCGACGTCCATGGCTTGGCTGGCTGGTAGCTTGTTTCGAAGTCTGCCTGACCGTCGACGTAGCTTTACCTTTCCATCTGTCCTTGGTTGAATATACGCCAGGTACTGTCTTTCTACCTGGCACTGTCTATTCGCGTCTGCCAAGTTATCTGCCTACACTGTCTGCATACGTTGTCTGACAGTCGCTCTGGGAGGACGAGAACAGTCGGTTAACAATGATGGGGGAGGGGTGAAAACCGTCCACCACCCCTGAAAGCCAACTGCAAAACATTGTGGCGCGTTACGATGTTGCAGAGTTACATTCTGAAGGCACAGATAGCCTGCGTCTGGCCAAGTGAGGTCAGTCGAGATCAAATGGTCAAGATAAAGTATTTTGCTTATTTTTTCCTCCGGATCTATACATCCTATCCCATCTAAACATTGTGGGGAGTTAGTCTACAGCATGCACGTACTTAACCCTGACCATAGGTCAGGCCAGTCCAGGTCAACCGAGTTTAGGTACTGCCATTGCAGCATTCTGTGAAAGACTCATGTGAATGCAAGTGTTTAAAGACATAGGTAATCTAAGCCACGCCAATCGAGGTGAACCAAAATCAGCTAGTGAAGACGCAGCAGATCTTCTTTGTGTCCAGATGTGTCCAAATGATCTTAACTGGATTTTGTGGTGACCTCATATGATCTCGGACGACTTAATTACTTCACTTAATTTACGGAAAAATTTAGATATCCTATTTTCTCACAACCCACCAGATTGCATTGATCCATTTTAACAAAATGCAGCATTTTCAAATGTTGACACAGATTTAACTCCACTGACTCGACACAGGTCAACCTCGCTTTGTGGTATGTAAGTTCACCATACAAACTGGGACACAGCAAAACGTGGCTGTGATCGGCTCATGAAAATTGAGGAAAGGAAATGATGAAAGGAATGAAAGGAAATTTTTCGACATTTAACCTCTTTGATCTTTCCGGAGGACCTAGGTTATTCAGTTTTTGTAGATTGTTATATCACAATCCAAATTTCCTCCCAACGAAATTCCGTCGAAATTGGCAATGTAGAGCAGAAGACCGAGGTGGGGGAAGTAACCCCACCGTCCTCCCCCGCCAGCGCTCGTCATTCTCAGACGTCCACGAGCACGTTGAATCACAGCGATTTGGTTTTAACATCTGAAGAATTTCAGGTGAAACGTGGAGCATTCGGTCGGTAGGCAAGACCAAGTCCGGAACCCAAGACCACCGTCGCCGTACGGAGGCTCCGTGGCGCCGCCAGGCGCGAAACTCGGCAGCGCCTTCGAGCCACAGCGGGCGGGAGCCTTGTTAACCTGAGTCACCACTTGTATTTACAAAACAATGCAACACAACGCAGCCAGAATTCAAATCCAGGCAGCGCCGGAACGGCATCGGCTACGGCACGTCCTCCCCCCGGGGCAAATCGTTCAGCCACAGCGTCTCGAATATGAACGGCAGACAGCCGCGACCGTAGCGCTGGCACCGGCCGTACGGCGCCGTGTGCACCAGCCTGAAGCCGGCCGCCTTCAGCGCCGCCAGCACGGCCAGGAAGCGCCGGGCGTTCTGTGACGTCACGCGGGCGTCGCGCCGCTCGGGCTGCATGCCGGTGGCGGCGTGCAGCCTCGGCCGCCACTGCCACAGGTGGAACTCGACCGTCAGCTGGCGCACGCGCAGCAGCGCGCCCGACGACGCCAGCTGCTGCTCCAGCGCGCCCCACTCGGCGCTCTCCACGTCCAGTTTGACGTAGTCGACGACGCCGCGCGCGCCGAATGTGTGCTGGAGGACGGTGTCGAGGCTAGCGACCGGGAAGGGCGAGTCGAGGTCGTCGCCGGCTCCGAGGCCGACGCCGTGGAAGTGGACGCCGGCCGACCTGCGGAAGCCGACGACGCCCATCGTGGGGTCGAACGCGTGCACCGTGCAGCCGAGGTCCTCCATCGCCAGGTCGAAGCTGAAGTCGTTGCTGATGCCGAAGGAGAGCACGGAGCAGTTGCGCCGCAGCAGGCCGATGCAAACCGGCTTGGCTCCGTCGGACAAATGGAGCTTCTCCCCGAGCTTCCCGAGCGTGCAGTGCAGACAGCGGCCCCCCACGAGGAAAAGGTGCTTGCAACGGCGCTGGCCGTCCGCGGAGGACAGCGTGAGGTTCAGCTGGTCGAACAGGTCCTCGGCCTCCTCCAGAGCCCGCCGCTCTTGTGGGCCAGGAGAATCGATTGTCTCTCGGGGCTGTTGCCTTGGGACACTCGCTTCAGCCTCAGAAGGAACAGAAGTAGAAGACAAAGGAACGGGGCCTGGGTGGCTGGTCCTGCGCGTCACGACGTCACTGCGAGACAGAAAAACAGTGCAGTAATTGAACAGTAATTGAACCCCAAGTGAGGATTTGGCGATAGACGCCGCCCATTTGGTGCGTGCTTGCCTGTACAGATGCATCGTGAGCAATGCCGTAGTCGATATAGTGCGTGGCCCATTACACAGTTGGGACGCAAAGAATGACAATGAGCGGCAACAGCACATGCACAAAAAAGATGGGTAAGCAGAGGATGTACGGCCAAAAAAAACACCTCGCTCCAACGAAAGCTTCAGTTAGTGCTGCTGTTTTGTCCTTGATTAATTTCTTTACTTGTAGTTAAAACCAAGTATATATATATATATGTATATATATATACAGTACTGTGCAAAAGTTTCCGAACGCCTGTAAAATACAGACAGAAACACGCTTTATGCCGTATATATGGTCGATAATTTCATTTTTCTTGCCAGAAAATGAACAAACAACCACTAGTTATTGTTATTGTAGGAGTCTGTAACTGAATTTAAAATTCAGACATCACTGTTCGTTAAGGGTCTAATATTTGGTAGGGCCACCCTTGGCTTTGATTAAGGCTTCGATGCGCCTCGGCATTGAGTCGATTAAATTTTGACACACTTGCTGTGGTATTTCATACCAGGCATCGTTCAGCTTGTTGTATAAGTCATCTAGACTAGATGGCTTCTCTTTCTGGTCCAGTCGATCAGCCAGAACTTCCCACAAGTTTTCAATAGAGTTCATGTCTGGGCTTTGAGGAGGCCAGTCAAGGATCTGAACCCTGTGGCGAAGAAGGTAGGCTTCTGTACGCCTGGAAACATGGCACGGGGCGTTGTCCTGTTGGAATATCCATTCTCTGGGTCCAAACGCAGCTCTGGCGGAAGGAAGCATGCTCTCTGACAGCAAATCAGTGTAGGATTCCGAATTTAGTCTGCCTTCGACGCGCTTGAGGCATCCCACTCCGGCGGTTGAGAAACATCCCCAGACCATGACAGACCCTCCATCATGCTTGACTGTCGGTAAAACACAGTCTGGATTGAATCTTTCTCCCTGTCTTCGTCTCACATAGCATCTTTTTCGAGGCATGAACAGTTGGTATGGACTCTCATCCGTGAACAAAACTTTATTCCAGTCCTCGACTGTCCAATGCCGATGTTGCCTGGCCCATGCCAGCCGGCGAGCAATACTGGCTTTACTCAGCCATGGTTTTTTCACTGGAAGTCGAGCAGATAAACCAGCTTTTACTAGACGTCTTCTAACAGTGGATGAGTCGACGTTCACGCCGTAATCGTCGCGCCATTCACGCTGTAAATCTTTGGATGTTTTCTTACGGTTATCCAGACAGAGTCTTATTAAAGAACGTTCTTCTCTCGGGGAAGACTTCCTGGGCCTTCCGGACCTCGGTTTGTCCTTCACACTTCCTGTCTCGGTAAATTTTCGACAAATTTCCATAGCAGTACTGCTGGAACATTTCACTCTCTTACCAATTTCCTTAAAGGTGTAGCCTTCTTGGCGTAGAGTCACCACCTTGGCGCGAGAAAACTCGTCCAAATTGCTTTTTTTTCATGTCAAAAAACCACAAAAATGGCAAAAAAATCAGTCGAATTTCCCACCAAAATTCGCCGTATTTGACGTTGCCATGGCAGCATGACGCTATATCGACAGGTGCCGCCAACTAGCGGTGGAATATTGAAGCGTAACAGTGACAATCGGGAAATTGCAAAATTTCCCAGATGTGTGGCGTTCGAAATTTTGCACAGTACTGTATATATATATATATATATATATATATATATATATATATATATATATATATATGTCATAATAACACACTGCATAGCTTAATAACATTGTGACATTGGTGGTGGGTTGCTCTCTAAAAGGCAGCAAGAACTCATGGAGAGTAGTGTCATCCAACGCCACTGAATAAGAATGAATGGATAAGTTTGTAATTAAACATAATAGGATCGCACTGGCATGGAAGGAAACTCCTACCAACCCAAAAAAGTGTGGGGCCAAAAATGTTTCAACCTATATTGTTTGGCCTTGGTCGCTGGTTTGGTCATTCCTGTCCACATTTTTAGGCATGCAGTTTTTTTTTAAGTCTAAATCTGGGGCGTGAAAATCAAGTCGCATTTGCGGTCTTATATCAAATTGTAAATTTACATCAAAAAACTGAAATTGGAAACCTGAATATTCACACTGACTGGTGTACGTAAATGTTTATACGGCGATCTTTCCAGGGTGCATCAGACTGAACTTTTAACTCTAAGACTGTGTGCACGTAGTTTTGTCACCAAACTTTGAAATTATCGAATGATATTACGCGTTTCTCATCATCTGTATGTAAGTTTCCGTGGCAAATTTTCGGATGCCATAACCGCAATCGTACGAAGAAGTTAACGTTGAGACGGACGCAGTAGACACCATGAACAAGCCAACGGGTTCGAACCCCAGAGAAGGAGCTAAAATTTCGCATGGGGTCGGAGGGTAAACCATTGCGGTCACGGCTGGTTACGTGGCAGTCGTGGCATTGACGGCACAATACAGATCGCCGTGTGTCACCCGGGCAAAGACCTGGACCAAAATCGCAACACAGGCGCGAACATCTGAGCATGAAACCAAGCGTAGCGAACACCTGGACTCTTCCAGCGAAGGTGTCGATTTCCGGATACTCAGAATCCATCTAAAAATAAAAACGCATTTCGCATTTTTGTGCTTTGCGTAAATACGGATGCATCGAAAACACTTTAGAAGCTATCGAATGTTGTTTGGCCAAGGCTAGATTAAAACACTGTGCATACACTTCGTTCGCCAAATAAGTACTGAATTCTTGCCGGGCCAGGTTCATCAGCACAGCTCGTGATTTGTTTTTAAGACAGCCAGCCGAGTAACGAAATGTGCGGCCCCTTTGTCGACACCTTTTTTGCATCTCATATTAATATCCGGATTCGAAGTCGTTCTACTTCACTGACTTACGGAAGCTTAAAGATGACCATGTTCCAAAAAAGAAAGTAGCATAACATTTGGTGATTCTTCTGTTTCACAGAAAACTTATCACACTGACAGCGGATGGAATATTGAGTAATCCAGCTATCTCTGATTTTGTTAAATATAAAGATCACTGATCTTATGTCAAATAAACGCACTTTTGCACGTTCATTGTGGAGACTGTAGCTTTAATTCAGTGCTTTCGAAGCAGAAAACTAGATATTAATGTTTTTTTCTCCTGTGCGGAAATGACATACCGACCTGCCCGTCACCTGGGATTAGGTCAGACTTTGCATTAGATTTTCAGGCCGCGGCCGAACTAAAATGATTACATTACAATCCTCGCAAGCTCATCTACTGTAATCTATGCGTTGAAACCACTAACATTTCGTAAGGGTCTCATTCACCAAAGATGTTCTCATGTCTTTTGACCCAAGCTGGCCTGGTTTGACCTTTTGTCATCCTTCTATGACACCGTCTAGTTATTTACCATCAGGCGACAAGACATGGGAGAACAAGTCTAAAGAATAGTGCTTTTGGCGGCGTCATCCTAACTATCGTTGTTAGTGTCCGCCTTTTGTCCTAGGGAGGACGGTTTGCTAGGACGTTCCAGGATTCCTTACCGGAAGACCTCATTGGCCAAACTGAAGCCGGCAACGACAAACACGAACAGCAGTCCCTTCACAGCACTGAGCCTTCTGACGCACCCACGGCTAACAGCGGACTTCGAATTGGTGCGATGAACGACTGTGTTGGCCGTCTTCATTCCGGGCTGCTGTAAACCAACAGACATGCAGGGGATCATGAAAGGAAGTGAGAAGCTGAACACGTCAGACCAAACCAAAACTATAAACGTCACATCGAATAGTATGGGCAAGATCTGAGGGTTACGTTATCTTCCGCACTTCTACGTTGTATTACACGTTGTCTTCCAAGACGTCGTCTCATGGAGTTTGCAACGGACGCAACCTGTTGGATGCAGTTCGAGCTACTCCACGCTACGTCACAACCGCGCAGCATAGTGAACATCCATCATACGTGAATGTAATACGGAGCGATACCATGCGCCTTTGGCACTGATTTATGCCGGGTCGGACTGAAAAGCTCAAAAACTGTTCTTGGCTCTGCATATACACCAGGGACCCATGCAGATCACCATCAAAAACTTGGATTGGAATGGGAGAATCTGACTAGACAAACACACATCTGGACCACTGTTTGATGCTCTCGAGGGAGAATTACACAGTCAAAGTGAGCAATACGTTCTCGTTTTCCATCTCTTAGTAAGCTTAAGACATCGTATCAATAACAAACTACCCATCGTACATCCATCGTTTACCATCGATTTATCAGAATCTGCAGATGAAAGTTCATGGAATGGATTACGCCTAACCAATCAGCTGGTCCCGTAAGTTGCCTTATGAAACAAATACGCGCCAGAAAGCACGCGACGTACTCTTTTACCGCCTGTGCGCAGTACCTGCGTGGAAACCGTACCTGAGTGGAGAGGAGCTCTCGGCGAGCTCGCTGAGCGCCAGCCTGCAGACCACAGTCAGCGGTCAGCTGAACCGTAGCACTGTCGGCCGCTCGTACTGTGTGCAGAGCCGGTGCCCCAGGCCAGAGGAGAGCCTCTCTCTGCAGAGGACCGTCCGGTCGAGGTCGATGAACTCTGTTCAACATGGATGCTGCTGCACTCTCCGCCTCAAGGCCAGGGGCGAGAGGTCGGAGCGATCTTTGACTGACGACATGTTCTAAGGCATCGGTTTAAAATCAATTCGGAAACCTGCATCTTTGATACGAGGACTTACACAGATCCCACAGCAACCGTAGAAACTTAGTAGCTCTCAGGATGTTTTCGGACAGCGATACCAAACGGCGATACTCACCATTTGTCCAACTTCGATGGTACAGGGTTGATACTGCCTCCACCTTTCCCACCTTTTCCAAACCTGACAAGACAGAACAACAAGGAAAATAAGTGTGCACCCTGATTATATGGCTAAACTACGAAATCCAGTTTGACACATTTGGCTAGCACGGTCGCCTCACAGATTATTTCGAATCATTTCAAATTATTTCGAAAAGGCGAATAAGGGCACGCCATTCAGACTCGGTTTCCGTTCGACTGCAAGGTGTGTGACGTTAAAGTGGAACTGAGCAGCTTCGCAACGACTGGCGGCTATGATTAGGGAATGACTGTACTTCCAATATTCGGTATATCTCCTTCAACTGATACATAACGTCTTGGAGGTAAATCAAAAGACAAAATGGCCGTTAATCTCTCTGTACCTTAAACAAAAATCAAATGCTGTTGGTCTCCCATTTTGTTTCTTGTAAAGATCGTGAGAGGGAAGCCGTCTGTAGAGTATTGATCTTGTTCGACCGAAGGTCACGTAGAGTTCACCAAAATCTGAAGGGTAAATCTGCATGTTTAATGACGTTCTGTGGCATGTTGACAGGGTTCGTTTTGGACAAAGTATACTTTGTTTGTATACTCCTATAAGTATACTCTTTTTGTTTTTCGTTTTTTTTTGTTTTCTTGTATATACACTACATTTCATTATTATATAATAGATTACATCATAAGTTAAGAAATGTTGAATTTACACATTTCAAGCAAGAAGCAAATTGAGGACAGCCCCAAGTTTCGCAGTTGCCTCTCAACCCGTTCAGAAATGGCAAACAAAAAACCTTGTCAAACGTCCCAATAAGGATAAGAACAAGGATCTTATCAATCCTTTGTTGACATTTCGCATTTCCACCGCGGGTCCCACTGACCGGTATTTCTCAGGAGCAAATCCCTCGATATTTTAAGGCCCAGGTACGGTCGGTTTGTCGACTCGTGCACAGCCGGTGCACGGCCGGTGCACGCCGGGTGCAGTAACCCGGCCTCAGGCGTTGACGGCGGCGGCGGCGGCGGCGGCGGCCAGTTGGTAGTCGCCCAGCCAGAACATGGCGGAGCGCAGGAACAGCGGGCGCCGGAGACGAGCCCAGGTCCCGGGCGCGCTGGCGGCGCTCCTGCTCCTGCTCCTGCTCCTGCTCCTGTCCCTGACGGTCGTGGCGACCAGGGGCCTCTTCAGGTGGGTGGAGCGTGGTACTGGTCGAGAGTGTTCTGTGGCTGCAACTGCTCGAAAATCAATCGATTACGAAAGGCGTTTAAAGCCTTAAATGAGTAATTTATTATATCAATTGTATGGAGTGTGCTGGTGCTCGTATTTTTGTGACAGAAAACGATGTACATGGTGCAACGTTTTTTAACGGGCACAGCAAATCGGAGAGCCAACGTGGAACCAGTCGACAGACTAATCAGCATGTATGAAGGCGGTTGTGTTCTGCGTCAGAGATCCCTGGAGGAGTGAGGGGAGGCTGTCACCAGTCTCATATGTTGATTCTGCATGGTGTGTGAATAGAAAGAAGTTGGAAGTGGAGCGTCCGGTCTTCAGCGTTCTGAATCTGTTTGCGGATGTTTACTAACATTCTGCTAGTGTCTGATGCCTCGTCAAGCTCTTGTTGTTAATGCCTTTGTGCCAAAATCTACGTGTCATTGTCGGTTGTCGATAGTTTAAATCCCATTTATGAAACGAAGTTCTTTGCTAAAAATCTACTAAAATATTGGTCTGGCAGCAAATTATCAACTTCCCGGTATAGTAAGCGCGTTGGTAAAAAGTGGGCTCAGTGTCATTTGCGCCCTGTGGTGCGATCACGTGGCGTACGTATCCGCAGGCCGCATAAGCTTAAGGTTAGGCGGCCCGGTTTTCCAAAACAAAGGTCTACTGACGAAAGCGTGGTCCTCCGCGACACCTTCCTCCGCAGGCAGGGGGACTGCGACCGCCGGCGAGCCAGCATGGTGACGCTGCCGCCGGCGCCGGCGCTCGACCGGGACCTGCTGAAGAGCCTGTTCGCCCACCTGACGCTGCCCGCCGCCAAGCCCTGCAGGCGGGAGCTGGGGCTGGGCGGGGCGCCGGTGCGTCTCCGAGGGCTACCGTGACGCGGCCGCGGCCCGTCGACTTCCACCGAACGCTTCCGCAGGCAGTGGGACCTGAGCTGGGGACGTTTCGGTTTCCTTGCCTGGTTTTGAGGGAGTGTTGGGCTGTGAGTCCGAGTCACTGCACCGTGAAGGAGTGGCAGGCGTGATGTTCAAGAATGGTTCTTGCTGTCGCGTCTTCTCGTGAATTGTCCACGGAGATTATAAGGCCATCCTGTGTCGGGTTATTCCATATTATTGATTCAGTGCAGTGCGGTGAAATTTCGGAGTAAGTTTCGTACTCTCGTGCATTGTTGTTTACTTAACACAAGTAACATGAGGCTATATCGTATAGCAAAAACGTCGAGCCATAGTGCATGAACGGTCGCATAAGACGTTCTTACGTGCCGTGCGATGTCAGGGACAGTTATTTGCTGCGCAATTTCCATATTGGTGTTCCTCATTTAACCACATGCTTTTGTGTCTCCCGGGAGAAATACCACTTGGCAATGACTGGGAAGAAACGGTCTGGAGCCCTTTACGACACCTCCCCCCTTGGTCACGGCCACGGTCACGCCGAGCCGAGGCCAGCAGCGGCGTCTCACGGACCACGTTTCGCAGGTGGACCTCGACGGAAGAAGAGCCGAGATGGCCGGCGTGAAATGGACCTGCCTGGACCCGGGCCTGAGCCTGGCGCGGCCGCGCTGTCTCGTGGTCGCCTCGCGGCCGCCGCAGGACGCCTCCTTCGACGAGGCGGCCGTCCAGTTCGGCTGCGAGGTGCACTCGTTCGGGCCGGACCTGCCGGCGCCGCTGCCCGGCCGGCTGCACGCGCAGGCCGAGCTGCAGCTCGACCTGCTCCCGGGCGAGCCGCGCCCCGTCAGCTTCCTGGCGCTGGCGCTGCCGGCCGGCGAGCTGGCTGCGCTGCTCGAGGCGCCGCCCGAACCGCTCGCGAGGCGGGTCGAACAGCTGAGCGTGCGACTCGACCTCAGCCAGGCGCTGGGCGGCGGCAGGGTCGTGGATGTGGCTTTGATGAGGAGGCTGTACGAAGGCTTGCTGCGGCTGCAGGCGCTTGGCTTCCACCCGTTCTCGTCGACGGTGGTGAAGGGGGAGGAGGTGGCGGAGTTTGAGGTGCCAGGGCTCGAGGAAAGGGTCGGTGTTAAACTCGAGGTCAGTTGGATGAAGGTGCTGTGTGACGGGTGACGATCTCGAGGTCAGCTGGATAAAGGTGCTGTGTAACGGATGTTGGGTGTGACAGGCGTGACGGATGATGACGGTTGGAAGCGGTGTGTGTCGTGGCCGCAGTTATGTGGCAGGTAATTACATGTTTTTGGGCTACCTGCAGTGGACATCGGCTCTTCTGCGGTGTATTCTGCGGCTTATATGTCACGCATTGTAAGCATACTACACTAAGACGCAACGAAAAAGGAATGACTCGATGCGTTTTGGGCAACAAAAACGAAACGAATAAGTTATGGCAGCGAATATTTTCCACAACCGTGCAACAGTTGGTACGTTATAATAACGCGTACAATGATATATTACCGTCCTGTTTTTCGTGTGGATAAAACCTACGCCATCGCAAGGTAATACAATACGAGACTATTTCCCCAAGTGGCGTTTTTGTTGGCGATACCAGAGGCCACATGCTCTTCCACACCATGCCGCCTGGAGCACGCTGCCGTTAATGTCCACATGTCCGCGAGCGCAGAGCTAAATCTTGCATGCGGTTTCTCGGAAAATCTCAAGACTGAGCTGCTTCTAAGAGGATGAATGGCATTGCCAGACCATTATCTGATCGCGTGCTAGGGGAAATGATCAGGCCCAGTCGCGGCTGCGCTTTGTGCAAAGCTCGAGTGCGTTCCTACGTGCGGCCACACGTCGGCCTCAGCTGTTTTATTGTTTCCGTGCGTTGCGGCTGATGTCAGGAAGTCCGGGAAATGGCAATGAACGGCGTTACTGCATTGGTCAAAGAAATGACAGTGGAAAAACTACCAGCCTTTAGTGGTTTGTACTTGTACGAACAGTCAGGCATGCCCACACGCAGGAGCGTGACTTTCTGAACATGATTAAGGGTGGGGAGTTTTGAGCCCATTCTGTCCAGTTAACACCCATTGGCCCCATGTTTAATCTCAGCAGCTGGGGGGGGGGGCGCAAGTGCCTCCCCGAAAATATATAAAGTTCCACCTTCTGCCCATGCATATTCATCAACAAATAAAGGAGGGTTTCCTGAAAATGTGTTCAAAAGCGTATTACATGTGGGCCTCAGTGCACGAGGTACAGCGCCTGAGAAGGGAAGGAACAGTTTGGGAAATGATTTCAGACATGACGTTCATCCGACCGCCAGAAGATTTTACCAACAGAGGCCAGACGAGCAGGTCCCTGACTTCAGTTCCATCTCTCTCGGCAACGTCGGACAGCGGACAACACGGTGTACCGCAAACGATGCTCAACTATGCCGGCTGACGGTGAGCGGAGATGGTTTTGTCCATGCACGTGGTCATAGTTCCAGCCTAATTGTCCGTACGGTGCCAAAGCCTTTGTGGCAGAGGAGTTTCGGCTTTGTCCGGATGCGCCATTCTGTCCCGATTTTCTAAATACGGCGCGGACCAAACGTGCTCACTCTTCCAGGTTTCCTGCAAGAGAGGGAAGGAATTCTCGCCCTGAGGTTATGACTCCTACCCCCCGCGAGGACAGCGACTGCCTCTGAGTCGACGCGCAGCTTGCCGATTTTGCGTCGGAGGATTGCAGATGGCGCTACCAGTCGCAGAGAGACTACGCTACCAAAGCTGTGGTGTGAGGGATGTGGAGAAGAGCACTTGGAAGATGAGATAATGGCGTGGTACCTTCCCAATGTTTGCGGTTTTTGACGGGACAGTGTCCTATTGGCTGTCTGGCTGGACAGAAAAATGACTCAGAGGACTGGCGTTATAAATAAAGGCTTTTGGCGTCTCCGGGATTTGGCGGAAAATGCAATTACTGCTTTCTCTTGTGCGCCATGATTTGTTCATTAGTTCATTTGTTAGTTGCTGACCGTATGCCCGCTACGCACCGTTTCTGCATGGTCATAAGTAGGGACGCACCGGATCGGGATATTTGTGATCCGGCCGGATACCGGATATGCCGGATCGGGGTGCCGGATATCCGGCCGGATAGCGGATATTACGGATGCTTATGTTTATTTACTGTTTGTTGCTGAAAAATGAGACAAAAAAGACTGGGCTGAAAAAGAACTCTAAAAACAGAACAGATATTTAATAAAATATATTAACGGTTTCTGAATCATTCCCACTAGCGCCTACAGATATTGTGAGGTTCCCACATGTTACACCGTGAAAAAGAATAAATAAAGAGCACAGCAATCATAGCGGAGCTCACCATCTCTGACTTTAGGCAAAAGGCAGAGGTTCCACAATACACAGGATGCCATTATAGCGCCTTGGTAGACGTAGAATACCTGGCTTGATCAACATTCTAGACATTCTAGACAACATTCTAGACAAATACTAAGGCATGTCTATTAAAGTACATTGTCCCTTAACCCTCGCTCGCATAGGGCTTTCTTCATAACGTGGGCGTAGAGTGGGGGCGTTGGTAGGACCCCCAGCCCTTTCCACACCGAGCGTCCTAGAGCGTCGCGGAAAAAAACAGCGTGTTGCACGAGACGAGATCTCGCGACCGGTATCCCTTTTTAAGGTCTCAGGTCAACGGATAACCTTCCAGGTCGGATCAAAGGTCAGGCATTGGCAGAAAATGGTCCTTTTTTAATGTAGGCGCAAATGAACGTCAAATAATAAATGATGATGAAACGAAACGGATATCATAGTATTTCGTCAATCAATTATGAGTCTGTCTGTACATCACATGATTGTATTTTACCCATCGAGTCCGATCCAGGTCATGTTAAATCAATCCTTGTCAAACTGGGTCGTCAGCTTAAATGCGTTGTCGGAGCTGCAGAAGCATTTTTGCATAGAATAATAGATGCTAAAGTCAAATGTAGCATCTCAGTTAACAAGCACTATTGCCAGATAACACATGAAGGTCATTTTAGATCATCTAAGATCACCTTAGGTCATTCGAGTTTATCTGAAGCCAGCAACCTACGATGACCTCGGATTAGCTAAACTGGTAGCTTAGATGTCTTAAAAACGTTTTTCGGGTTGATAGCTAACACAAAATTTAATTTTGGCATGCCGTGGTACTGAAGACTCATCACTCCACGGCCGAAGCCGCTCCGCCTGTCGGAGCGAAAGTCAGACATTCGCTGCTCTGTTCCCTCTTTTGATAAAATAAAATATAAATTGCACCAAGCTTATATCATACGATTCCTTACATGTCAAACGGTCCGAATGTAGAGATTGTTTTGCGATACGTATTTCTTACCGCATTCCCAAAAATAAAAAGCAACATTTTTCCCGCTGCAGCTCATGACTTCAGTTTACTGTCGATTGACACGTACTTTATTGTATTTGTGCACTCCATATGTCTTAAAGAGAGACAAAACTGAGACCTTTGTAAACCGGCCTCGTCGGCGAGCGAAAACGGCTGACATGGTTCTCATTATGATGTGAAAGCTCGTTACCACGGCAACGTAGAAAAATTCCTCACCATAAGTTGCGGAAAGGATGCCCCAGAAGGTACACCAAGTTTCACATGGATCAAACAAACCGTTCGGAAGTTGTCTTCGGAAAACCTCAGGAGGGGCTGCATCACCCCCTCCCCCCATACAGGCGAAGGTTAATGCATTTGTACGGAACTATTTGAGACAAATAAAAATGTTTTGAAAATAGGACGATAGTACGCCACGAAATGGGAGGCTCAGGATATGCTTGCTGTTGTTGCACGGCTTT
Organism: Capitulum mitella; assembly: GCA_030062745.1. Taxonomy (NCBI): domain Eukaryota; kingdom Metazoa; phylum Arthropoda; class Thecostraca; order Pollicipedomorpha; family Pollicipedidae; genus Capitulum; species Capitulum mitella. Next base: position 20,412,191 of record CP099853.1, on the reverse strand, counting down.
GAGCTTGAGTCCTACCCTGTAAATTATGTCTCAACCCTTCCGAACTACGAACAAAAAGTATTACTCCAGACAGACCTTGGAACTGCCAGTTACATCGACAATCCAATATAGCAAGGTACGTTGCTCCTGAAACGGTTTTGTAGGCAGACATCAGAACGTCTCGATCGTACACCGGAAGACCAAATATCCGGCAATGTCCGGCCGGATCACAGAAATATCCGGCCGGATACCGGATACCGGATAATCTCAAATGTCCGGCTTCATATCCGGCTGGACCGGATATTCAGTGCATTCCTAGTCATAACACTGACAGCATTCGTTGCACGTGAGTTTGTTACACCGTGACTCTCCACTTTGATTCTTGTTTTTACAACTTAGGCAACATTATTATCATTTCGGATTCTTCATAGACATCACTTTAGAAGTTTAGGCGTACCATGTATTAGCGTACTATAACAAGGCCTCTATAATCACCAGAATGCTTTGATTACGGGACAGTGGCGCCACCTGTTAACACATAACACCGATTAAAACATTTCAAACCAGATTAAGTTCATGCGGTCCATATGATAACAAGGCCAACGTAGCAGCACCTTGGAGATCATCACGATTGGAAATGGGCGAAGTTTCCTTGAAGTTTTGACTTCTAAATAGACTGATGTAACAATCGTCGAAGTACACAGCCCTCAGTTTGATATGATTTCTGCAATTATCACGAAATGTTGACGCAGTATGTTTCACAGCACCTTTAGACACTTAAGCCTAATTTTCTGAATGTTCGTTCGGAGGGTTCTTTCTTTCGTTCGGATTTTTCTTCCGTCCTTTCTTTCGGAGGATTCTTAAACCGTAAACTGCACAACGTGCAACACACAACACAGCGTTAAACCAATGCTCAGCAGCAAATCTTTAACCCAAATATTAGACATAACTAAGCTTTGAGTTAGCACCATACACATTCCATGTAAATGTTAACATAGAAAGCTCAACTTTGCCTCAATGGCCTCATGTTACCGACGAAAAACCGTGCGACTTCTTCAAAGGAAATACCTCTCTAAAATGTCTGGAATACTTCTGCGCTTCTACAACTAAATTGCTACTCAGCATCCACCCACAGGCTGCCTTCAGCGGGAACATTTCGATCCAATTTTCAGGAACGACAAGCTTCAAACATCACATCATCCATTTTGGCCGCTGTTACCCACCGTTGTTCACGCCTCCCGACCGATGCGCTACGGATTTCAGCGATCGATGTAAAATACTCAAGCGATGTTAAGGTTGGATTTCGCCCTTGAGCACGAGGCGAACCTAAATGCTGCAGTCGCCAGGGCATTCAGAAACCAATCTCTCCGCCCACTCGTTATCACACAGCGCATCAGCGGCGTCTTCAGCTCCGTCCTTCATGGGTTCTCCGCCGCGCACGAGGTCCATAGGTCCAGCTATGCCTGAGCAGGTGGTGCAGCTCGCAGGGACCCGCCCCATCTTCAGTTTAGTCTTCATCATCTGCAGCAGCATCCGATGGTCTGCATCTGCCGCTGCTCAGTGCGGCAAGCTACGGAGCTGTAAAGTCAAAAAGAAAATGAAGAGGAAACCCGACCTTTTACGGTCAGATAGATCGGGCGTCGCCAAATCACACAAGACCTGACCCGGCCTCTTTCGATTTTGACGAAATTTGGTGCACTCATAGTACCTATCAAAAAATGGCCGGTCATGAATGCTTAGCCCAGGGTGTCCTCTGAGGTCAAAGTTACAGATCACGAAAGATCACCGATTTTTACAGACATTGCATTATTCAAATGCCCATAACTCGGTGGCAGATTGTCACAGAGAGGTGCGATTAGCGCCACTCGAAAGAGAAATGTTCCAACCTTCATGAATAAGCTCATTTTTTGGTGACATCGGACTGACCTTTGACCTGACTAGGTGACATGGAACAATTTCGGTTCTAAACATGTTTGTCCACTGTGGTCTTCGCGAAAATGCTGCGCAACATGTTCCTAAAAATCTAAAATCAGTTTAGCAAAAAACGTACCTAGGCAAATTAAAACTTTCGAGTTATCTTTAATTTAATGTTGCCAAGTGTGACTTGGGAAATATGCACTGAGACCGTTTGACGAATATCGACTGATTTTGTGCGTTTCGTTTATCGGATTGTAATACCATTTAGTGTGCACAATGTCCTGCGTATCTGCTACTCATCGGCTTAGCTTTAAATTGCTTGACACGAAAGGTCAAAGGCCACGACACCCCATCACCAATCGACCCCTGCCATCCAGATCCGACATAACCGCTCTTCACATTTCCTCGGATGTCAGTCTGTCCAGTGTTCTTAGGCCTTTAAGTTCACTGAGACAATTTTAGTTGAGCATCGAGGCCTTTTAAAGGTAAACCAAGGTCATTGAAGTCAACTGACCTTGGATAACCTGTTGACCCCGACCACTCGCATTTTTTTAGGTCTCTGATTCTGAATTTCACATGAACTGTTTACGTATCGGAGTTTGCAGGCATCGAAGATTTCATGTCACCTAGATGGCGATGATTTTTGTCAAGATGTCATCTCCTGAATGTTGGAATAGATACAAATGAAATGGCGACTCTGAACAGAAGTGGATAGAAATGATGATTGAGATACGTGCTCCCGAAAATCAGAAGAATGATTTTTATCCAGGACATGAAGTGAACATAAATGACTCCAAGCGTACACAATAGATGCGAAACTCGGAATCAGCTCCAAAAAATCCACAAATGATCGAAGGCCAAAATAGGTAGTTCAAGGTCAACCGATGTCACTGACCTCGATTGACATTCCAAAGGCCCCGATGAACGATTAAGATTATCTTAGTTTGCTTCAGGGCCCAAGAACTCCCGACAGATTCACTTATGTGCAAATATGAAGAACGGGTATGCCGGATTTGGATGGCAGGAGCCGATCAGTGGAACTGTATCATGACCTTTGACCTTTCTGGTCAAGCAATTTGGAACTAAGCTGATGTGTAGGAGGTACGCAGGACATTGTGCGCACCAAATGTAGAACAATCCGACAAACGGAACGTACGAAATCAATCCATATTCGTTCAAAGATGGATCCCGGGCGTGCCACCCGGGCATCGACGGCCGGAGCCTTAGAGCCGCCGACTTTCCGTCTGTCTGAAGCCCGCAGGGCTTTTTCGTATCGCGCGGTCTTGTCCTGGAACCGCCTGCCGCCGGACATCACCGTCTCTCGAACCCGTGGAGAGCTTATGCGGGAACTTGACGAACTATTTCCTCTACCCTGACGTGTCTGACTGCCTGGTTTTATCTGTATGACTATCGCGTATGTGCTGCTCTGAAGTGACTCGAATCAAACAGCAATCCACGCGTTGGAATGATTCGCAAATAAACTTAACTGCACTGAACTGAACTGAACTTAAATAGCCTCAGGGTATATTTCTCAAGTGCCGCATGTCAACGTTAAATCGAAGACATCTGAAAAAGTTTCAGTATGCCCAGAAACGTTTTTTTCAACGCTTATTGGAGAAATTTGTGGGCATATTGTGCTACATTTCCGAGTAGGTGGGCAAACATGGTTAAATCCGAAAATGTTCCATGCGACTTAGTCGGGTCAAAGGGCATGCAGAGGTCACCGAAAAATTTTGAAAGCTGGAGCTTTCCTGTCTCGAATGGCGCTTATCGTACCTTTTTGTGTCAATCCATCAGCGAGTTGTAGCCATCTGAAGACTTTTCATGACCTGTAACTTGGACCTCAGAGGTCACCCAGGGCTAAAAATGTATGGCTGGCCATTTTTTGATAGATGATAGAAGCGTACCAAATTTCATCTAAATCGAAAGGGGTCGAGTCAATTTTTGGACATTTTGACTTGGAATGACCCAGATGCAACAGACGGCAGGCTCGTTGGACCAAGTGGTAAAGCGATTAAAACATTATGTTCCAGCTTACATTGCATGGAACCTGTTGAGGATATCCATGATTATGCTCATTTGCAATGTCAAATACCTGCTAAAATATTGTTTATACCTTCCTTACAACCTTAGAGCAAAATCTGGAGAAACAGCTGAGCTGACTTCTCAGTGCTTGTTGTTCCCGGTTTGACGCCAATGTTTGCTGTATTCAAAATACGTCTATTAAATAAAAAATTAAATTAAATGTCACATTTAATAGACAAAGACTTACAAAAATGATCTGGTCCCCAAGAAAACAGAAAGAAAAATAGCCAGTGGATTTTTTAGGGGAAGGATAAATCCAACGCCATCGTCACGATAAAATCCATCAGTATTCATCATAGGTAATGCATTGCACACAAGCCACATTGAGTCATTCCAGAATGTTTCCTTTCCGAAACAAAAACGGAACCATAGTAAATGTACGTCCCCTCCCCGGACGATTAAATGGTCTTGAGGGTCCGTTCTCACAGACTCACATCGGAGGAGACGCTTTCTTTCCTATTACATCACATGTCGGCCGATGGAGTGATGAAGGAGAACAACTTCTTCTCCAGCTTCTCCGTGGACATGATGAGACGTCTGAAAAGTCGTCGTCATCGTCAGAGACGTCATTGGCCACGGTCAGTTTGCAATTTGCCACGTAAGTTACCGCGCAGAAATGTTTGATGAATACGTGTATTCTGCAAATGTACTTGATGCAAACTGTTTCGGAAAACTCTTGTTGATAGTTCTGACTTTCGACCACAACTACCACCATGAGTATGTAATTACTTCGGACAACGTTGTTGACATTATTGCTAACGGTATATATTTGCTGATATGAAGATGAGTGTAATATCCAGAGCTTACCGAAACATTTGCTATACAATTCAAAAACAGCACCTATGTTTGAAAAAATAAGAAACGTTCAAGATCGTCATGATTGTTTTAACAGAAGACTGCAGTGCATTAGAGCGCAAGCCTATGTGAAATCGTGTATGCATAGGGTGAAATGCACGTGCATGGCGCCATATTCGTGCAAATTAATGCAGATAATAACCTTAGAATTTATGCTTTGGAATCAAGTTTCGTTCAAGGCTACGAAGTCGATTCAAGGGATTTATCCATGCAAAAAGCAGCAGCTAATTTATTTTCCTTGCGCGAATCACATGTTCTCCTTTTTATCATCCGAAACTTCAAACTGATGATCACCAATCCTGAACGAATTAACCGAAACTGTTAGGGCGCTAGGCACTGGCAAAACCTTGCAATATAGCAGGCAATACAGTATGACGTAAATAAGAAGCTACGTGTGTTTAGGAGCCATAATATTATCCGTAGGCATGTAACGGAAGACAGCCCACATTCAGCCCAGATTCGGCCCAGCCCAGATTCGGTAGGGAATTCCCTTTACGGGCCGATAACTCCCACAGAACTTAAGAAACCTGGTTTTGCCACATATCAAATGAAAGCACTCGTTAACCCAAACACAACTGTGCAAAGAAAAATCACCTACCTTGTCTATGGGGAAAGTTATAGACGATCGAAAAAATCATGTCAATGGGGCGGCCCCTACGATTTTCTCCAAAATTGACACCTTAAACCACCGACACAAGCCCATCAATCTGGCTGAAGAAACCCTATGGGCCATTGAAATCTAAGGGGTCAAAACCCGCTGGGAAAATTAAACACGAGTTTTACAGCTTAAACAGCGCCACGACTAGGCCGAATGACACATCAAATGAAAGCAATCGTTAACCCAAACACAACTGTGCAAAGAAAAATCACCTACCTTGTCTATGGGGAAAGTTATAGACGATCGAAAAAATCATGTCAATGGGGCGGCCCCTACGATTTTCTCCAAAATTGACACCTTAAACCACCGACACAAGCCCATCAATCTGGCTGAAGAAACCCTATGGGCCATTGAAATCTAAGAGGTCAAAACCCGCTGGGAAAATTAAACACGAGTTTTACAGCTTAAACAGCGCCACGACTAGGCCGAATAACACATCAAATGAAAGCATTCGTTAACCCAAACACAACTGTGCAAAGAAAAATCACCTACCTTGTCTATGGGGAAAGTTATGGACGATCGAAAAAATCATGTCAATGGGGCGGCCCCTACGATTTTCTCCAAAATTGACACCTTAAACCACCGACACAAGCCCATCAATCTGGCTGAAGAAACCCTATGGGCCATTGAAATCTAAGGGGTCAAAACCGGCTGGGAAAATTAAACACGAGTTTTACAGCTTAAACAACGCCACGACTAGGCCGAATGATACATCAAATGAAAGCACTCGTTAACCCAAACACAACTGTGCAAAGAAAAATCACCTACCTTGTCTATGGGGAAAGTTATGGACGATCGAAAAAATCATGTCAATGGGGCGGCCCCTACGATTTTCTCCAAAATTGACACCTTAAACTATCGACACAAGCCCATCAATCTGGCTGAAGAAACCCTATGGGCCATTGAAATCTAAGGGGTCAAAACCCCCTAGGAGAATTAAAAACGCGTTTTACAGCTTAACCCTATTCCCGGCAGGGAGGGCTAAATCCTCCCCCCTCGGGTTTTTTGCTTGCGAATGCCAGGCTTTTTAACGCAGCTTCACAAAACTTGGTCACTTTTCCAAGCTATTCGTTCTACGTGCCGTGACGACATTTCAAAATTTTATTTTGCTCAGGGGCGGAGCCAGGTAACGTTTTTGGGAGGCACCTCAGGCCATTTTTGGCCATGTTGAGGGTAAAAGGAAAATGTCTGCCAAAAGCAGAGTTTTAAAAATAAAACTTAAAGCGTTATGTGGATGCATAGCTAATTAGTTGGTTAATGTGCAGATGTAATTTTGTTCATGTGATGTCATTTTGCAAGGTGAGGTCAAGGTCCAAAGTCAAATTTCTTTTTTTTGCAATAATTTCGGCGCCGTTTTTTAAAATACCAAACCCAGAATATATATGGCGTACAAGGGTGCCCTCTACTTGTGTACCAAGTCTCAGCTTGATATCAGGTTGGGTCACGGAGCTATGATCTAAAATGTCCGTGCGCGTACCCTATATTGCAATAGCCATAAAATAAAATTTGTGAAATAGAGTGAATTCAAATGATAGACAACGTTTATAGATAACATTAATGCACACGAGATCATTCCAAATGACCCCAAGGTCACCGGAGGTCATTTAAGGCCAAAGGTCATTTAAGGTCATTTAAGATCTGGAGCCACGTTGATCTGAGAAACGTGGGACCATGACAGTCTCCCTTTTTCATGTCCCTGGCACCGCCTGTGCTAACATTTTACAAACATTGTAATGCGATTTGCACTTCTGTAGTATAACATGACTAGCAGAAGCCAAAAAAGGATGTTTGCCTCTTTTGTTCATTCAGTTGTTAGAAAACTAATCCTCTTATTTTTGAAACCCTGTGAACGCCCATGAATTTTATCAAAATTTGAGATTTGCGGGCCCATGGTAAAAGCCCTATCCATCATCCCTCGAGTCATGCCAGTTTCATCGAAATCGGTCGATAAACAAGGCAGTTATAAGAAGTCCAAAAGTACCCCCATTTTGTCATTTTTTCCCCCTGTATCTACACATTTAAAAATTTTGAAAATTTCTTTTTATAAAAATGTAGTTCACGTCACGGCAAATCGATTGCCGTTTGTTGCGATGAAATCGGACGAGCAGTTCTTGAGATCTCAAGGGGGGCCGAATCCGCCCCCCTCCCTGCCGGGGATCGACCATACCGTCTAGCCCTCCGGCAACAGGCTTAAACAGTAAGAAAACCGACAAGATCAGTCTCCTGCGACACCAGAATCTGCATCATTTAATTGAGTGCATAGAAATGGATGTGGGGATCGGACAGTGACATGTAAACAATAGATACCTTGCTTACCGTGGTAGAGATCGAGAGCGCAGCCAATAGAGCACGAAACCAGCAAACTATATACGTATTTGGGTTAACGAGTGCAATGGCCCATAGGGTTTCTTCAGCCAGATTGATGGGCTTGTGTCGGTGGTTTAAGGTGTCAATTTTGGAGAAAATCGTAGGGGCCGCCCCATTGACATGATTTTTTCGATCGTCCATAACTTTCCCCATAGACAAGATAGGTGATTTTTCTTTGCACAGTTGTGTTTGGGTTAACGAGTGCTTTCATTTGATGTGTCATTCGGCCTATTCGTGGCGTTGTTTAAGCTGTAAAACGCGTTTTTAGTTTTCCTAGGGGGTTTTGACCCCTTAGATTTCAATGGCCCATAGGGTTTCTTCAGCCAGATTGATGGGCTTGTGTCGGTGGTTTAAGGTGTCAATTTTGGAGAAAATCGTAGGGGCCGCCCCATTGACATGATTTTTTCGATCGTCTATAACTTTCCCCATAGACAAGGTAGGTGATTTTTCTTTGCACAGTTGTGTTTGGGTTAACGAGTGCTTTCATTTGATGTGTGGCAAAGCCAGGTTTCTTAGGTTCTGTGGGAGTTATCTGCCCGTAAAGGGAATTCCCTACCGAATCTGGGCTGGGCCGAATCTGGGCTGAATGTGGGCTGTCTTCCGTTACATTCAGTAGGCGCGTTTATACGGGCATTCGGAAAGCTGCCAGATTCTCGGCCAGGTTGGCCGGATTGGCTAGCTTTAAGATAAATGCTGATTAAAACTACACTTGGTTCTGGAAAGGCGCATTTTAACATCGTGGTACAGAATGAATGGATGGCAATGCGAACAAGCTTGAAATAAAAGGAGAAACCTTGGCTTTCTGTACTACATGCCATGCGTAGTAATTTCCTCGCGTGTTCTGCGAGTGCTGCCGCTGGCCAAATCCAGTGGTTCACAAAGGCTATGTACGTTGACAAGGCTGAAAGGTTTTACCACGAAGGAGCTGACTGGTCGAAGACTGATAAGATGGAAGCGCAAGAAAAATGGCGAGGGAGCGGAAAATTCCTTCACTCGTTGTGCACGTGGTCCTTGTTTAATACTGTAGCGTCTGTGTTTGAAGCCATTTGCGATTTTCAAAACCTAAAGAAGTTCAGTGGGTTGGTATACGGATTTAGTTAACTTTAATTTCATGCATACCAGCATAGGTCGCAGTGGTGTTTAAATCGTCATGTCTAACAACAAGTGAAGGGAACGTGAAGGAAACCCAGAACCTCGCGGATGCGTAAACTGGCCAGAAAGGTGCGCCCTGGCCAATCTGGCCGGGAATCTGGCAGCTTTTCAAATGGCCCTATAAACGCGCCCAGTTATGCACAAGCAGCTCCCTGGCAACCCAGCAACCGTTCGCCCAGGAGACACTTGCACACAGACCTGAGCTCGTCGCCGTAGCTGCTGTCGCTCCCCCGCTCCGGGTTGGACATGCCGGCCAGCGACAGGCTCTTCCTCTTCGGCTTGCCGTCGGCGGGCTCATCCTGCCAGCGGTCGCGCCGCCCCTGCCTCTCCCCAGCTCCGTCCTCCGCGGCTCGCCTCCGGCGACGGAGAGCGGGCCGCCTCGCCCGAGGCGTCGCGGTCCCGTCCTGCGCGGCCGTCGTCGCCTCGGGGCGTCCGACGCCGACCGTCGGCGGCGGCGCGGCCGGGCCGCCGGCCGACCTCGTCGTCCGGGTACGCGTCGTGGTACCTGTCGTGCGTCTCCTTCTGGTCCGGCGACGGGCTGGCGGAGCGGCGCCGCCGCTCGGCCGCCTGGCCCCGCTGCGAGGGCCGCCGGCCGGCCGGCGCCGCCCTCTCCGGCTCGGACGGCCGCCTGCCCGGCTCCCGCTCGCGGCGGTCCCCCCGGACGTCCGCCGCCGGCGACGGCGACTTCCGCCGGCGGTCCGTCGTCGGCGCCGACGGCTGGTCGCCGCGGCGGGCGGCGAGGCGGGGGCTGGCTCTCGCCGCGTCCGTCGGGCGCGTCTCCGCGGCGCGCGAGCCGGCGCTGGGCCGCCGCGGCGGCGACCGCGCCCTCTCGCCGACCTCTGCTGACGTCACTGCCGGTGCTGGGCGGCCGGCGTGCTGGTCCGGGCTCCTGCGGGCGGCGCCCCGCGGCGAGGTTCCCCTGCCCTCCCCAGAGGCCGTCCTCCTGCCAGGGCTGGAGCGACCGGCGTCGGGACTGGGGGCACTGCGGCGGCCGGGTCGGCCCCAGTCGGGCCCCTCGCCGCTGCCGGATCGGGAGCGGCGGCCCCGCGGAGCCGCGGAGCCGTACTTCGTCGCCTTCGACGGTCGGAGGAGGCCGTCGGAGGCTGGCGGTGTTCCATCCTTTCCAGCGTTGGTGACAGGTGTCGCGGTGTTAACGAGGGAACCTCTTTTAGCGTGAGGTTTTGATGCGACCGGCGGGGAAAATGATTCGGTTATGAAGTCTTCAAAGTTGGAGAAGTCACGCCGCTTTGCGTCGTTTTGATCGTCCTTACCGTCGCTTAACTTTCGCCTGTTGTTTGCATCAAGGTCCTCGTCCTTGGAAGCGGTCTTGTTGGATGCGGTCGACTTGTTCGCAGTGACGACGAGATCGTCAATATTCCAGTCGGGAACAATGGACGAGGGGTTTTTCTGCCGCGGTTTGGTGCGCAGTTTGTTCATAGCTTCCTCGTCTCCATCTCCTGTGCGCCAGGTGTTTACAAAATCCGCCGTGTCGTCTGCTTCACCAGCCCTCGGGGAGCCTCCAGCGTCATTGTTCCACTCGTCAAAGCCTGAACTGTCCAGGAAATTGTCGATATGATTTCTAGCGTTCTCATTGACCTCGTCGGGCTTCCTGGGCTTCGGTTTTGGCTTCGGTTTTGGCTTAGGCTTCCCCGCTTTGAAGCCCTGAGCGAGGTCCATAAGGTCGCTCATGTCGTTGTCCCGGCTCTCCGGTGAGCTCCGCTGTTTCCCCCGTTTCTCCGCGGTGTCGGACCGTTCACGAGCGGGGCCGATCTGTCCGTGCAGGGCGTCGAGGTCGGCCTCCGCTGTCGGCGGCGGCCGAGGGCGGCTGGAGCGCTCCTCCCTGTCCCTGAAGGAGATCCCTCCCAGACCCAGCTCCCCCGAGCCCTCGTCGCCCTGGCGCCAGGTCCTGTCCGGCGTCAGCTCGTCCTCCGGCGTCAGCTCGTCCTCCGGCGCCAGGCCGTCGCTGACGTCACGCTCCGCGGCCGCCGTCCCGTTCGGTCGCGGCTTCCCGGAGTCCTCCGCCCGCGGCGACTTGTGACGTCCGCCCGGTTCCGACCCGCCCGAGCTGGCGTCACTTTCCTCGTCGTGTTTGCGGCCCGCCCGCCGGGCGCCGGCCGCCCGGCCGGGTTCGGCCCGGGCGGGCGCGGCAGCCTTCGCCGACGCCCGCTCGACAGTCTCCCGCTTGGGGATGCGGGAGCTCTTCGCCGCTACTGCCTTTCTCTTGATGCCGGCGCTCTGCGGGCCGTTGGACTTCGCCGACGCGCGGACCGGAGCGGTGGTCGGTGTTTTCGTGGCAGCAGCCGCGGGCCGCTTCGGCGATGACGTCACGCCGTCGGCCCGCTGACCGCCGGCTGGCGGGGGGTCAGGTCGTCCTCCGGTGTCAGCTGCGCGGGCGGGGCGTCGGCCGGCTGGGACACGCCCCCTGGCCGAGCCCCGCCCCCCGGCGGCGGCCGGCCGGCTGGCCACCTGAAGTCGGAACCCGCTGGACGGCGCCGCTGCGTGCGCTGCCTTCGCCCCGTGGACCGGGCAGGAGGAGCAGTCCTCTTCAGGCTCGGCAGCCGCTGGCGTCGGCCTGGTGTTGCGCCCGCGCGCTGCCTGCCCTGGCTGCCGCCGTCGCCTCCTCCGCCGCCTGCCGGCCCCGACGCGCCGACGCCCGCGTCACACGAGCCGACATCGCGCGTAACGCCACGCCACGTCACGTCGTCACGCTCGCCGCGGTCCGACGGAGCCGCCGTCCGCTGCTCGCGCCGCCGCCGCGCCACTGCAACGCCACCAGGTGTGCCGCGGCCGGGCGGCGGCGGCGGCGGCGGCGGCGGGGCTGTGGGCGGCGATGGCCTCGGCCCCAGGCCGCGGCGCCTGGCCGCCTCGCTAACCGGTCGGCGGCGGCGCGGCGCCCCTGCCGCCCCGCGGCCGTCTTTATTTGGTCGCGCGATGGCGCCATTCCTGGAAACGCTGCATACTGCATAGCCGGTGCTGGAGCCTTGCTCCCCTCCCCTCCCGGCCGCCGCCGCCGGGCTCGCCCGGGGCGGCGGGGCAGCAAAACACCGCGGGGTCAAGGTCGCGGCTCGCGTGCTGCTCCGGGGGGCTGCGGTGTAATCCGGGCCGGAGTGGTACCAGGGAGAGCGGCGCGGAGACCGCCGCAGCCAGGTGTGCTCACAGCTGCACCCCTGCTGCTGCCGCCGTCACCTGAGCAGCGGGGAGGGGGAGCTCACGTGAGCGGACGAGTGACACAACACGAACCCGCTGTTTGCCGCGGCACTGATGGATTGTGGGAGTGGGTGGATGGCGTTCGTTCGACGGTTAATGAATGTTGACGACCATTGACATCCGTCAGTGCATTGTTACCGTCAAGATCAGGCAGCCTGGTGTTTTCAAAGGCTTCAGCTGGGTTCGCGGTACCCAATTCCTGTCGTCATCTGAACAGTTGCTGAAGTTCCTATGACTTCCGAGTCCAGAACATGACCTTGGTACGGCCCTCGATAATGAGCCTCACCTGACGTCACCGTAATCGCTGGGCAAATGCCTGCCAAATGCAAATGCCTGCCGAGCACGTTTGGTGGAGTCGATGCCGGGATGAGCACGTGCAAATGGAGAAACATGTGATCAGAGAGACAGACCTACGTGCATGCAGAAAGATAAACAGACAAAGTGAGAGAGAGAGAGCAAGAAGGAGAGAGAAAGAGGGCGGGAGAAAGAGAGAGGGAGAGAGATGCCTACCAGCTGGATGCAGCCTGTGTTTGCAGAGACGTCGTGCCCTGTGTTAGCGGAGGCGGTGGTTATGCCTGCCAGTGGATTAGCATGTGTATCATTCCAATACATTGGTAAAGAGCACAGGTACGCAAGAGAGAGAGAGAGAGAGGGAGATACGGTGGGTGAGAAACTGTTTTTCCGTTGCCAGTACTGGGAAGCTCTTACTTTTTCTCATTCCTTACGGCTGCTGCGGATAGACCATTCTCAGTGTAACAGAGCTGGTATTGGATTTGACCTTTCATTGAACTGACTGTGACTGCAAGAGAAAAACAGTCGCTGGTTACAACGACTGACCAGCTTTTACACCAAGTCACCACAGAAGTATGGCCTTCCGTCTGCAATGTTGCCCATTTGCTGTAACGACAGCGGTGACGGAAAACGGCAAGGTACTTATCCTCTTCTCCAAGTGATTAAAGAGGTCACTAGGTCACCTGAAGGGGTCAGATCAGGCATCGTTCGGATAACGAAGAAATATGGCAAAAACAGAATGGGTGTGCAGCTACTCTTCTCGTTCGCGCAGGTGAAGATCTGTGTGCCGGCCAGTGTTGTAGCTAATTGTCGTCGCAACCATATTCTGTTACACAATGCTATTGTGGTGCTCTAGCTTGGGAGGCAGGATTGTGCTCGATTCCACCCCAGGGACATCAATCCCGAGCACGACTCATGGCTTGCTGAGTCTAATCTGAACCTGACTCAACGTGGCTTTTTAAAACCCAATCGATTTCGATTCCGACTTAACATAAAATGAGTCGAATACGGAACCAACTCTGCTGGAATGTATTGGACTGGATTGTGTGACTGGTATCTGTTTCAATTTCCATCTCGTATGTAACTGCACGACTCAGCTCCTACTCTGATTCCGATACTTACAAGTGGAATCGGAAACGATTCTGGTGGTCGGTTTTGATTCCGACGGAATCGGACACAGGTTTGCTGGGAGGGGTCAGAAACTTATGTACAATCATTTTTTTACCATTCTGGAACGTTTATTAGCTGCCTCATTATCACTGGACGCGGCTACAACACCAAGGATGGCGTGATGCGGATCCCTCAGATTTCACACGCTTTCCTTCCGTCCTGCCGCCATCTCGGGACAGCTCCTGCGGCGTCCCCCTTACAGAACCCCCGGCGGCGGACAGCGCCCTCTCTGACCCGCCGACGCAGAGGTCCGTCAGCAGGCTGTCGATGGCGCGGCGCCTGAGGCGGTCGCTGCCGTGGAGCGGGTCGCCGCCGCACTCGCGCATGTACGTGTTCAAAGCGGGCGAGCCGGGCGCCAGCCGGCCCTGCAGCGGCAGGCAGAGCTTGCGCAGGAAGCCGGTGGTAGCTGGCAGGCCGGACGTCCAGACCATGAGCCCGGGCACCTGAGGGAAGGCAGCCGGCAGACCGGCGGTCAGCTGTGACGATCTGGTGGGAGGTGGGGACGGTTTGGAGGACGAGGAGACTGGCGACGGAGCAATCGTATTTTACGACTGGCACCACGAGACGAGCCTCAGCCTTAGTCTGACTAAAAATTAAAACTGATAAAAAGCAAAGATAACGTATTACGCAGCATGTTTTTTCGTCGTCTCTCCGGAATCACCGTAAGTTCCCCCAGACGGTGTAAACTTTCATCACGCCAAATAATGCTGTGGTTTTTGTGGTTTGGCGAGCTTACCTGACAACTGTAAGTCGAACACCAGTGCATGAATGACGGAGAGCAGTGGCAGACTCATGAACGGGTCCGTCACCATCTCCAGGTGGGCCCTCTCATCTAATCTCCAGACGAGTTTAGTCCGACGGGCCAGGCGGCGCAGACTCGCCGACGCGTCTGCCATCTGGCGGCGCATCAGTTCTGCCATCTGCAAGTCATTGCCGGGAAGCAGCGGCATCAGTTCGTTGGTGTACCACAGCGCACCGTTGAGGACGATGAGATCAGGACAGTCGCCGACCCCCTCGCAGGCCGCGGCCAGCTCCGACAGCGACAGCAGCGCCCTCTCACTCAGATACGGCCGCCAGATGAACTGCAGCTTCAGATGGCGGCCGGCGGCGAATAGAGGGCAGCACCGGTCGCAGACGGCACACCAGCGCTCGGGCGCGGTCTCCACGCCGACCAGCAGCCGCTGCCGGTCCGTGAAGTCGCCGGGGTCGGTCTGCGGCGCCGTCAGGTTCAGCTCGACGCCGAGCATTTCGAACATCTTCCGGAGCCGCGAGTCCCCGGAGAAGAGAAGCCACGTGGGGCGACTGAGGCGATCCGCACGCGTCTTCAGACACTGCAGAGCCATCTCGCGGCTGATTTCTGGCGCCACGCACAGATCTTCGCCCGCCAAGTCTCTCTGTTCATCACGGAATAGTACCGAACTCAGCCGGTAGACGTCAGAACAAGTAGGCGAGCCAACTCTGGATGACGCTGGTGCGTGATGATGATGGTGTGTGGTGATGGATGATGCGCTGCCAAATGTCGGACTCATCAGCAGTCTCGGTCCGCTATCCAGGGACAGGAACCCACGCAGAGCTGGAAACAAAGCACTCGGTTCAGTCTAACCAGAGGCTATCCACCATCACCAACAGAGAACACATGATGTTGCGCAGTGCATTCCGCAATTAACCTCCCCCAGATCGGTGACGTAAGTTTGAAGATATTGCAACCGTCAATGCTATGGGCGTATATTTTCGAATTACACATCGTAAACGACGAAGGTGCTCTCAGATTCTTTCCTCGTTGTCAGGCACGCCTACTGAAAAAGCGAGTAAATATGAAAGCTTATGAGTGTAGTTATCGCGATGGAACGTTCTCAAACCCCAGATTTCGGTAAACGGTCGGCGCAGTCGGCCGGACACCAAACGCTAACAAAACGAGCGTAATTTATTGGAAACAGCAGCCAGGATCTCACGACCGGCGTTAGAGATGTCAGGCGTAACGCCTTTTGTGACTCTGAAAGCTTAGCATGGACCACGGACATGGACTATGGGGAATGGGGACGCGTTCTCAACTGTTGTTAGCGAGGGATAATCCCCTTCAACGTTGAAGAAAACCCTGCAATGCACTGCGAATTTTCTGTTGTTTAATTTCATTGCAATTAAATTTGTAAAAAACAAAGACCAGATCAAAATCTGACGAACACTCGGCATTTCAGGACAGACAAGTTTATAGAACCGGTGTTGGATCTCCTGTCTTCTTCACTGAAAACTGGTGGCGGAGCTTTTGCTGGACATTGTCCCCTTGTGGAACGAATATTCGTAACATTTCGTGCTCTGCAACTGGGCGGCCATGGTGAACTTGCCAGGTGGCTCCGAGCAACTTCACACACTCACCCAGGAACAGCAGCCAGAAGAGCAGAGTCAGCGACCCGAGCAGCCGCTGACGACGCGCAGTGCGAAACACCCAGCTGTCTGCTGTCTGCAGGCTGCCTCCCCTGTCTGCCTCCATAAAGAACACCGGCGGCCTGTCTAACAAATCGAACGGACCACATAGGACAGCATAATGGCTACTCTCATTGACAACTGTTTAGATAATTCCCAGTTTGCTATATTTACAGGTATTACAGTCATATTTGTTTCCATTACAGCTATATGCATAATTATGTGATTAGGTATTCCCTTACCGTCAGAAACACATTCTAAGCCCCGCATCATGGCGTGAATCATTCCAGCAGCAGAAATGGAACAACTTACGAGTCACAGCGTGATGGCAGAGTCTCACGCAGCGGGACCGCAAAAGATCACCACGGGCGACGACGGGCCAAAACCCACAGCGAGACCAAACAAGCCAACTGGACGCTCTTCCGCTGGGAAAGCTTTAACACAGCCTTTGGCATTCGTTCCCAGTGCGCGCACACGCAGTTCTAGTGGACGGTTCGCGCAGGTGAGCGGGGTCGCACTGTCAGAGGCTGACACGCTTCCTTCGATTCGCATGCGAAGTGTATCGCCTGTAAAAACGCCCAGACGTCACGTGGCCAAAGCGCGAGAGGAGAGAAAAAGAGGTTCGTTGCCGCAGCATCCTGAGGAGCGTCCGTGGGTGCCGAAACTGGCCCCCTTCTCCTGAGCGTTATTGGCGCAAATGACGCAGATGCTTGGAGGCTGCCGACTCATTTTCATTTTACGTCATAACTACGTCCATCGCTATCATCACCAGCCGCGACCAGGGACGTAACCAACGAATATCATGGGGATCATGCCCCCCCTTCCCGAGAAAACGATTCCGCAGGAATGCGGAATAGTGATTATATATATGTTGCAAGAGCAAGCGTTATATTGTTTTCATGTGCCTTAAACATGAGGTATATTACATAAGACTGTTGCTTTTTCCTAAACATTTTGTCACATGCCATTGACATATGACAAAATTTGACATTTTCCCCCTCCGAGGACAATCCTGGCTACGTGCCTGCTCGCGACCCAGTGGAAAAGGAGTCGGACGAAAGACCCTGATGCGTGACAGGACAGGCACAAAGCCGCATAACACTGGGACAGGCACTGGGTGCCAGCCTCAGAAGGGATGTCTGTACTTAGAACGAGGCCGAAGGGGTCAGCCGTTCATGCCACGGCCGAATGCTGGAGTTCCACGGCACGAAAAAAGAAACACTCTCCATCACCATCTGGTTTGGCACTTGTTTGGAAACGATGGAAACGATGAGACTGAGTTAGGGCCGGTGGGTACGATGAACGCAGCAAGGTCAGATTGTCTCAGTACTACGCATCTCAACACGCTCGGAGAAAATTTGTATTGATTATGACTAGAGATCCCGGGGATTCGGGGTCCAAACCCCCCAAAATATTCAGAGATTTTAGCGTTAGGCCTATGGCAATGACTAGAAAGAAATGGAAGATCCTCCCTGCCAAGTAATTTTGGGAGATTTGCGGCCATGTTCATACATGAAAAAAAAAATGGTGGGAACGTAACGATGACGTCAATTTGTGAAAATAATTTAGACATGGGTGTAACCACCGGGTGGGGGAGGGGCTGGATGGCATGTTTCCTCCAGTTTTAGCAGAATGAGTTTCGCAATTTTCCGCCGAAAAATAACGGGATTTTGGATCAGATTGTCTGCCAGATTTTCATCTTCCACCCCCCCCCCCCTCTAATTTCTGGGACGTGGACTCACGGACGTGGATTGCTGACCAATAGACAAGGGAACAGCCAGGATTGTCTTAAGGGGAGCTCAGTATGAACTTAAATCATACGAAAACCGCCTGTTGGGAAGACGATGTGCAATGGTTCTCACAAAAAATGCATGCCTGAGGGGAGCCCCCCCCCCCGGCTACGCCGGTGCTCATGGATTTAGGAACCCAAAGATGCCGGGGTGTTGATTTGTATTCTTTTGAGAGGGCCCTGGTCCCCCAATGTTGATTTGGGCCCCTCCATGCTGGTTAGGATCCCTCCAGTACTTTCTGCCGGTTTTAAAGGGAAATGGGCAAAAATAACGGAAAGAACGGCCGCAATAGATAAAAGAAAGGCAGAAAGTGAAAAATAAAGCGTAGTGATGTATCTACCTATCTTTCTGTAGTTTACGTATATATATATATGTATACATAAACGACAGGGTATATATATATATATATATATATGTGTATATACCAAGAGAGGATATACATATTCCCCTTATACACGGGGATGTACGCATCTTTTATTTCAGAAATAGTAACAAAAAGCTTATGAATTTCCTTTGATCAAAATGAAGCGGGCTAAATCCCTTGAGAAACCTATATTTGGAGGGAGGTTAGCAGGGATGGTGGACTGCATTTTCGGATGGGGGAGGGGCAAGCTCTATCGGATCAACAGCCGACCTCATTTAGGTTACCATCTTCCCCCCTGTTGGAAAAAAATAACTGAATTTCGCTATTTTGCTATGGTCCAGTTTTTTGTTAAATAAACAATTTTCCCAGGTTTTGGCGCTAGTGAACACTTGTGCTCTCTAAATGCGTTGATTCTTCTATTCAGGTCCGTACCCATTGACATTTTCCAGGTCTTTGCCCTTGGGCATCCATCGACATAATGGCGAATATTGCAAATTGCTGCTTCTTATGTTGTTTGCGTTTGCATCACGAATTCAACATTATTATAAAGGACATTTGTAAAAATGTAATTTAATGTAAAAACGCTGAAAGACAGTTTCCTCGTACAACATTAAATTATTTCCCGACGCTCAGTAACAAAGCTTTTACAGACTATCGCACGAAAACTAAATCATTATCTCAAGCACTTGCCAAAGCAGCTTTGCCTGTCCCCACACACACATAATGTAATAATGCTAACACCAAACCTCTGACATAATGGACCAGGGGCATAGCTAGGATTCCGTCAAGGGGGGGCAAATCGGATCAAGGGGGCTGTCGTAACCAATGGGAGCCCTCGCCAAGCGCGGATCCAAGATTTCACCAAGGTGGGGGGTGGAGGCGAATGGTCAGCGCGGGGCCCTCATTTTTTGCCTTTCAGATATTAAAAAATGGTTCAATTTCACTTTTTTACGATATAAAATAACCGAAAAAATTGAAACGCGAAATCTTATTTCAGAAAATTCTGAGTTTTGCTTCCGAACAAAGTGGCCGGAATATGAAAAAACGGCAAGATTTTAGGCGGTTCCGTCCTTCCCTTCATTTGAAATGTCGTGTCTGTATCTGGTCCAGGAGCCCGTCAGTCCCCCCCCCCCATCCCGTAGTTTGCGGATTTTTTTTAGTTTAGGTTACTTTAGTTAAGTTTAGTTTAGTTTAGGTCAGCTTAGTTTAGGTTCCCTCTTGCAGTTACACGGGTACTTTTGGTGGTCTCGGACCCTCTGTCGTGCCAGGATCCTCTAGTGGTCTTAGCTTCCTTTCACAGTTTCTCGTGTCCCGCGGTACGTCTCAGGCCCTCCTTTGGCAGTTTCAGGGGCACCTCGGACAGTCTCAGGGACCCATCTGGCAGTTTCAGAGACGCTTAAGCCATCTCAGGTTCCCTCCTGTCGTCCCTGAAACGTTTTTGCCATCTAAGGAGCCCCTCAGGCACTAAAAAGGCTTCTTTATAAGTCTCTCTCTGCCGTGACAGGGGCGCCTCTTGCAACTGACTAAGTCCTTTGGCCGTTTCAGGAGCAGTCTGGACGTCTCAAGTTCTAGTAGTTTCAGGGGCCCCTCTGATCGTCTCATGGGCCCTTATTGCTAGAGACTTCTAATAAGCAGTCTTAAAGGTCTCTCTTTAGCAGTCTCAGTGGACCCCCTGCGTCCTGTGTATCTTTCTTATCGTCTCTGGGAAACATTTTTGCCATTGCAAGGGCCCTCTGGCAGTTACAAAAGACCTTGTGGCAATTTACCGCTGTTCATTGTCATAGACCCTGTGAACGTCTCCGGCGATCCCCATGACTGTATCAGGGGTCTTACTCTGCTACGTCAGGTATACCCGGCAGTCTTCTGGGGCCCCTCTAGCCGTAACAAGGGGCTTTTGTTGGTGCTTCAGGGGCTTCACTGCCAGTCTCAGGGGGACCTTGCCCGTGCCAGGAGCCCGCTTACTACACTCGGGGATCCTCTGGCCGTCCAGCTCCCCCATAAAACCTAAATACTGTCTCAGAGGTCCTCTTATCGTCGTTGTCCCGCATTGGCCCTGCGACCTTTTTAGCGGTCTCAGGGGTCATCTGTGTCATGGGGTCATCAGGGGTCATCATGCGCAAGAAGGATCTGCGATGTACAGACCCTTTTTACCCTCTCAGAAACCACCTAATCTTCCCGGGGGCCCCTAACAGCATCAAGAACCCCTCAAGGTTTCAAAAAGGTCAGTGTAGCCCATTTGTGGCCCCTCTCGAGGTTGAGTAGGTCACCAACGAATCCCCATTCAATATGGCATAAGGATATGGCATAAGGATTCAATGGCATAAGGAGGCCCGGGCCACTCTGGCTGGCCAGGGCCTCCTTATGCCATGCCAGGGTCCTAATCATGTCCTACTCTTGGCCGCCTCAGGGGCCCTATGAGCCATCTGGCGGTCTCGGAAACACTCTGCCGTGTTGGAATCCTGCTGTGGTCTCAGAGGCCCTTTGAGAGCTTCAGGGGCCCTCTAGGAGTCTCAGAGGCCATCTAACCCTCCAGGAGGCCTCTCTGACTGTACCAAGAGCCCGTCAGGCTCTTAAAGAGACCCCGTGAAGCTCATACGGGGCCATATCGGGACTCTTTTTAAGTCTGACAGGGGCCCCTTCTCAGACCCCAAAGGGGAGGGGGCGATCACCCCAGCTGCTCCCCCTTTGGGTCCGCGCCTGGCCTTCGTAATCAGTGGGGCCCCGTGTGGTTGAAATTACAGTCGGTTTGTAAAGGTGCCTCGCTGAAGTGTAAACGGGGCCCATGCTCACCTGTAAAGACGTTCCTGCTGACCTGGCGGGTGCCTCTTACAGGTCGGCAAGGGCATCTTTACAGGAAAGCTGGGGCTCCTGAATGATCGTCTAGGGGCCCCTGTTGGCCAGGGGGTCACTGCCTGTCTGTGAGTTAGAGGGGCGGTTGACCGCCCCCCTCTAACTCACAAACGGTTAGTCGCACGATAAAAATAAGCACGCCGTTGGAAAGCTTGTCACGAGTAGAGCTCGAAACTGGCCTCATTTTTAGTTTTAGATAATATGTAAGCAATTTACGCCCTATATATGTTTTCTCATAGCCGACTGGATGAGGCCGAGAAACGGACTGAATCTCAAGGGCTGTGACTAACAACGCATAGGTAAAGGCACCAACGCACAAGTAAAGGCCCGCAGATGCCAACACACGTCTAATTTCTCTGATTTGTTCATTATATACGTCGAAACGTTGAGTTGAAAGACACGGCAATTTTCACACCGATTGTCGGCGAGTGCCGCAGCCGTACGCAGTAAGAAATTAACGGAAACTGATTTTAGTGTTCCTTTATTTTCGCGACATAAGCCTATCCATGTAAATTTTATTGATCTTAGTGGTTCTTGTGATGGTTTCTCATGCTTAAATTTTGAAAAAATCCATTACTTGCCAATGTACACAATTGGCGGAGCTTTATTCGCGAGAGCCTGTTTATTTCCAAAATATGCAATTTTTTAAAGCTTTTTGAGGTTCTTTGTATTACTTCCGACTGTCTAACCCAGTTCTACCATTTTCTACTCATTCTGAGTAATTCATCGCTGAATTTGACGTACATTTTGATTCACAACAGTTATTCGTGACCTGACCTCACGTCAATGACTGGAAGTCATTGATGCTTTTGCCAATGACGATAACTGCATGTCTGCGACAAATCTGCACCACTCCACACTAAAAATGTTGTGAAATATTCCGCTAATTTCCGAAAAAAACGACATGTCTTAAAAATGAGCTTGACCTTAGGTCAATGACCCAGCAAATTCCATGACAATTCCAACAAATCTGAGATAGCAGATTTGTTGCATCTTTCAAGATCACTAATCGCTAAGAGCATTATTGTGATATCTTGTTTTACGAAAAAGTTGCAGAACGCTAAACTTTTTTGGACATAGGTCCGTTTGACCTTAACTTTATCTGAGGTCATAACCCTGACACGAGGTGTAAAAATGATCAAGCAAAAGGTACACAAAGTTTTATGGCGCTGTGTTAGTTTGTTCTCTCGCAATCCTAGAAAAACCTCAGGGGGCGGTCAACCGCACCCCCCTCCCAGTCGAGGGCGGGTTAATGTTTAAAATATTCCTCTTTTTCTTTAATTGTCTGCTTCGGACAGTGTAAGACACCCAGCGTGTGCCTCACGCCATCACCTCACACCTCACGCCTCACACAAAGAACTGGGGCCTTCGGAGCTCGGTCGTCAGGTGCCCCCGCTTGGCCTCCAGCGGGGGGGATGGGGGATGGCTCCTTCGCCTCCCCTTTGGCTACGCCACTGTACAATGAACGGAACCATCTTGCCAGAGTGCCCAAAGGATTAACAATCAGTTCCATGTCCAACACTACTGCGCATGGTATATAAAAAAGAATCTCATCATACATCAAGCTGAGTGACGCTAAAACCACGTAAGAGTGGCATATAATAAACATGATATGATTTTCTCCATAGGGCTAATGTTAAATTTCCAAAAAGTAGGGGCCATTGTCCCTTCACTCTGTTTCTTTGCACATATATTAATGTCCACAAAAACGGTTATATTTCTCCCTATTGACGTCACGTTTGGTACAAAAGACTGCCGCGTACACTTGTACTGATTACCCCTGAAACCACCGCCAGAATCGTTGCGTCTTGTAATGGGCGCCGAGATAGGGCCTTAGTCGCCGAGTCCCATCAAATTTAATGACTACCATATCTGAAAAAACCTTCGGATTTGTACTAAATTTCGCGAAGACTGTTATCGGGATGCTTGCTCTAATCAAGAAGCAATCTGTCGCCGATGCTCCCACAATGTTTTTTCTTGTTTTAATAGCGTAAGGTTGATTTTTTACGGTTTTGCTTGACCAAAGACCGTTTTGAGTGACCGAAATTTCTGGGGGGCAAAAACAAAGTTTGCCGCCCCCAGCCTGATGGCTGGGGGGCGGCCGCCTCTCCTGCTCCCCCCCCCCTTTCCGCCGTCGCTGGAGGTTAGGTTGTCAGGCCCTCGGCTCGACCCACCCAATCATTTAAAGAAATTGACGCCCTTCAAAAATGCTACCCGATGCCTTTACTTTCGCCCATACTTGGATTTACTAGTGGATATACTATTATATTTTACTATTATATATTTACTAGTGGATTTACTAGTGGATAGCAGGTTTTCATCCTTACTGCGGTCATAGCTCGCATCGTATATGATAGGGAAGTGAAAACACGAAACATCTGGTGACAAATCTAGCGAGACGCTGCCAGCCGCCGCGCCGGTACCGCAGTGCGCTGAAACCGTGAAACCAGGGACGGGGAACGCGAAACCGGCGGAGGGGCACCTCCGCCTATCGATATTTTGTGCGCGAGTCCTCACTGCACTGTAGTTGTATTTTGGGTTATCCTCCAGCAACTTTGTTCACCCCCCCCCCCCTCCTGAAGGCCCTCTCTCAGCTGGATTCCTGGTAACGCCACTGATACAATTCTAACCCTTTGGCATGTCCTACCACGTCCCGCATGGTCTAGTGGTTAGGATACACGGCTCTCACCCGTGAGGCCCGGGTTCGATTCCCGGTGCGGGAACTTGTTTATTCCCCTTTGCGGAAATCCAGATTTAAAGTCTTTTTTACGCCGTAGGTGGCGTCCCGGCCGATCCCCGGCCACTGGTTTAACAGCGCTCAACCGTCACGGCCGCCAGGAAAGGCCTGTATGAAGTAAGCTATGATTTCGCCAATGTATATTGTGGCCGGCCCAATGGCCCGACAACTCCCGGCCGCGTCACCGCCGGACTGCCGACAGGGCGGTACCGGACCTGCGACTGCCGATGTCGGAGACAGGAGGCTGTCGTGTGTGCTGAGTGGTGCTCCGACCTCGTCATTGTTTGACGCACTAGCCGGTCCGCAGCGTGAACGTGGCACCGGGGAAACGGAACGGTCCCGGAAGGAGCTTCGTGGTGATGTCAGCTACCTCGTTGGTGGTTTCGCCGACATGCATTCAGCAAAATCCAATCATACATTTGTGCGCTACTGAGTGAGATGCGGCACTGCAGTCGGTTGCTACTTGCTAGTCACAATTTATTTTTCACGACTGTTGTTTTCTGTGTCTGAGCAATTTCTTTTGTCGGCTTTGGAAGCTACCAGATCCAGGGGGCTTGCAGTCCTTGTCCCTCGCGTGACAAAATGATTCACTGTAAGCGGCGATAAAACCACTCAGCGGGAAAGAGCATATCTGCGTAGTGGATGACTTCCGCTCAGTAGGGTGTGTTGCGCCAAAACAATGCAACTTTCATGCGTCCGGAAGGGCCCGACCACCGGTATGGTCTACGAGCTAGTATGTGCGCAGGAACGTTTTCCCCACTCCTGTTCCTTAGCTGGCATGGCTACGGCCATTAGGGGACCATCATTTCCATGCCACGCCATGCATATTGGTAGGGACACCGTCCTTCGTGTCCGATGGACTCCTGCAACCGCTTAGAATACACGCTCTTACCCGTGAAGCCCGGGTTCGATTCCCGGTGCGCGGAAGTGTATTTCAAAACTGAACACGTGCCCACCGTTTGCGCCGTTGATTCAGTCGTCTCCTGCTGGGATGTACCGTCGACGAATGCTGCACGAGGTCGTAAGCCTCGACGGCGAGTTCCGCCGACGACTGTTGCTGCGCCCGATACGCCCGGGAACGTCGCACGCTGGCCCGTTCAGCGGCCGTTTGACCGGCACGGTCCCGCACGGCCGATTTTTCCTTCGAAGTGGGAGATGCTGGCCAGAAACGCGAACGCACTGTAGCGAAGAAGCGTGTTCGGCTGGCTGAGACAGTTTTCCTTGGGTCAAATGAACAAACCGTAACGAACAATGTTGTGCTGTTACTGATGCAGCAGCCCATTAGAGGCGTACGGTGGCGGACCAACATTGTAAATAACGTCGTTGGTGTTGCGTGCACACATGGCCTCAAATGGCTCTGTCCCTTTACTGTCCCTTTAATTGTCCCTCTATTCCGTCCCGAACTTTAAAACGTTCCTACGCCTGTCTTCTTTGTTCAGCGTCGTTCAGTTTTGACGATGACGGTCGTTTTCACTGCCTGACGCGTGAGTCGCCGTACTGAACAAGTTTGCCAAATTCCGTAGCATCTCCGACTTCAGTAATATTCGCGTTACATCAGCAATATTCGAGCATGCAGCCAATCACTCACTTACCCCTTAGAGTAAGTGAGTGTCGATTCGTGGATTGCAACGATGAGCGTGAACGGCAGAGAGCAACGGCTGACCTGCAGTGTTTTCGGGTTTTAACATAGCCACGGGCTATGGCTCATGACCATTTCCTGCAATGCCCAGTGCCCATGACCATGCATATGGTCGCTGGCCAGATATCAGTGGCTAAAAGCCCATCAATAATTCGGAGAAGACGATGCCCAGACGAGCTCATCACATCCGCCGCCGCGAAAAAGACCACGGACCGTCTCAGCAATCGGCCGCATGACGTCACACGCGTCGATGCAGCGCCCGTCGGCGGCCGTTCTGCGCATGCGCGGTGGGCGTCGCCACACGCTGGCGCTGGCAACGCTTCATCGTCGCGCGGGGTTGAGCGAGAACACGCCCTCGCGTTGGCGTGAGTACCGGCCGGCGCACGCGTCTGCTGGTGTGTTCCGGCGCTGCAGTGAGGACCAGGGCTGTTCGCGTGTGGCGTGGCTGCAGAGGCGCTCTCCACAATCATGGGTCTCACGGATGATCTGCTGCAGTTTGACTGGAGAGGAGTCGACCATGATACACAACGCAAGGTAAGTGAATTGCTGAAGTTACGGCGGGAAATTCGTTGATCTCAATTACTTTTGTGTGGCACGACTGTAGGCGTCAAAATCAAACAGATTTAGGGAGAACCGAACAGCCTTTTGAGCTGGTTGGTTAGCACGGTAAGCCTGCAAGGGCGTAAAACATGTGCCGAATATCATGTATTTACTTGTTAACCGTACTGTAACGTTTAAAAGAAAAAAATCAATTCTTGGTTGTGAAAAACAACGTTTTCTGTTGAAGTTCGGGTGTACTGGTTCCGTTAACGTTCAGCGCGCACCAATCCCTATCCTTAGAAACACATCTGACGTATGTGTTTTCAAAGGAATTTCGAAGTTGACTTCTCTGCCAATAAGACGTCTGGTCGTGTTCCAAGAATGTGTTGCCAAAAAGGAGCGGGGATCGCCTATAGAGACTGCACGGAAAAAAGCGCCCTGAAATCCGCTAGGTCCCCTTCTACTGACGATGACGATGCTCCAGCTCACAGTCGTAAATCCGTGAATCAGGTGTGAACCAAAGAGAGCCACGGCATCGTTGTGAATCGCTGAAGTGTCCGAAAGGCGAACGTATCGCTGCGTGCAAAAATGGAAGAAAATCACGATGTGGTACGACTCCTGGGGGGTCCAGAGTTCTCAGAGGGGCCTCGTTGTGCCCGTGGTATTTCTGAATCCGTCCTTGGCCTGTACGACATGTATAAGTGGCTGATTTCTGGATGACCAACGCATGGCCATTGGCTTTGCGATATATCCTATACTACCCATACTCAGTGTCAGTATCAGTATCCTGAACACACTTGTTCGTTTGTCAGTGAATGATTCTTATCGACTGTGTGTATCCTGACGCGAAGAAGCAGTTCATGGCTACCTGACCAGTGTAGTCAGATGTGATATCTCAGATCATGTGTGATCTGAGATGAGATGCGTGATCTGAGATGACCAGTGTAGTCAGATGTGAGCCTGCAGCCCAAAACATTTGGTGATTGCCCAACTGTCAGGACTGACAGTTTTTATGACTACCCGATTTCTTCCACAGTCATGCATTGACGGCACAGCCGCTGACAAATCCAGAACATTCGCTAAAAGGGCCGGCTATCCATATTTGGAACCTAGCCTACCCCAAAATGATTATTTCTGTTCGGATAGCGGTCACTGTTTTGCCATTATTATAATTTGGGGTTACAGGATTTTTTATTTTTTGTTGTATGTTGTGTTTTGTACTGATGTGTAATATACCACATATGTGTGTATACATATATATATATATATATATATATATATATATGGATATATGATACAATTTTTCATTTTATATATTCCCCACATGACCTCCGTTGAACATGGGGGCGAACATATTATGGTCCCGGGATTTTCCAAAGAAAGGGACCGTGGCCTAAATGGTGCATCCGTGGATCCGCCAGTGGGCTCTGTCTGAGATGAAAAAGGTGCCAGGTGAGTCCACGTTGCCTGTCCCCTACTCCCTCTTTCCATCCTTCGCTCCTTCCCCCCCCCCCTTGGCGGTAGAAATTGATGTGTTTCCTGTGGTAACGGAAAGAAAATTCAGGGTGGCAAGGTCAAATTTGCCGCCTTCAGATATGACACTGGGTCTGTTACCATCAGGTAGCCTTGGCAACTCCAAAACGTCATCGCTTGATCCATTTGAACCTTCTGGTGATGCCTTTGGAGACAATGTAAATTTTAGCCAAATGGGACAACAAAGTGACAGCGTTACGGCATCAATGGAATGCCTTCAACTCCCAGGGATGTGTCCTGGCAAAACACGAAACTATCACACTGGGAGAGAAAATCCAGCAAGAAAAAAGAATCTTAGATGACATTCGAGTATATTGTCATCACTATTCGTTTCAGCGGCCTTTTGGCAACGTATGTGTGAGGGCTTGTGAACAATGAAGAGCTCAGCCAGTCAGCTGTCTCGCTACCGCTGGATTTCAAGTCGGCTTCCGGCTGTATTGATGCTTTCCCCATTGCCAAAAGCCGATACGTAAATCCAAATAACGTATATTTGGCAAATGGCATCTCTCCCGAACTGTTGTGGCTGAAAGAGCTGTCTAAAAGAACTGTGCTTGGTTACCAGGTGGTCTTCCGATTTTGTTGGTTGTCCAGCCGATGAGCGGCGTCCATTCAAAAGCGCCTGGAAGTAGCGTATCACATTCCAGTCGTCACACAGGGACCGCCATGGCCGTCTGGAACACATGACCACCTTCCATTGATCACGCAGGGTCCGTTACGACTACAGACGAGCTCCAGGAACCCCGTCTGCCTGCGGCTCGGCAGGATCGTCTGTGGAGAGTAAACTAGTCGCCTACATGCACCCGTCCGGTGCTCGACTGGCCGCGGCTGCGCTCGCAGTCACACTGGCCGCAGCTGCCCGCTCAGCTAGACTGGCTGCAGCTGCCCTCTCATCACCGCAGAGCCCAGCCGCAGCTCGGGAACCCCGTCTTTTCAGCACAAATAAAGTGCCACTCAAACCTATCTCTTTAGTCCCAGGGATCGAAATGATCTGAATGGCTTAAAAAGCTGTAACAAACATTAAGTGGCAGACACTTACAGGAACACTTACAAACAACACCAACAATAGCGCGGAAAAAAACAAACTAGATATCCTGCGGTGAGCGAGACGGCCTCGCGGTTTTGCGGCCGGGAGCAAAGCCATGTTTTAGATAATTATCAGACGCACGTAGACACGTTCCATCGTAGTTCTTGACTTTGTATAGCTGGTTGTAAAGCGTAGCATTGTGTAGTATAGTATAGCCGTATAGTTGTATAGTGGGTATCTTCCATATTAGTCTGGTAAGCAGAACTTAAAGCTTCCACACCACAAAACTGTGCTTCCGTCATGCCATCTGTCGGCAGTAAAACTAATCCATCGACCCATCGACGAACCCAACGAACCCATCGACCGACCCGAAAGTCACTTCTCGTCGCACTAGGCCTTCGTCATGAATCCAGTGGTCTGCTGCGTGTCTTTACCGCCGAGTGCCCGCGCATGCGCATAACGGACGGCTGTGCCGACGGCTGGGAACTTTCCTGTCCAGGGTGTTTCCACTGCACGCCTGCACGACGGTCACGTCCCCCCCCCCCTCCTGCCGTCGGTGCTTCAGACCGAGGGGGCGGGGCGTTTCCCGAGGGCCAGACTTGATATCATCACAGGAGGATGCCGCTCAGACGCCCCGACACGCTGTGTTTGCTTACTCGGAGGTGCTCCCGGGTGGCCGGCGGTGTCAGCACACAGCGGAGGGCCGGGGCGATGTCTCGAGAGTGTCAGAGGACGGCCTGGCGGCGTCGGGTCGGGTTTCCCAGCGCCTGTTGTCATGGCAGGATGGCTGCACGTGTGGCAGACGAAGTGGTCAGCGAAAGTTCAGTCCAGGAGTGCGTGTTGCGTTCTGTATTGACTCTGCGCCAAAGCGATGGTTGTGCCGTGAATTCGAGATCGAACAGTGCTTTATGTTGTACCTAACTAGCGTAAAAAATAAACTTAAAATGTTATCTGACCAAGCTGGAAGGCCTCCCTGGACCCACAGTTACAGCAGTCTATATGCAGGTAAACATGTAGGTCGACAGCTTGACTTGATAACGGGTACCAATTTGATGACGGCTCTATCTACTTTGAATAATTTTAACATCGGCCGTAAGGCAATGAATGGGGCGAAGCTGTCTAAAAATTATTCTTACCTACGCCTAGCAGCGTTTTTGATGCGGTGCTTAAGTGATTTTTGGAACGCTTTAAATTGATCAGTGGAGTCGCCTTGAGACACTTTTCTAAGGTGCTAGGCCGCGTCCAAATTTCGTTCCTATCAGGACAAGTGGCCTCGCGTTGTGAACATTGAGATAAGCACAGCAACGACGTTGAAGACGCTCTGAGGTCGTGCAGTGACTGTGAGATACACCAGGGATAAATGAATGAATGAATTTATGAATGGACCGCAGAAGGATGAATTTTCTTCAGGAGCCAGCCTTCGCTTGTTAGTCTTCGTTCAACATTGCATCTTTTAGTTTTCCTCTGGCTCCTGAATACTGCTTCTCCCGTGCGATGGAAGTGATCTTTCGCCGTCTTCTGTATGCATCATCAACGGAGAAAATCGACTTGAAATCAACAGCAGCACGCCTGCGTCATCATGCTTCGTCCTGGGGTGAGAAGCATTGCTGACTGACCAGGCCGCTATGCCCATAGCCTAACGGAGATGTATGACGTAAGTGGAAAATATCCAGAAACTCACGTGCTCACTGATCGAGTGTGTTCCGCGTAATTTTGGAGCCTTCGCCTTATGTCTGGTTTGATGTTATTCCTCCGTGCCTCGGCCATTTCGGCGAAGTTACGCGCTGCTAAAGAAAAGCCATGGAAGAGCGTAACATATCATATTCTAGCATCATATCACAGAAGGGCATCAGATGAGTTATGACGCATTTAACAGGAGTTTTGCTAGACATGCCGATCGAGCATCTCTCGGTCTTATCAGAGGTGGCATCTCTTGAGATCTGCAGCAACTGAACATTGCGGACGCACAGGATCTGCCGTAGGATGAATCAGCTTGGCAGCCAGCTCAACAACACGGATGTTTACGTCCTGGCGGAAGGCGCCTGAACGCCCACGGGCGATGTTGAGCTACACCGGAACTTTCGGCCATGAAACGATTTGCAGGGTTCGGTTGTGACAAAGAGGGTTATATGCATCGGAACCCTCATTGCAATATATGGGGCACGGTGTGACACTAGGGTGGTCCGAAATGTACGGAACTGCTCAGATACAACGGGAACCGGGTTCTTCCCATTGCCCTTTGTATGAGCTTTCCAAAATGGTGCGGCACGACATATTTTGATCAACTTTTACATTGCCGCAGATCAACTGAAATTCTGCAGTATTTTTAAGCTCCCGCCGGCACCACGTTCCGCGTTTTCACGAGTGCGCGCGCTCTTGCAGCGCCATACTCTGACTGGCTGTTGTGCGCAGATGTTAGGTTTGGCCGCGCTGACTCGCACCATCAGCACTAGATCTAGAGTCAACAGCGGAGCAGGAGGGCGATAATAACTCTCTTATCTGTAGACCGCGCGGAACGGGGTTGTTACATTATCCCCGCAAGCGCATCAACATGGGCCGTACTAAGGTCGGAAATCGATAAAGGTTTTTGTTTTAATTGGTTAACGATAGAATTTTACGTTATTAACTGATTATCGGTAAATGCATCCATAAAGTGGGGTTTATTGTAGATTTTGCATCATGCCCAAATGGATCGGGAAGGGGAAGATAGAACGGGAATACGTGGGAAACGCAATGACTTATGAATAATCACATCCTTTCGGTCAGTTGGATTCAGAAGACGCCTCAGACGCATTCCAATGTTATTTTAAGGAAAATGGATATGAGTTCCCGTTGTTTATTGAAGTGAACTTTCGGGAAACGCAGACGGGTTTTTTCCGAACTTCGTCATCACCGACGCCCCGTCGGTAGTCACGTAAACGATGTCGCTATTCATGGACAGTCTGAACTCCGACAGAGTTCTTCACGACTCTCACAAATGTTTTGGCATTCATACTACCCACCATTCTTACCTTACCACTGTTGTTCCGCTGTTGGTTTTGTTTGTAAACCTGAATGCGCAAATATCGTCCCTTCCTCTCACTAGTGTACTCATCAGTAGACAAGACAAACCCTTAGCGGTCTTCAGCTTCTCTTTCAGCTCCTTGGTAACACCTTCCTTCACTTAAGCACCATATCTCAGCACAAACCGTGTCACACTTTCATGATCCTCAGGCGCAACAAGGCCTCGGTCCGCTACGGTAGACCGAATAAAGGAGCTGACTGTAACACTTAGACGGCTTCGATTTTAAAGTTGAAATCAGAGCCGTCTGAAGCCAATTGTTTTGCTAGCATTTGCCCCACCGTTTCCTTAACCCTATTCCCGGAGGGCTAGACGGTATGGTCGATTCCCGGCAGGGTGGGCGGATTCGGCCCCCCCTGAGATCTCGAGAACTACTCGTCCGATTTCATCGCAACAAACGGCAATCGATTTACCGTCACGTGAACTACATTCTTATAACAAGACATTTTCAAAATTTTGAAATTTGTGGATACAGGGGGGCAAAAATGTCAAAATGGGGGGTACTTTTGGACTTCTTATAACTCCGTTGTTTATCGACCGATTTCGATGAAACTGGCATCAATCGAAAGATTATGGATAGGGCTTTTACCATGGGTCCCCAAATCTGAAATTTTGAGAAAATTCATGGGCGTTCACAGGGTTTCAAAAATAGGAGGATTAGTTTTCTAACAACTGAATTAACAAAAGAGGCAAACACCCTTTTTTGGCTTCTGCTAGTCATGTTATACTAAAGAAGTGTAAATCGCATTACAATGTTTGTATAATGTTAGCATAGGCGGTGCCAGGGACATGAAAAAGGGGGAACTGTCATGGTCACACGTTTCTCAGATCAACTTGTGACCTTTGACCTGAAATGACCTCCAGTGACCTTTGGGTCACTTGGAATGATCTCGTGTGCATTTAATATTATCTGTAAACGTTTTCAATCATTTGAATTGACTCTATTTCAAAAATTTCATTTTATGGCTATTGCGATATAGGGTACGCGCACTGACATTTTAGGTCATAGCTCCGTGACCCGACCTGATATCAAGCTGAAACTTGGTACACAAGTAGAAGGCACCCTTCTACGTCATATTTATTCCGGGTTTGGCATTTGAAAAAACGGCGTCGAAATTATAGCGAAAAAACATTTCGACTTTTGACCTTGACCTGACCTTGTAAAATGACTTCAGATAAACAAACTTAAGTCTGCACATTGCCCGACTATTTAGCTATACATCCATATAAAGTTTTAAATTCAATCTTTAAAACTCTGTTTTTGGCAGACATTTTCCTTTTACCCTCAACGTGGCCAAAAATGGCATGAGGTGCCTCCCAAAAACGTTGCCTGGCCCCGCCCCTGAGCAAAATAGAATTTTGAAATTTTGTCACGACACGTAGAAAGAATAGTTAGGAAAAGTGACCAAGTTTCGTGAAGCTGCGTTAAAAAGCCTGGAATTGGCAAGCAAAACCCCGAGGGGGATGGATTCAGCCCCCCCTGCCGGGAATAGGGTTAAGGATGTTTCTTTGGCTGAGTGCAACCTGTCGTCGCTTCTCGGAACTTGGCCCGCCTGTATCTGTCACCGATCTGAACCTTTTGTTTGCTCTGCGAATGATAACGGAGTCCTGTAGTACTGTTTCTGCACTTGATAATTATTTTGCACGCTTTGATTCGTGGCAACGTGATAGTGAAAAAAGTAGCGTAAGCCAAAAGAGAAACTTTTGTAAGGAAAGAAACGTTGGGGAAATGCTGGCAAAGCTCATGGCTTCATACGGATTTGGTTTCAACGCTGTTATATACAACTCTTTCGTTTGTACATACAACTCTTTTCGTACTCAACTCAACTCAACAACGTACATACATACAACTCTTTCCGGAGCAGACTGAGGTTTCGATTTACTTCAGGATCATGAAACTGAGACCCAGTTTGTGCTGAAATACGCTCCTTGGCGAAGGTTGAAGAATATTAGCAAGGAGTTGAAAGAGAAGGTGAGGACCAGTGAGCGTGTTTTTTTGTCCACTGATGGGTACCCTAGTCAGAGGAACAGACGATATATGATCATTCAAGTTCACAACCAACACCAATTTGGGTGTGGTAAGAATCGTTGGCAGCATGGGTGCCAAAACATCTGTGGCAGTCGTGAAGGATTCTATTGAAATTCAGACTGTCCATGGACACTGACAGAGTTTCTGTGACTTCTGACGGAGCGTCGGTGATGACGAAGTTTGGGAAAACCATGTGTGTGTTTCTTGAAAGCTCACTTCAAGTAAACTATGGAACCTCATATCCCCTTTTCCTAAAAATAACTTTAAACTTTGTCTAACGTGTCTTCTGAATCTCGCTTAGAAACAGGATGTAATTATTTTATGGTTTGAGTTCTCAGACTACCTCCGCTCATTCCTCCCCAGCATTTCCACCCATCGAGATACAACGTAAAATCTACAACATACCCACTTTATCGAAGTACAACATACCCACTTATCGAAAATCGATTAATGGGGTAAAATTCTATCGTTTACCAATAAAAATGGGAACCTATTATCGTTTTCTAACCTCAGAATGGACCCTGTTGATGCAGCTGGGGTGATAATGTACGTTCCCTGTTCCGCGCAGTCTACAGCCGAGAAGTGAGCTATCATCGTCTTCCTGCTCCGCTGGTGACTCGAGATCTAGTGCTGATGGTGCAAGTCAGAGCGGCTACACTTCCACTGGCAGCAAAACCTAACAGCTGCGCACGACAGCCAATCAGAACATGGCGTTGCAAGCGAGCGTCCACACAAAAACGTGGCGCCGGTGGGAACCTAAAAGTGTTGCGGAATTTCATTTGATTTGCAGCATGGTGAAAGCTGCTGAAAATATGTCGTGCCGCACCGTTTTGGAAAACTCTTGGAAAGGGCAATGGGAAAACCCCGACTACGACTGCATTCGAACAATTTTGCGCATTTTGGACCACCCTAGTGTTACCCATCCATTACTAGGCATTGAGCACGAGAATTATGCGTAAGAGCGATGCAAAGTATCCTCAGCCCCGCAGAGTTTGTCATCGTCACCTGAAGCGACGCTTGATCCATCAACAAAAAAAAAATACGCGAAATCTCCAGTTTTTGTTTTGAGACCAGGTGGCACGGGCAGTTGCGGTTGTTGGGCTTGCCATTAATTATGTGACGATTTTTTCGGTGTTTTTAACTCTCCCGCCCCAAGAATTGCGTAGCACCTAACCATTATCCCCGTTCCACCATCCCCCTACAGACACTGCTGTTTTGACAGTGTGTGTGTGTGTGTGTGTGTGTCAATACACTGCCAATGGCATTGTCCTGGCAATTTTTATGGCCTTTCGCTTGTTTTAGTGTACTAGCGTCGACAAGCAGAAGCTGGAGTTCCAAGATTTGCCAGAGATAGTTCTTTCTAGCCTTTTGAGGCCATAAGCCTGTTTTCTCCTTTAATGTAACAGCGTTACATAACGCTCCGCCAACCCCCCACCCTCCCTGTTGTTAGGCTTTACCACGCACTGCCCCCCCCCCCCGCCAGCGTTACGTAATTTACGGACGATCCCTGTGCTGTAAATGTGGAGACAACAGCGACGACGTCTGTATCCGGGCGCCGCGCGACGTCCGTCTTCATTTCTTGCCGATGTCGATGCCGCCGCTGAACGGCCTGGTTCATTTCTCACGCTGTAGGCCACGGTAGCTCGGCTATAGCCGGTGCCGGGGCCCCTGCCGGATCGGCGAGATCTCTGGCCGTGCGGGCACGTGCCGGAGGTCGCCGGCGCCGTGGAATGTCAGAATCACGCGCCGCCGACCGTTGGTCGGCCAAGGTCCCGTGACTGACCGGTACCAGGAAGCATCTGTTTGGAGTTGGAGCGGTGTCGGGTGTCTGCACGTGCGGTCTGTCGCGTGCTGCGTGATGAGCGCGACGGGCCGCTGTTTATTGGTGGTTCGCAGGAATTTCATGGGATATAAATAGATATTCCTGCCGGCAACCGTTTCATAATTTAATTTGTGCTTGCATCACAGCGAATTCATATGGTATCTGCTCCGCATCGTTTAGTTTCAAAATGTCTTCCCATTATTGGGGCATTTCGATTCATTCAGAATGAAAAGACCGCGTTAACAGCGTCGTATGTATGTACATCTGGGCGCAGCTCCCCAATAGTCCAGGCCACCAGGTTTTGGGCTTGTTGATCCTCACCGTTAATCCTTAACCGAACTTTGGAACATTTCCATCGTTTTGTGGGGATTTCATGACGAGGCTAAACCAAACTAATGCACTCTGCAAGTTGAGTTTGTTTTCTTGCCTCCGCTGCGATCAGTGATGGCGCCGTCTCTCCCTGTCTAGCCGTCCTCTGCCGAACGGTCGGTCTCTGGTTTCCACTGGCATAGAGTCGGTCTGCTGTGTGCCGCGTCAGATTGGGTCCGTTTGCCGCCTGTGTCTGCCGTCTGCCGCGTCGGACCGAGTTTATCTGCCGCCGGTATCTGCTTTCCGCTGCATTAGACCGGGTTTATGTGTCGCCTGTGACTGCTGTCTGCCGCGCCAGACCGGTTTTATCTGCTGCCAGTGTCTGCCGTCTGCCACGTCAGACTGGGTTTACCTGCCACGTTCTCTGCGGTCTGCTGCATCAGACCGGGTTCATCCACCGCCGGTGTCTGCTGTCTGCCACGCCAGACCGGTTTTATCTGCTGCCATTGTCTGCTGTCTGCCGTGTCAGACCGGGTGTATCTGCCGTCAGTCGCGGTTCTCCCGGGGACGGAGTGCCGCCGACGGCGAGAACGGACTGGTGTGGTCTGCCCAAAATGTCTGCCATCACGCACACATCACACATCACATCGGAGTGATGGGGCCCGGAAACTGCAGGCAGCGGAGGAGGAAGGAATCGAAGACGGGGGTGTTGGGACTGAACGTTCCCGCGCATGACGTGCACCAGCAGCCGGGGGCGGTGGACGAAATATGCGCAGGTAGTTTCAGACGTAAACTTTCACTGTACGCTTTTGGCGCTAATGACGTTTTCAAGCCAATTGTTTCTATGGATGGACACACGAGCAACGCTGGTTTTCATGAGGCTCATCTCAGTACAGTTCCACTCGAGGCTGATTTAGCACTGGCCGTGATTCTGCCCTGGCTGGCTGTGGAGTCCTGAAGTCCGATGACGGCTCGGGCTGTCGTCGGCCGTCGTCTGTTCTCGTCCGGTCTTCTCCGCTGAATTCGCCAGCGACAGCCAGTCAGAATTCTCCGGGAAGCTGTGTGGACGTCCTTGAACGGGAAAGGAGGGCTTCTTTTCGGCGGGGTCATTACGGCTCAAACATTTTGTTTCGTCGTCAGTATAGCCCGGCAAAGGCCACTGAAGCGAAGGGACTTTTAGAATGTTGCGCAGTTCGTTTTCCATGCATTACAGGTTGCAACACTAAGGAGCAGAGCATTAAACTCCTGGAAAGTAGATTGCATTCCTGCTTTACATTTGCTAAGCCCATGGCCGTTTGTGCAAAGATGCTGTGTGCTTTGGCCGTCGTACCTAGTCGTAGCTAGAGCTTCTGTGGAAGTGGACTGATGGGGAAATGAGGCATGGTGCTGAACTCTGCTGGGGACTGCGAAGTGAAATGCGTTCTAACGCGGTCCGCTTAGAATTGCCTTTTCAGGGTTCGTTTCCAGGGCCTGGTGAAATAAAGCACGTCTGTCACACCGTGTCGGAGGATCGTATTGAGCGAACCATAATTGTTACCCTCAGTGAAAAATAGGGCCGTTTGTCAAACCCAGGGAGCTTTTCAGTAAAGGCTGCATTTGTGGCTGGCAGATGTATTATGCCGCGGACCATCGTCAAAAACAGAAGAATCGACGCTACTTCCGTGCAGTCAACTTGTACTAACGCCTGTACTCATGTCGGTAGACATGAGTGTTCGGAGAGAGACAGCGTGTTCATTTTTGGCTAAAAGCCGCTGGATAACAGTGCGATTGTACGGCGACACGTCTGGGCTGACATTGCCACCGTTATTGTCGGAAACGGCTTTAGACTGAGACCGGGCAGGCTGGTCATTGATTTGGACAACATCGGCCATCGATTCGTCCTGACCACTGAGTGGTGTGACGGTCGGTCGCGTCAGGCGCCGAATGTGACCGTCGCCCGTGACAACGAACGGAACGGCCCGGAAAGAGTTGTAGGACCGGCTCCGAACGCACGAGGGCTGAGCTCGTTGTCGATTGGCCAAAGGGCATTGCGAGCATGATGGACTGTTTGCTCTGCGAGCGGTTGCAAAAGTTCGATTCATTGGCTGCTGAGTCAGTTTGTGGCAGACTGACGTCATGTGGGTGTCGAGCCCCGTGAGGAGCCCGGCTGCTTTGTCTCCTTGTGCACGTGGTGTGTCCGTCACTCGTTGTCTTTCGTCTGTCTGTCTGGAACTCCAACACTATCTAAGTTCGAGAATGCTTACGCCCATTTGGAGCGTTTCCATAAATAAACGGAAATGTCCGACTCTCCGCAGTTTATCACTTCGCGGCAGCAGAGTATCTGCGTGTTCATGGTCACAGTCCTGCTGTCTGTTTACGGCAGCTCTGGACTAGCCGCTGACGTCGTGGGTTTTATTGGTGCGTCGCGAGTGCCAAAACAAACAACGGGATCTTCTGGCGGTCGGTGAACGAGTGGAAGATTCCTGCCGCTGTAGTGGCGGGCTTTAAACTGTTCCAAAATGCAACCAGTTTTGTGCGTGAATCATGTCGTCTTCGCACACTAGGCCTGCGGAAGTCGATACTGGCCTTACATGTCCTCTGGAAACTAAGGCACCTTATTACCTGGAACTATTGATAGTCCGCGTGTTCCGTTGGCGATCCACTTGGATTAAGGAGGATGCATACTCTTAAACTGTTGTTGAAGCGTAGAGCATGCCGCGCAGTGACGGAAGTATGTGCGTAGCCGGCCATAGGGCAGAAGAAGTGGCGGCCTCACCGACTGTTGAAAACTTTGACACGGGCCCCATGACAGTCCATACAGACAAATCATTCACGATTGCCTCTGGTCCAGACAACTTCAAAAACGTCACAAGCTCACAGATGACGTATTCAGGCGAGGCATTGAACTTCCGTTCCGAACCGGCACGGGACAAGTCGATGTTAACTCCACTTCCATCTCGTCACTGAACCCACGCATTATCGGTTTCACGCGCAACGAATCAAAAGAGACCACGCGTATTTCCGCGGGCGTCAGGTCCCTTTCTCCGCCGTCTCCTCATATTCACGCCGCGGCGGTCAAGGTCACAAGGTCAGACGTGCCCGCCGGCGACACCGCCGCCGGCGCGCCCCAGCTGGCGGCGCTATTTCTGTGTAGGTCGGCACCATTCTGCCTCCTCACTCTCCCCAGCGCTCGCCGATCGCAGCCATGACGTCACAGGGGGGGGGCGCGAGACATTTGTGTTGGCGCGATGCCCGGACGGACGAGCCCACGGCTCGAGGTCACGGACCGCGTGGCGATGGCAGGGGAGGGGCACACCTGTGGAAACGTACAGGCGCCGGCCGGCATGTGAAAGGAGAGCTGATCCGACGGTTTCCAGAGACGAGCGACGAAGCACCAAACAAACGTATGCACAGTATATCTTAGTGCGCCATCGTTCATTTTGAAACCGGAATGATCTAGGGCGCTTAAGTGTTAAAAGCTTCAAAGTTCTCACTTGGCACACCGAAAACATGTGAATACCATACCGCTGAAATCACTGACATTGAACCGGGAGGGGCCAGCGTTGGGGGCCATGCCTCGCATACGTTTCTCCAGTTTTCCATGAGCCGTATTGTGTTGCGCGGAAAGAGTGACCTCAGAATGCGTCGATGGCTGAGTTTTCCCGCTGTTGTCTCCACTGTGATCAGAACTTCGCGTAGCCTTAAACATGAACAATATATACAGCCAAACCATCGCAAAGCCGAGGGCCCTTGGCTCCCAATTATTGATGTGTACAGCATGTTCCCTCCACTAATCGTCTCTCTTCTCACGAGAACGAGCACTGATACGGTCATTCAGGTCGTTTGAGACACGAATCACGTGGTTTTATGTCATCCGGTGTGTGAAAGGACATGCATATGATTAGAGGAACGTTTTTTGGTGTTTTTTCCGTGTTCATTTAAATTCGTTTTCTACATGACGTATTTATTGAACCGTTCTGTGGCCGGAATTTATCCTTGAAAGGAACGAGTGGTATTCCCGTCGATGGATCCCACTTCCCGATCTCGCCGCTGTTGAGGAACACGGTACCCGTCGTGGGTTTCCCTCTCGATGCCGGACCAGCCTGGGACGGGTAGGTCGGTCCACTCCGCCGCCGGAACCGATGGGCTTCGTCACACCGCACTCGGCCGTTGCAGGTGGAGGACGTATTCGCCGACGTCCGGCTCTCCGATGCCCAGATCCAGAGGATCCGCAGCGTCTTCCTCTCCGAGATGGAGCTGGGGCTGACGAAGGAGGTCAGTAATGCGCGGGGAACGCTCCGCCGGGGTCGACGGGGAACACTCCGCCGGGGTCGACGGGGAACACTCCGTCGGGGCCGACGGGGAACAGTCCGCCGGGGTCGACGTCGCCGACAGTCAGTCACCCCGCCGGCCGGATGGACGAGAAGACTTGGCTCGGTCGGTAGGTGCCACTGAACGACAGACCGCCACGGTGCATACGGCTACCTGCCAGTGTGCGGTAGACTGCCAACATTAATAACATAAATAAACTATTAAAATGACGCGGCGTGACATGACACAACCGCACGTGGCACGGCTCAACATGGCATAAAACACCAAGGGATGTCAAGACATGACACAACATGACACGGCGCAGCTTCTGAGGTCGCCGTCATTCACCTGCCTGCAGTATGGTCTAAGCAGTCAGACGAACGCCAACAGCCGTCGCTTCGTCTTCAGCATTTCACCATTCGCTTTGCCGCATCACCGGCGTCGATCATGAATAGCGTAGTTCACAAACATGAGTGCATTTGTTTGCACTTTTGTGAGTGCTTCGGCACCCGACTTGTATTGTTTGAGCAGCGACAGGGATTTGTGAATTTCCACTACATGAGATAGGCGCCCGTGATGGTTTTGAAGTTTGGTAGATAATGCATTGGTTGGCACCAATCCATTTGACATAGTTTCATGCACGCTTACAACGCGGAGTTCTTTGCAATCTCATCAAAGCGCATGACCAGCTGTTAACGTGTTCATGTCCTTTGTAAAGCAGGACCAGTTGAGGCCAGCGTTATATATGGTTGATTGCTTCCGTACATGATAGGACTGTGAAAGACAGTAGCTCTGTACTGGTCCTCTCGCAGCAGAACCAGCCCAGCCCACCTTCCCCTGAGCGCGACATCGGTGCTGACTGTGACCGAAATCTGACCTGTCTCTATCGCGCAAGGCAGTGTCAGGGCGGCCCTCTGCGGATGGAGCGTGACGACGCTACTGACTGACCTCTCTCCGACGTGCTGGGCAGGGCCAGGAGCAGTCCTCGCTGCTGATGGAGAACACGTTCCTGCCGGAGCTGCCGAACGGCCACGAGACGGGCGAGTTCCTGGCTCTGGACCTGGGAGGAACCAACTTCCGGGTCAT
Source organism: Capitulum mitella (assembly GCA_030062745.1). Lineage (NCBI taxonomy): Eukaryota > Metazoa > Arthropoda > Thecostraca > Pollicipedomorpha > Pollicipedidae > Capitulum > Capitulum mitella. The sequence goes on along the minus strand of CP099853.1, from coordinate 20,371,015 downwards.
GTATCTGCGGCTGGAGGACGGCCAGTTCGTGGAGCAGGACTCCCAGGTGAGGACGGGTGGAGAATCCCCAGATGAGGACTGGTAAAGGACTCTCAGGTGAGGACGGATGGAGGGTTTTTGTGTGGGAACGGGTGGAAAAATCCCAAATGAGGACTGATGGATGATTCCCAAATGAGGACGGATGGAAGAATGCCATGTGGGAACTGGTGGAGGACTCCCAGGTAAGGACTGGTGGATGACTTTTGGGCGTGGACTGATGAAGGACATCCATCTGAGGACTGATGCATGACTCCCAGGTGAGGACTGGTGGAGGATTTTTGTGTGAGGACGGATGAAGGGCCCCCAGCTGAGAACTGATGGGGTCTCCCAGGTCAGAAGTGATGGAGGACTCCTAAATGAGGGACGATGTAGGACTTACGGGTGATGATCGATCGATGGGCTCCCAAGTGAGGACTAGTGGAGGACTTCCAGGTTGAAGAATATCGAAATTGACCTATTTGTGGGTCAGCACTGTTGTGAATGTCGATTGTCGATCTGTGAAGCATGGGCCCTGGTGAAGCCAGCTGGGATTTAGCTTGGAGGCGTACGGTAAACCAGATATTTTCCGTGCTGTCGTACCGCATGGTCGCGGCGTAAGCTGGTGGAATGTAATGGCAATCTCTCGTTATGATGCTGCTTGCCCACTTGACACCAGTACGTTACCGGGGGGCACCATTTTGTGGCAGGATGACTTAAATAAACGTGAGATTGCTGCAACATAAACTGGGGCTGGCCACTGTCAAGTGACTGCGCGCCGATAAAACATATGCGTACTTGGCGGCTTGTAACACACTACTCGTTGATATGAACGGAAGGCTAACCCTCGTAATACGCCGCGCTATTTTTCACCTTTGTGACCTTTGTGCGGCGCGCCTGGTAATGGCACTACTTATGGTCATTGTTAGGACGATGAAGCTATTTTTCAACGGCTAATGGCCCAGGCGCTGGATCGTAATTCATAAATTTAATGGGCCATCCGGCCTGGCTCTGCAATACTAACACACACATTGTTGTGGTAGGGTGATAAAGTGCAGCGAAGAGGACACTGTTGTCTCATGTCTGTTGACTGGAATTTGCGCAGAGCTGATAGCTTGGTATTGGTCTCAGACACCAGTAGTCCTTTTTTCCAGTCGTGCCAAAAATGTGTTATGGGCGCTTCACATGAAGCACGTGCGCACATGAATTATCGTATTTCTGGAGAATTGCTTCGCCATTCGGCACGCAATGGCGTCTTCATCCTACGTGAGCGAAAGCGTATTTGGCGTGTGATTTTGTTTTTAGTCAGGTAGACTGAAATTGCCATTCGGGAAAGTGCCATCTCGTCGCCTTCACTGTGTTTGTGTTTTGTGTTTGAGGCAGTGTTTGCAGCAATGTACGGCCCTGTACATAAGCGGCGTGCGTACAACACTTGGGGTTACGGCGATCATCGCCGTAGGAGCGTTTTCAGAGTTCGTGGTCAGAGCCATTTTGAGGCAGTGGCGTTCTATGCAATGGCATAGAGCCAGTCTTGAAACTGTCAAGGTGATAGACTCGCCTTCATACTGCCAACGCCACCGCGCTACCTTCCCACGGGTCGCTACAGACACAGCGGCGATGCAGAGGAGAAACTCAGCGGCGACGTGCGGTCCTTTCAGATGTTTGAGGTGGACGAAGCCACCCGGCTGGGCGAAGGTACGAAGCTGTTCGACTTCCTGGCCAGCTGCGTGCAGAAGTTCCTGCGCGAGCGGCACCCCAACGGACACACCCACTACGAGCTCGGTGGGTTCGGCGCGGTCTCAGCGGCGGTGGCTTGTTTTAGGTCGGAGGTTTTATTGCCGGCGCTGGCTTGCTTTAGTTAGGAGGCTTTATTGCCGGCGCTGACGTTGAACTGCGCCCGCAATAACGTTACAAGTGGCGTCGTGTTTCGAGTAGGGCTGGCCACGAAGGCAGGACGGTTGCCGCCCGGTCTGAAATGAAGACCGTTTTGGTTGCAACATTCCTCCGGCCAGCTGCGAGAGCTGAATGCTGGTTCCATGGAGTGCATGGAAGGATGGATGGATGGATGGATGAGCACGGATGCATGGAATGCATGCAGCCGTGGAATACCAGCATGCTATGGAACATTGCATCTCGCTTCTGCGTTCCCGCCTGGAGACCTGTTTGCATACCGCAGTTGGTCTCCGGGCGGTATCGATAGTTGTCCAATAAGGATCAAACCAACCGCATTTTGTGTGGATGAAAGTGAAAACCGAAAGTTACGCGGATCCCATATTTATGATTATTTGAGCGTAGGCTTCACTTTTTCCGTGACGTTCAGTAACATTTAACGAAACATTCTCAGCGTACTTTTTTCGCGATGGCGTTCTGGGAAAATGTTGGAGCCTACGGGTAACGCACTGCCATGCTGCTGGAGTAAACCAGTTCACTGCAACGCCTCCCATGACATTTGATGCGCGCCAGGCCATGCCTGGGATACGCTGCCAGAGCCCCGTCGATGGCGTTTACAGCTGCTGGTCGGTATGCGGTGCGTCAGATGAATTTCGAGGCAGGCGGCGCCTTGCGCTGCATTCCGGCGTTTTATGTAAACTGGAAACGCGTGTTTACGTGTGAGCTGTACCATGAGGCGGCTTTCGGCAAGCAGGCTTCTGATGTATGACCGGGCTGGCAGAAGCCCAGATACTTCCCTGGCCAGTGGGCCGATGACGTCAGTTGATTTCAAGGTCGGCGAGGCGCCTAATAATGGCTGCTGGCTCGCCGCAGGTTTGGCTCATTAGTATGACCGGCATTCGCCGATGATTTATGGCTGATAGGCTAGCCGGAGGTTTGAAGACCTCGGTCGTGTCAGGTATTGTCGCTTTTCCAGTAAGGTGTTGAACATGAACTGCTCAAAGTTACTCGTAATACGGCGTACCATCTTATTCCGTACAGTCAGGGCTAAAACGCTGTGACTTTTGCCCCTTTTTCCGGACGCCCGAAAATATTTAATTAAAACGTTTGCTGTTGGTTCTCACTGCGTGTCTGGAAATGAGCTGACATGGTGTTACCTACAGCCATTCGTGTTTTATATTTCATGGGTATCGCGTGATTATGTTCCCTGCTGACTCGGCACGGCATGTCGAGGTTTTCTGCGCTGAAAATGGCTGAATTCTCCACTCAGTCTCTGCCTGTTGCTGAGAATGCCCTTGCTTCTGCCATTGCTACAACCTTCAGACTAGAAGAAGCTTTGATTTTTCTCTTTTATAACATTCCACACAGACACTGCTCGTGAAGGGGCTTCTGCACCAAAATGTCAGTGAAAGCGCATTTGACTGTATTCTCCTATTAAACCTGCGACGGTGACTCTCGATCCGTTCTAACTGCAAAGATGTCCCTTTCATTTTATGTACGCCCTACTTTCACTCCTTACCCCTGTTAGTTTCTCAAGAAATTCCACGGCCAGTAAATGTGAATTTCCTCGCACGTATATTGCATCGCCGTCATTACCCTCAAACAGTTGAGCATTTGCCAGTTGGAAATCACTTCTACTGCGCTGGTTGTGTGACTTATTTGGCGACACGTTGAACTCTCGTCTCAAAACCCACCGTCACCTGCAACTGGAACGTTCTCTTTTGTTTAATTTTTTTCTGTTTCTCAATTGATTTGCCACGGCCAGTAGATGTAAGTCTACTCGCACGTATATTGCGTCACCGTCATTGTCCTCGAACGGCTCAACATTCGCCAGTTGGAAATTATTCCGACCACGCTGGTTGTGTGACCAATTTGACGCACTTTAAACTCTCGCCTGAAAACCAACCGGTACCTGGAACTGGAACTAGGTGTTGAGTTTGGAGTCAATGTAAAAGGCTGTGCTTCCCACTTGTCTCTAAGCCCAACATTACCCTAGTAGCATTTGGCGCTAACGGAAAAAGTATCACGTCTTGACTTGCCCTCGTCGTTCTAACCGGCTGCCGCCCGCGCAGGGTTCACCTTCAGCTTCCCGATGACGCAGAAGTCGCTGGACGTGGGCATCCTGCAGACGTGGACCAAATCCTTCAACGCTTCCGGCTGCGTGGGCGAGGATGCCGTGCGGATGCTGAACGACGCGCTCCACCGCCTGGGTGACATCGACGTGGACGTCGTGGCCATCATGAACGACACCACCGGTGAGAGCGACCGGCCGCGGCTGCCCGCCTCTGCGCGGATCGCGTGCGACGTATGGCCATCGGCGATGGCTGGTGGCCACTTCTTTATGGCGTCCCGTGCTCCGTTCCGTGCTGCTTCTAAAGGGAGCCTCAGGAAACGAAGGGAAGCCTTTGAGTCAGGGTGCGGGAAACGAAGGGAGAGTTTTGAGTCAAGACGTAGGGAAGAAAGGAAACGAGTTGCTTTATTTTTACTGCAGAGGAGTGCTGAAAACGTGAGTGAAATCAAGATTGATTCCTAGGCACGGCCCGAACTGACTGTTTGCTACGGGGATGAAGACATGGCATGTCTTTACACGTCTCGATACGTCTCGATATATTTAGATTTGTACTATATATATATATATATCTCGGTATATTTAGATTTATATTAGATTTATACGTCTCGATAACTATGGTTTTATTAGTACATGTTCCTTAGATTGGTCGAAAGTTCATCCACTTGCGATTCAGCGAAAGGCTTTGTTGTTTTATTTCTTTTGGAAGCGGTTTCGTCAGAATCCATTTGCTGCCGCAGCAGTGCATTGTATTAGCACTGAGATGATCACATCCACGTTCATATCTTAATGGAAAACAGAATCCCGAAAAAGGGTAACACACTGCCTAGTGCACCGGTCGTATTCGTTGAATGCCTCAAGGCCTCACGCAGTCGATACCGTCGGTGGGCGTCGCTGTCCGTTCGCCGTTGTCCTTATTATCGCACAAAGAACCGTGGCCGCCCCGACGCTCACAAAGGTCCTGGCCGTCACTGTCACGCGGTGTTCCTGCAGCTGCACGTGGCTGGTGCCAGCAGCGGCCCCAGCGGCGCAAAGAAGGGGCATAATGCCAAGAGTGCGATCGGAACGCGCGGGTGCCTGATGCTTTACGATTAGGATGCTTACAAGGGGGAGAGATGGAGGGATACTGTCATGAGAAGTACGACAGCTGGAACTTAGTGGGATTTTAGTTTGAAGAAACTCCGTGATGATTTCCTGTGGAGTGAATTGTTACTGACTTCACAGAATTGTTCTGAAAAGTCTGTTCCTTCCTTTGGTGCCAAAGTCTAACCCTAAATACCATAAAATAAATCATGACGTCAGTGCCGCAACATTCAGCAACCTTTTCTCGATGTTTGATATTGCAGCGTTGTATTCAGGACAACTGAAGAATGGGTACGCCAGTTTTCCATACTATGTACTAAAAAGAGCCAAAAACGTACCAGCTTCTGTGATTTAGACTAGAACTGGAATATTATACCAAAGTTTGGCAGCGCTGAGTTGGCGGCATCTGTGTTGTAGTGACGGTTAAGTAAAAAATATGGCTATGTGTTTCCAAGTGGGGGCGGTGTAATGTAGTGGGTACCGTGTTCGCCTTGTGACCGAAAGGTTCCTGGTTCGAGTCCGGGTAATAGCGACATTTCGCCGTCCCTCGCGACAACCGGCGTGAGAGGTTGCGACGCGAAATGACCCTGGCAGTCGAGAATGTCGTTAAATGACCCAGTAACCAACCGTGTTTCTAAGCCATGAAGATTGAGGAAATCCGTTTGGTAATGTGAATGCCGTTAAATGACCCAGTAACCAACCGTGTTTCTAAGCCATGAAGATTGAGGAAATCCGTCATACAGCGCTTGAGAATCGGTATCAGACTGTTGGAAGATGGCGTTGTTATAAGTAATTTATATTGTACCTTACTGGGAAATCCCTTCCTTTGCCCATTCACGTTATGATGTAATTATGAAAAGGTTTGGTACACGTTAGTTGGTTGTCATATGACCTACAGGCATATTGGCATTTACGATTTTTATAATTTCCGACAATCGTAGGTAGGGTAAAGTAAAGCAACACAAGGCTGGGCACTGCTGCAGGCTGGACGGTGATGCATGACAGGTGTCTGGCTTGTAGAGGTGCACCAAGGTTTACCTACATTAAAGCTGACCAATCTGTTGTTTCAGTATGTGGATACTTGGACTGTTCTATTTGATTATCATATCTAAATGTTCAGGAAATCTAAATATAGCATTGCAGTCTTATCCACAGGAATTCTGATACTTATAAGATAAGCAGATTAACGATTATACTACTAGACTTTTGTTACATGTCAGCACAAGATACTTCAGTTAAAAAGTAAGACTGCAATGTCAACAGGAAATAGGCGGGAACTGTTAATCGACCTGCGCTCTGTATGCACGGTATCGCCTGACACCAAAATCGCTTGACTTCTTTTCTTTATCACAATGCATTCTGGTGTGACATGTCAAACGTGTGCCCTCCAGTGCCATAGCTAGCCCATGCCCTTTTCTGTCAACCATTTCCCATATTATGCAACAAATCCATGCCATTCCACAGACAGGTATCATACATCCATGCCGAATACAAGAGGCAAATGATGTAGGTTCCTGTAAAGGTTGTACTTTACTTGAAATGTATAGTTGGGCAGCAGGATAAAGTATCCGTGATATTTATGCTCAGTCATGTGCTTGGACAATGATATTGCTCAGGTACTGGGGAAGCATTTTTATGTTTTCAATGTTTCTGATTATTTTGATAATGATTCCAGTATTTGAATGTATGTGGAGTATTCAGTCAAATATTTTGTTTGGAATCTGAATGCTCAGCTGTAGCCCACATTCTTAACAATGCTTATTTATAGCAAGTACTTTTCTTTGTGTCAATTATAAGTGATTTTATCATGGAATAGGAAAATTGTGTGATGTTCCTATTTTCCTAAACAGGGAAATAGGAACATCACACAATTCAGCTATCATGGAATTGTGTGATGTTCACCTCATAGTAGGGGAGACCGGGGTACATTGTAACGTTTTTCACATTGTCCATCCTGTCTTGTTTAACGAATAATCTCACAGGTCTCTGCTCTGCACTATCTTGTAGCATGATTCTTCCTCTTCATTTTCGTCACCACTAACGGATGAAAACCTAATTCTAAGTACTTTAAAATTTGGACTTAAGTTACCTCTGCAGATTTTACAATTTGCCCCAGATACGGGGTAAGATGTTACAGGGCAGGGGGTTAATTGTTACGCCGTATATCCACGGATGACTTGTCGCATTGGATGATAAAACCGCTTCCCTTCTCTTAAATCAAACTCTATCCGAATGAACCTTTATTAGCGAATGATCAACTGTTGTGAAGATCTGCATGTTCGGCTTTACAGGTATCATATTCACAACCTGGTCTTCAAATTTCCTACGTTGAAAATAAACATGAACTTCCACGACAATAACCACTGGCCATCGTTTGCATTTGACCGTCGAAGTAGGGTCAAGATCTCTCGTCAATGCCACGAAATTAAAGGACGCAGACATTACCAAATGCGAAGCGCTATCCAAGCGCTATCTAGGCGGAATGATAAGCTATTAAGACCAGGTATTCAGGCACGATCACAGCCGCTGGTATCGATCACAAATCCGATGAATCAGACATGAACAGAAAAAAGCTTCTAAAGCTATACGATGCATTACATCCTTACCCGTCAGACTCACAGTTTTCACAGACATAGAACACCTGCTTACTCCCAAGCGCTGTGCACGCCAGGTGGGCCCACATATAGCACTGTTGACACTGAATCCACCTGTCTCCCGGCCTGCTCGCGCCATAGCTTTCGACGCAGACGAGGCAGAATTGATCATTTTCGCAGTCGCTATCCGACTCGTCCAGCTTCAGCCTTCTCCTTGATCTCCCTGCCTTTCCTTTGGTTTTGGTGTTCTTTTTCCTCTTCCGGCTCTCTTCATCCCTCTGGATTGCGGTCATCTCGGGTGTGTCAGTCAGAATAGCGGCTTTCCTCCTTCTCTTTCCCGTCCGTGCTGTCTTACGTGGGCCAGCCTTCGGCAGCGGCCGTATTCCATCCGGTGACTCCACACCACCAATCACGTGGTCTCCCCTAGTCGCGCTGGAGCCCTGCAACCAGATGTATATCATAGCATATCAGCTTTTGCCAACCACTGGTTCTTTTTTGGCATAACGTCTTTTCATTTTTTCAAGCACCATACAAATGACCAGACTTATTAAGAAAACAACAAAATTTTGGGCTGTGTCAAACAATCAAACAAATCCAACAAAGAATTTATCACACACTAAGAAACCCATTCAACGGAAAGTTCTAAGCCTCATTTACGATCTAGAACACTTGGCATCAACTTCGCTTCAAAGATGAAAAGCATGAGACCCGTAATTAAGAAAATATTTACTTGTTATCATTTCATATAAAAACGCTTAAATGTATTGAAAGGAGCATTATCTGAAAAAAATTCACCTTGCATGAATTGCTAGCCGCCTCGACGACCTGGCCGAGTCCTGACCCGCCGGCGACCTGGCCGAGTCCTGACCCGTCGGCGACCTGGCCGAGTCTTGACCCGTCGACCTGGCCGAGTCCTGACCCGCCGGCGACCTGGCCGAGTCCTGACCCGCCGGCGACCTGGCCGAGTCCTGACCCGCCGGCGACCTGGCCGAGTCCTGACCCGCCGGCGACCTGGCCGAGTCCTGACCCGCCGGCGACCTGGCCGAGTCCTGGCGTTTCAGTGCTTTGGCCGAGATCCCTGTCGGTTACGTAGCTGGGGGCGAAGTCCTGGTCAGTGAACTTTTCAGGATTGAATGGACTGATACCAGCAGATTCGAAGCCGCTCTTAATGTTTGCTTGCGTGGCTGCCGCAGTCCACGCCTGAGCGACGATTTCTGGGATGTCATATATTGTCGCAGGCTTGCCAGGATTGTTCCGCATCCAGCAATCCATATGAGTTGCGTAACTCCTCTTGAATGGTCCGAACAGACCGCGGTCTAGCGGTTGCAGCCTGTGACTGCAGTGCGGAGGAAATGATAGCATTACAACTCCGTTTTCTTTCGCCAGATCTAAAACCTCAACTGACAGATGTGAGGAGTGGTTATCGAGAAGAAGCAAAACTGGCTTGTCGGGCGTGGGTCTCGCGTGCTTGATGAAATGTCGCATGAATATCAAAAAATCCTCTTTCATCATCCATCCAGACTTGTTAGCACTCCCGATGCAGTCGCTTGGGCCACCTCGGATAAACCAGTCCTTATACCTCGCTCGAGGAAACACAAACATCGGGGGCACAGTGTTTCCCAGGGCACTAGCAGCCGCGCACACCGTCACCAGTTGTCCCCTCTCGCCTGATGTTATGCCTCCAACTTGCTTGGTTCCTTTTCCGGCAACGATGCGGCTTGGAGTCTGCACCGTCGTGCAGCCAGTCTCATCGCAGTTCCATATACTTGACCTGTCGAGCTTCAGTCGTTCGTAGACAGACCCCAGCTTGCTGAAGAATTCTGAAACATTGTGTCGGTTGAAGCTGGACGCTCGAGCCAGGCTAGTTGGCTGCGGCAACCTTATGGCCAGCTTTGGGTGGCGCTTAAGGAAACCGGAGAACCAGTCCACGCCCGCCCTGCGCCCTGCGTGAGTCCAAAAAAGGCGTCGGCCGCTTTAAGAAGATATTCTTCTAGCTTGCCCTCGTCCTCATCTGAAAACACCCGTGAAGCTGGCTTGTATTTTCTTGGTCCGAATATACCGGCTCAGAGTGACATGGTTGATTTTGTAGATTTCTGCGGCTCTTCGGATTTTTTCACCGGCTTCAACAGCACGAATCGCTAAATCCACGCGTGCCTGCGGGACACCACGGTTTGTTGTTCTTAGTCTGTTTCGTACCATACTGAAATAAAGGAACACGAAATTAAAGATTAACCAATTCAAAAATAACATTCAACAGACGTAAAAAACGAGTTATTTTAAAGCAAAAATAGATATAATAAACATGAGGTAACTTACCTCAAAAGACAAAGAGTGGAAATTAATAATCATTATTTAAAGGCTGGCATAAAAAGGTAGGTAAGACTACATAGAACAATGTGAAAGGGGAAGGGGTTAATTGTAACAATGTTACAATCTGCCCCGTTGGCGTCGTTACAATCAGCCCCACAGCTACGCGCCATTTTTAAACCCCTCCACGCAAAGAACAATGCAAACTGCGCCGTTCATTCGGGTGCAAGATTGCGAAGAAAAGGCTAAAATTTCATTCAGATAGAGCATAAGTCCCATTTCTCAACAGTTCTGACAATAGACAGAATAATGTACACATACAATATGTTGACAAAACTATCAAAAAACACGTTTTTATCCACCAAACAACACTTACCCGTCCGATCGTCCCAAACGTTTGTGAAAAGAGAGGGTGTCTTACCGCGCATGCGCAGTTGAACGCATACTGCCATCTAACGAACAGTTTTGGAATTATTGTGGTTGTTTCAATTGCCCCGTGTTACAATTGACCCCGGTCTCCCCTACTGTGCATCCTGCTGTAGCATAGTTCCGCTCTAGTCATCAATTATTTATTTGTCATATATCTATATATATCTGTATATATATATATATATATATATATATATATATATATATATATATATATATATATATGTGTGTGTGTGTGTGTGTGTGTGTGTGTGTGTGTGTGTGTGTGTGTGTGTGTGTGTGTGTTTATTTTGGTACCCTGTTTGATCGTAGATGGTCAAAAGCACGTTCAGTACAATAGTCGGTGACCATATTCACACGGTTTTCTATCTCAACTGATATGAAAAAGGGTTGGCGGTAACGGGATTCGAACCCACGCGTGACCATCGCTGCATGTGCATGGGTTAATTTTTTGCTTAATGGCTCGAAAACGAATCTCACGGTGCACGCTATTGAATCAGGAAATTGAAAGGAAAATGTTCAAGCTTCATTCCTACATACTTTCTGTTTTGGTACATGTTGCAGAGTTAAAGGACTGTGGCCCGAAAAATGACATTTGAACTTGGGACTCTAGGGTCTAGTTGTAAAATATGCGCCGATGCTGCCATATGATTTTGGGCTCCCCCGTTGTATTCATTTACAGGTTGAAAAGCACTTAGTTACTTAGACTGTCGTCACGTCACGTCGCATTGTTTACAGCGCCGCACCAAAATAGGGACAGATCGGACGTTGCATAGGTCGGTTGGTATGTTTCGCGGGGTGGCAGCTGTGGTCACGCGGCGCTTAAACGGACGTACGCAGCACCGGTGGGGAAGTGGGAAAGGATAGTGCTGACCCAGCACAACCCGTCCTTGTCGGACTTCACATGTGCAGGTCACAGAGACTCAATCATTGTACGGAAGCAACAGTCGTCCGTTGCGGTCGGCAAGCTAGCTTGCCCCCCCCCCCCTCTCTCCCGTTCTACCTCTGGTGGACGTAAGCAAAACATTCTCTGTCCGATTGCTGCAGTGTTCGTTGTTGTCCCGTGCATGGTGTTAGATAAGGTTTGTTGGATTTTACCGCTTCCCCGGCTTCTCCCCGCAGGGATTTTTTGTGGCGCTTTATTGCTCCGCTCCCCCCTCCCCCAGCTGATCCCTCGTGGCTCCCCTCTCCATCCCGCCGCTGCAGCAGAGGAAAAAAACGAAGTCGACAGTCTTCCGCGTGTACCTGCATAGATCGCCGCCTTCCTTACCGTCAGTGTCGATGTTGTCTTATGCGTGATGCGGCCCTGACGTAACGATGTCATCAGTACTGGAGAAAATGAGGATCGTCGGGGATGCTAACTGTGGTACCAGAACACCAGTGGTTGGCGAGAACATGGGGTTTCAGTTGGACTGCAAAAATACGTGGTACAACGCCGTTTTGTCCGAAAATTTTTAACAGCTGGAACATTTGGACATTTGTCTTGATTCGGGGCCAGCTGCTCTCAGAACGATTTAACCTGGCCCGATTTAATCTGCAGTCCCCGGAACTTCCTGCTTCGCTTTCATGTTGACGTCGTCGTCTCCCTTGCACCTGCACGGGCGGTCGAGGCTGTTGGTCGAATCGCTGCCGTGTCCCGTCCTCCCCTGCTCCGGCCCCTGACTCCGCCCCTGGCCGAGACTGGGCTGTTGCTATGTCGGACCTCGTTACGCCCCGAGGACATTGACGGAGGCAGAGAATCCTGGCAGCGGCATAGGCGGCGGCGGCTTCGGCGATTGGTCACTGGATGGGCGAACCAGACCGATGCCGTATAACGAGCGGGGACGACATGGCCGTGCTGATATTGTCGTCACGGTTATGCACGAGGCACGCAGACTGCTTGGCGATTTGTTTGAACAGAGAGCGTTCAGGAGTGAATATCGTCCAGGGCATAAGTATCAGGTTTTCCGGGTGACATAGTTCAACGGCACCATTGCCCTACAACCGAAAATGTTTGCGAACTACAACTACTGAACTACAACCAAAAATTTATACAATGAACTACAACTACAGCCAAAAACGCATTGGCTGCGGCAATAAGGTATCACCTGTTTCTTGTCCTGGAAAATGCTCCTGTCGGCGTTTCGCCAACGTCAGCTAGCAATCGCTCTCGGACAGTCAGTGAACGCGTCCGACCGGGTCGAACCATGAAGAATCGGTTCTGGCCCGATCGATAGAAGAGCTCATGTCAAACTAGCTTCCCCTGGGAAACGCTGATGTGCTAAAAGTGGTTCGCGATCCCCGTGGAAGAACTTGAGTCACGGGACATGCACACCGGCGCAGCCTAAGGGGGAGGGGGCCGGGGGCCCGGACCCCTAGCCCTTAGGCCCGCGTTTTTTGAGCAAACCATTGCGTTTCGTCTTCCCAGCAGCGGTTTTCGTATTTCAGGTCACACTGAACTCCACCCCCTCCCCCCCTTAAGAAAATCTTGACGAAAAAATGCGCCCCTGGACATGCAGGTGGGCCCGCTCCTGGGTCTTGTCATTCCAGAGAAACCTTTCTGTTTCATTTCTCATATGGGTTTTCGCTGCTGGTTTGCTTAGATTTATGGGGGTTGTTGTTCCCTTTGAAGCTTAAGTGTTCCTGACTTCGTAGTAGAAGTTACTGTGCGTGGTCATGGCTGCCATTTGGCTGTATAATGATATGACCCCCATGTGGACGTGTATATTTAATTGTTCCCCGAGGTAGCCCTTAAAAGTGCCATTGGGAACCCCATTTAGCCCACACTTCGTCGTCCAAGTTACCCACCAACGCGAAATGGTTCATCTGCCGAGTTAAGCATGGATTATCATCAGCTGTTTGATTCCCGCTGCCGGATCTCGCCCGGTGTAACCACGTGACCATTCTGCTTGGCTCAAGAACATTTGAAATCCTGTATATAATGGTACGACCGCCTGTTTAGAAAATCCCATCGCCCATCTTCCTTTCGTTCGTTCTGTGGGGGAAGGGGGGATTTGTTACCTTCCGAACTGCGAAGCCATCGGTGCCGTCATTTGTCTGAGAAAGTGTCCGTGGAGGCACCCTGGGATGGAGGGAAATCACCGACCGTACGAGGAAAACGTGACCAGCAGCTGGTGCAAGACACATGTGAGCCCGGCCCCTGGATGTTTCTGTTTTCGTTTTTTTTTTTATCCAGACAGATACATTGATGTAGCGCGCACTGACCTTGACCTTCTCCCGAATAGGCACACTGTTACAGCACACCCGGACACCCGGTCAGATACGGACAGATACGCGAATATGGGACGTTGTCGTTTCATGTTTGACCTTGATCCGTGCACTACGCTGTTTTACTGAGCCCATTGACCTTGACCGCGACCTTGACCCCGGACAGGTACGCTGGTGCAGGGCGCGGCGCTGGACCAGCGGTGTGCCATCGGCTTCATCTTGGGCACCGGCTCTAACGGCGCCTACATCGAACGCGTAGAACACGTCAGGAAGTGGGAGGGTCCACACAATGGCGTCAAAGAGGTGACCTGCACCGGTTTTTAGTTCCATATTTATTATTGTTCACTAATTTATTACTTATTTATTTGTTATTTCTATTTCATGGTGATTTCATATATCGCTATTTATTGTTTGTTAATTTTTCACGTCCGCCTTTTTAGAAAAGTGTTGTAATTGGTCTCTAGTTGTTGTGGAAAAGTTAGCATATTATAATTGTTGTAGTTGCCGTACAAACGCGAACAGTTCAGCGGGTACGTGATTCAGCGATTTTGACAATCGATTGAACATGGTTAACCAATACAGTGTTAACGAGTAAATGTGCCTTAAAAATCGCACATTTTGTGATAACATGGGCGTGATGTTATTCCAGATAGCTTGTTGAACAGATGTTAGCTCCTTGGTTTGTAATTTACAACACTCGCGCATTTCCCGCGTTTCACCGTCCATGTTGGTAGTCGAGAAGGGCGCCGTTCTCCGCCTGGCAGTATCGGTTTCGTCGTTTAAGACGTCAGCTCGTATGAGGACATCAGAGGTCACCGTCAGCCACCAGTATGGGTCGTGTGTTGTACGGTCCGCCCTGGACTGCCGCAGGTGGCCATCGACATCGAGTGGGGAGCTTTCGGAGACAACGGCGTGCTGGACTTCATTAAGACCGATGTGGACAGGCGGGTGGATGAGCTTTCCCTCCTCGTGCACTCGTTCACGTTAGTGCTTTCCTTTCTGATTCATTCCTCCACGTCGGTCTGGAAGGGGCTTCCGATGCTGCTGGTGATCGGAAATTTAGAGTGTAGCAAAACGTCTGGATTTCCGGTTCGGTGATTTTTAATTGTTTTTGCGTCCTTTTTGTGGTGTCAATGGAATGGGGACCTTGTCAACTTTCGTTACTGGAGTTAACTGTGAGATTGGGCAGAACGTCAGGCTTGTGTATCATTTCTCCCGAGCTTTGAGACTCACTAGCTTAACCGCTGTTCAGCAGCTACTCAGCGGCTGATTTCCGTTCTGGACGACTGCCTGATATTCGTTTTTTCCCTTGTGATTTTTCAGGGTCCTTTACAAATCGGTTTTCGATCGTTGTGAATACGGCCAGGATGCTCTTGGCTTGGATTCAACGCTTATAATTGACTTCTGCTTCGTTCTTGCATAAATATAAAAATGTATGACAAATATGCCCAACTTGCATTTGGGCCTCGTGAGGTTCGAGTAGCTCTAGCTGTCATCATTAATTTCTGACAGATTTGAAAAGTACTTCGCCGGCAAGTACCTGGGCGAGCTGCTGCGGCAGTGCGTGCTGAGGGCCCACGAGCAGGGCGTACTCCTGGAGACGCTGTCGGAAAAGCTGCGGACGGTCGACGCCTTCACCACCAAACACGTGTCCATGCTGGAGAAGTGAGTGCCGAGGGCTGGCAGACCCCAGAGCTGGGGTCGTAATATGGGCTCGCCGTACGGTGTAAGATTCGCTGGGTTTGATTCTTTGAATGGGATGGATGCTAATTATTCCGGTGATCCGGAGCCCAGGGTCCAAGGCGAAGTCAAGCCGGCGTTTTGGGGATCTAGGAACCGTTTGTGTTTTTCTCGCTTGATCTCCGTCGCCCACCGTTACTCGGCAGGTCCAGCTCACCGTTTGGGAGTCCCCAGACCGCTTAGGGGAGTGTTAAATAGTGGAGTTATTATTTTGTATTCTTCAGATAGGGCATACAGTAAGTCAAAAACTGTGTGTCTTATATCATTGCATCATATACCATATCTCAGTATCATTATTACACACATACTTCCGGCGTATCCGTATGATGTTATCTCTTGTTTGCTTCTACTCCTGGCCACTATCTCTGCTCTTTACCCAGTCTTGTTCTGGGCGTCATATGAAACAACATTCGGTGCGCCCTTAGGCCCGAATCGTCATCGTCGTCATAATCACCTTGTCTCGCCGAGCCGGGTATTGAAGGGTACGATATGAATTGTTAGGATCCCGAAGTTGCGGTGGTTGTAAAGACATGTCGGTAGCTAATTTTTACATACGGAAAATATTTTAGACGTTTCCGTCATGCTTTGATCGTGTATCTTCAGGGCCACATAGATTGTGGCCCTGTGACATTGTGACCGCATTCTTGTGTTATGCAGACGGAAAAATAGCCAGTAATGTTCAGGTCGGCTTATGCCACAACGGTGAAGCTAAGCTGCCGCGCACAACATATAAGCGTTCCCGCTTGAAGCTGTTTTTGTCTGTACGAAGAACACATGGGTGCAAGCTTTTAACCACATTAAAAGCTGCCGCTCAGTCGTCGACCAAACCCGTCCCGCGCGAGAGCTGTGGATTTTGAGGACAAGCCGCCGCCGCCGCCGCCGTCGCCAGCGAAACCCACTCTATTCTGGACATGCTCGGCCGGAATTTGAAGGCCTCCCTACGTCAGAGCAGGGGCGGAACCAAGTCCGGGAAAAGGAGGGCTCAACCTGCACCTCCCCGGGGACCGGCTACGGCTTTTTCCAATGTAAATTCGCTTATTTGTGTTGGGGCAACATTCACAACGTTGGATCGTCACCTCGACGCTTGACGTCCTTGGTACGGCAGTCCTGGGCGCGCCTCTGGGCTAGGATTAATGTCAGGAGAGACGGGGGAGGGAGGGTGGGAGGGTGCTCAACGGAGCGGGACGAAAATGGTGTCCAGTCCCAGCCAGTCGTGCTCGCTCGTGATCCTGCGTTTGAATTTTCTCCGACTGAATAAATTGGAACGGTTTTGACAGACAGAAACAGATCGCTTTCCTTGGTTGGTTTGTATCCTGTTTAAATGTTAAGCATGCGTCTTGAAGTGGTGTGATCGGTGGCTTTACATCAAATAGTATATCAAATCAAACCAAATAAAAAATAGTAACTTTTGCGACTAATTTTCGTAACACACTGTACGTTATTTCTGTACTTTGCATCAGTGAGGTGGCTAATGAATAGTTCTGTGTCCTTGTAGTAGTATACGCATGATTTATATACATATGTATATAAAATGAATAGTACTATGTCCTTCTGTTGTATTACTTTGGTGACATGTGTTTCAGCAAAATTTTGACGACGTGGTGCCGTGCCACAACTTCCATGCTGACTCGTAGGCTACCGCTTAGGAATGTTGTCCCATCCCTGACTGGGGTGTTGGGGGCGGCTGACCGCTGCCGACCCCGAGGTTTTTCCAAGATTGCGGGAGAACGAACAAACGCAGCGCCACGAAACGCTGTGCACCTTTTGCTTGGTCACTTTTACGTCTTGTATCAAAGTTTTGACCTCACCCAAGTCAGGTGTTTGACCTAGGTACGGTCAAATGGACCTATGCCCGGAACAGTTTAGCAACCTGTACCTTTTTCGGAAAACGTAATGTCACAATAAAACTTTCAGACATCTAAGGTTTTCTTCAATGCAACAAATCTACTATCTCGGATTTTTCAGAATTTTTTGCGGGCGATGGACGTGAGACCAATTCCATTTTCAAGACGTATCGTTTTTTCGGAATTTGACGGATTTTTTTGTAACATTTTTAGTGTCAGGTGATGCAGACATTCCATTACCGTCGATGGACAAAGTATCATTGGCTTCCAGCCATGGACTTAAGGTCAAGTGACGAATAACTTCTGAGCCCAAAGGCACGGCCGTCAAAATCGGCGATTAATTACTCAGAACGGGTAGAAAATGGCAGAACTGAGTCGCACAGTTACGAGTAATACTAAGAAGCTCAAAAAGTTTCAAAAAATTGCACATTTGGAAATAAACAGACTTTCGCGAATAAAGCTTTGCCATTTCTGTAGATTGATAATTACTGAATTTTTCCAAAATGCAAACATGAGAAACCGTCACAAGAACCGTTAAAAATAAAAAAATTTTACATGAAAGGCCTATATCTTGAAAAGAAAGATACGTTAAAATTGGTTCCCAAAGATACGCTAAAATTGGTTAATTTCATACCGCATTCGGCTATGGCGCCCGCCGGCAGTCATAGCGAAAATCGCCATGTCTTTAACTCAACGTTTCGGCGTGTATATTAAACAAATCAGAGAAATTAGTATCGGTAATTAGTATCGGTATCGGTATTTGCGGACTTTTACTTGTTCATTGGTAACTTTACCTAGACTTTATTAATCACATCCTTTGAGATCCAGGCATTGGTAACTTTACCTAGACTTTATTAATCACATCCTTTGAGATCCAGGCCGCTCCTCGTTTTCATGCAGTCGACTGTGAGAAAACATATATAGGGCGTAAATGGCTTACATATCCAAAACCAAAAATGAGACCAACTGTTCTACTTGTCACGAACTTTCCAGCGGTGTACTTATTTTTGTTGTGCGACCAGCCGTTCGTGAGTTAGAGGACCCCCAGGCAAGCGTGATCGGAGCCGACTGTCAGCCGGGCATGGGTCAATCGTGTCTGTCCTAACCGTGCTAAAACCCCTAACATCATCACAGCCCACTCTTAGCACGCTACGATGTCACAGCATGTCAGGCAGCGCTTTCTCACCGAACTACCGTTTCGACAGGGACACGATAGATGGCACTGTGCACCACTGCGAGGCCGTCATGGCGGAGCTGGAGCAGCAGTGCCGACCGTCCGACCTGGTGGTGCTGCGCTACATCTGCGCCTGCATCACGGTCCGGGCCGCCGTGCTCGTGGCGTCGTGTGAGTTTCACGTGCATGTCCTGGGTCCTGTTTGCCTGCACGCTGCGCGCTGGCCGTTACGGAAGTCAGCAATATTCGATCGGGAACGGCAGAACGCTGGATGCACTTGGTTTGTAGACAGTAAGAAGTGTTTTTGGTGCTGCATCTAGGCGGCACCATAACACTTCCTGGTTACTTCGCGCTATAGCGCGAAGTAACCAGGAACGAGTTGCAGCTTCGGCGTTTCGACATCAGTCGAAACCCTTTCGATCGTTATGAAATCCAACCCTGATTCTGATACGATTAGTCGAAAGACATCCATAACTGATGCCGATACGGCCAATGGTGAACTATTTTAGCAGTCTTTACAAAAAGTCACGTTCCTTGATTTCCCGCTGAATCAACAAGACTCTGGCCGGTGTCTCTATCTGTCTGCGTTTGCCCACGTCTCTTCATTGGTCTTTGGGTTTATTTTGCCTTTGCCCACGTCTCGGCCTTGGTCTTTGGGCTGTTTGCCTATCTCCATCGCTATCTTATATATATATATATATATATATATATATATATATATATATCTGCGTGTGTGTGTGTGTCTGTCTTTATCTGCCTGTCTAACTGTTTGCACCTGCTTCTGTCTCTCCTTGTCCGTACGCATTCGCCGCCCCATTCGGGCTACGCCTGTGTCTGTCTGTTGCTCTTCCGTTCTCCCATACTATACAGGATAAGGCATCGCTCGTCGGATAACACCTCGAACGGTGTTCCATTTCGTTACCGTTTGCTACAATTCGCTGCGCCGTTCTTCAGGCCTGTCGGTGCTGCTGCAAAGAGTGGACAGGGAAGAGTGCAGCATTGCCGCCGACGGCACCATGTACCGCCTCCACCCGCGCCTCTCCGCGCTCTTGGAGCGGGCCATCGCGGCCCTGGCGCCTGGTAAAAAGGTGAGAGTTACCACCAGGCAGCCGCTCAACACAGAACTGGTGCAGTCGCGATGTTGCGTGGCAAAACACGTGTAACTACTCGAGGAGGCGGGTCAGTCAGCTAAAGATCGTCTGGTGAGCAAGCAGCGTTGTTATCAGTCATTTGTCTGAGCGTGCGTCACTGCCCTTGCAAGCCGTGTTGTATGCGGGTCAGTACGTGAAGCAATCAGTCGCGTGGTGAAGAAGTTGGCAAATGCACACCCGGTGTTTCGGGAGAAAGCGTGAATCAGATGCTTACTGCCGAATCAGGGACCTGTTGGGCCAGGACATTATGTCAGAAGTCCTGCTAATGTTTCAAGAACTGTGGAACTCTTGCCTTCTTTGTTCGGAAGTTTCCTTCGAAATTCGCGAGCCAGTTCGTAAAATATAAAGATCGAGCTTCCCTGCTATGTTAATGCAGAACTTCATCGACCGTTGAGTCGTCCAGCGGTCGGAAATAATCGAACCCATCCAGAGGTTGGCTTCAAAGCCGTCTGTTCCGAAACCCTATGCCTGGCGTCTCTGGAGTGGCAGCACTGCGTAGCTGCCCAAGATTCAATCTCAACCAGTACCAGTTCATAGGAAGCAACCTTGAACTTAGCGCGCAGAATTCCCTGTTGAAACATCGCCAGATTTTGTGGTATTTCCTCGCAGATTTCAGGTCACTGTTCTCGGAGCCGGCGATGGTTCGCACCGTCGTTCGACTGGCGTATCAAAAGAGCCCGTTTCGCCCTATCTGCGGGAATATCCTTTTGCGATTGCGACGGTCGTAAATAGTCGGCCAGTGACGTCATAAAGCGATAGAGCCGCCGTTTATTGGGACATGAGCCAACATCGGATCAGCTTTGCGGTGGGGACCCTCAGGCCAGTATTGGGGGTGCAGGGTTCACACACATGTACAAAGGTTGGATGAATGCGAAGTTCGTCCTCGCATTGTCCTGAAGGGTGTCCTGCCTTGGTGTAGGTTTGGTTCAGAACGCGTGTGCGACGTTGCGCGAGAAGCCTGGTAGTACGTGGTGCCTGAGAGCGTATATATGGGCTAATGTGTCCTCGCAGTCTGGTGCTGTCGCGTGCCTGCGATGGAGGTTCATGGCCAGTGAAACGACCGATGCTGTTCCGTTGTTCTAATATGGCTGGAATGTCATGCCGGAGCTAGAAGTGATTGCCGCTCCTTCCACCGGCCACGACTGCGAGTATTTCATCGACCATTTACTAGCATGCGTCACGTTTGAAACCTGTTCTTCCTGTCTCACTGCAGAATCGAAGTGCGCTTGATGACGTCGACGTCGTTCTCGCCGTTTCAGTTCCACCTTTTCCTGGCCGAAGACGGCAGCGGGAAGGGGGCGGGCCTTGTGGCTGCCGTGGCAAGGCGCCTGCGCAGTCGGCAATGAGGAAGACGACCCGGCGTTCGCGCAGTCCAAGACAAGTTTAAAGGTTTCAGGCCTGCAAGGTCGAATGCGACCGCCGAGTGCTGTTTGTAAGGGCGTAGTTTGGCTATGCGTTGCGACCATTGTAGGTGGCGTACTTACGCTTGTCACGGCACATGAAAGCCGTTTCGGCGTGGGCCTAAGGCTGGCGGTGGTTCTGGAAGAGACAAGGCCTGCGAACTTTGAAACATCACTGACTGCTGACGATTTGCAGTTGTGGGGGCTGCTCGCCGACGAGCAGTAGGGAACTTTGGGTGTAAACGCCATGACAGGGGACTTGGCGTGTACAGTCTGATCAGCGCTCAATAGAGGCGTAGTTTTGCGGCGGAGAAGGCCCTGATGTGTGTTAGTGATGGCTTTGGCTCGAGCTGGATCTGCCCACGACCTTGTGACGTTAGTGGCGGAAAGCCGCGGAACTTTATTTGTGTGTGTGTGTGTCAGTTGGGATTAGTGTTTGCTTGGTAGTCGTTACGAGGGTGGAAATGTGTTGAGCGGTTTATGCCATTGCGTCCTATTCGGGAAACCGTTTTTGACCGAACTTTGTGGGTTGTGTGATACGGTAAGCGTCGGTTAACACACGAGGCTGTCAGACGGAGTCCGGAGGTTTAGTGAAATTCGTCGACCGACGCATTCGGTTTTCCTTCGCGGTAGAGGAGCACGTGTAACGGACCGGCCAGGTGACAGAGGGAGCACGTGATGATGTGCAATATTTGATAGGACCGCTTCAGTAGCAAACTTACGGATCGGTGAGCCGACCTGCAATGCCACGCATTGTTTAACTTTTCCGCTATCGCTCATCGTATTTGATGGTGGGTATGGTCGATGTTGCCGTTCTTGAATAGCCCATTTCGATGACTATGACAGATCTGGCGCAGTGCCTGTCCGTGTAGGGGCCAGGTCAGTGGTGATGACGTCACGTGGCTGGCGGCAGGTGCGTTTTGTGCGTGCAAGTGGTGCTCGCGCTCGCCGTGGGATGCCTTGTACCTCAGAGCTTGCATCCAGAGTCCAAACGCACGGGTTAGCTGCGAATATTGCCGTAGTTTTCCTAGGGTGCGTGTGGTGCGTCATACACGCGATCGCTGGGTTGTGCCTCTTTTTCGGGAGCTTCGATCGCCGGTGGTACTTGGTGCATTCGTATTTCAATACCAAGCGCGTTTTGCGTCGCGGCCTCTCACCAGTTGAAGCAAGAAAGATAAAGTGGTGTCCTTGACTGGACTCGAACCGGGGACCTTTCGGTCAGAGCAGCGTGCGAATCGCCGCACTGCGCCGATTCCTGCAGCCGCGGATTGAGATCTCTCGTCTTCCGCTCCCCATCCGGTTTCAGAGCGCCGATTTATTCCACGTTAATGCCAGCCACCTAAACTTCAACAAAACACACGGTGGATTCCAGTTTGCTGTCCGGCAAAGATACTCGGAGCCCCGATTTTGAGCATGACACCCAGAGGCGCTTCGAATATCAGCGTGAACCTAAAGGACAGCACATTGTCTACGGATTCGCGGTATTTGCGTGCTGTCTGTCTGTCACGGGCCTCACGGGCCTCCGATCGACTGTGAAGCAGAATTTGGAGGCGCTGATACTAAATGTCTTCGGATTTCCTCGGTATCCAGAACGCGACAGTCACAGCATGACTGACACATTCTACCCACGCCTAAAGTCGGAAACACGAGGTATCCAGTTGTATTGTGCGTTGGCTTCCATTCAGGTCAAGCATTCCGCCTTTCCTCCTCCGACGTATTTAGACAGTCCAGCCGTGGCTCTTCGCTGCAATGGTGACACGACTGAGACGCACGAGTAGTCAACATGACACCGATTGAACAGTCAAGCTCTATGGCAAAGGCCACACGCTGGAGAATCGAAACTGCCACACATGTCGAAACGCTTCGTACGTCATCACAACGTGCACAGCACAGGTCTCTCACGATAATTACCAAACGAACCGCCAAGGGAAGCGAGGTGAACAGCGTCGTAAGGCCCCCAGCACCAGTGTGGATGCTGCGTCGTACTCTGTCCATTGCACGGAAGAGGCGCCGCGCTCATATCACACGCACCGCTTCGACGTCACCGCTTCACTTCCACGTCTCTCAGCGAAATCACTCAGGCACGAAGCGTCGCGGACCTAAGCCAGCATCTCTCGATACGACGCAGTCTCCGAGGCACGCCACACTGGCCGATCCGCACAGGCAGGCACCATATCCGCAGCACCCGGCTACCTTTACCGGCAGCGCGGCGTGGCCCGTCGTAAACCGCATCGGGGGGCAAAAGGTCGCCTGAGGGCACCGCTATCCCCCCGGACAGGTCGACGGGGTCGCTCGCGCCTGGCCCCGGCTCGGGGCGAGGTCAACTGAGGTCGTGCCACATCTTGACGGCCTTGCCGGTGGAGTGGAGCATGTTGTTCCAGTGCTGCAGCCCGGAGCCGGTGGTGTAGGAGATCGGGCCGACGCAGGCCCGGCCCAGCGTGTGCCGGGCGCCTGCCGACACGCGCCCAACGTCAGCACCAGAGACAACAGCTGTGCCGTGAGGAGCACAACGCGGAAAGGACAACGGTACGACCCACTAGCGTCAGTCACCGGTTTGAAGGACGGGGTACCTTACAACGCGACGAACCCGACCCGGCATTGGTCTCCGTACAATGCCGTCACCGCCGTGACAACAGTCACCAGCATTCTGAATAGCGACACACAGCGGCAGCTGTACCAAGACAGCTTTCTTACATCAGCAACACGTAGGTACCAGACCAGAAGGAAATCAGGTACCGTGCCCCATTTTCGAGCCTCTGGCCCCTCCCCATTCGCCCCCCCCCCCCCTCCCTCCCCTGCCCCAGCGTCTCACCGAGTTTGCTGCGGGCGCAGACGGCCACCACGAGGCACACGTCAGAGAGGAAGTTGCGCTGCACGGGCACCGTGAGCCGCTCGTTGAGCTCAGGGTCGCGGGTGTGCCGGCACGGCCGAGACTTCCTAGAGCGCGTCACCCGCTTCTTCTCGTGCCAGGAGAGCTTCACGAACAGCGACACTGCGACCAACGCCAACACGTTACAAAATAATATCTGCACAACGCTCACGATGACAGGATAGTCTGTAGCAAACAAACGTATTTCCGGGATATACGATTATCAAATATCAGATATCCCGGATATCAGATATCCAGGATATTTGATCACGGAAAATATTCCACACTCAGCACGTGACATCGTCCGACGATGAATTTTCAGACAGCCAGATCGCCCCCGAGGGGTGTCTGATGAAATACATAGCCTTGATTTTTCTCGTCTACCAAAGGCGAGGGATTCCCCTAACGTCTCTATCGTAGCCGAGGAATCGACCATGAAACCGGACCGTTCTGGCCGTGGCGCACCTGGATCACTGTCCTGCAGTCGGAGGTCCCGGGCTCGCACGGCCTCGGCGTATATCATCTCAGCGTCAGGTACGTAGCAGAGCGACACTTCCAGCTGGCCCTTGTTGTGTTCCACCTGCCGCGTGGTCCGGACAAGCAGTGTCCGTGACTCAGACAAGGCTGGTGTAGACGGTGGGCTTAACGGCTTATGGTCGAGTGGGGAGCTTACGGGCAGCCCGTGGTCGATTCCAAAGGTGACGAACAGCTAACACAGTCGAGGTGAACATTCAAAGACGACCAACTTTCAGTGTTTGATTCGCCTGCCGGACACGTCGTGAGGACCCCACTAGGGTCCCAATCACGGAAATCCAGGCTGACGCTTCAAGACAGCCAATAATGAGGTTGGGGATTTGCCGTCAGCCGACAAGCAATCAGAATGACCCGTCTAATAGCTGAGCGGATACATACAAACATCCAACAACTATCTCCGGCTCACAGAAGCTCCCGATCTTTCCACGCCTCTCTGGACCACCCATGACCTCCTTCTCCTGAAGCCGCTCCTCAAATTACCTCCTGCTCCTGGGGCTGCTCTTCTACTGACCTGCTCCTGAAGCCCCTCCTCTACTGACCTCCCGCTCCTGAAGCCGCCTCTCCACTGTTCCTGAAACTGTTCCTCTACTGACCTCCTGCACCTGAAGCCGTTCCTCTACTGACCTCCTGTTCCTGAAGCCGCTCCTCTACCTACCTCCCGCTCCTGAGGCCACCTCTCCACTGGCCTGCTCCTGAAGCCGCTCCTCTACTGACCTATGGTTCCTGAGGCCGCCTCTCCATTGACCTCCTGCTCCTTAAACCGCTCCATTACTCACCTCCCGCTCCTGCAGCTGTCCCTCTACTGACCGCCTGCTCCTGAAGCCGCTCCTCCACTGACCTCCTGCTCCTGAAGCCGCTCCTCCAGCTGCAGCCACGTCTCCCCCGTGACGACGTCCGACGTCAGTCGGCTGCTGATGTTGGCCCGGCTGAGCGGGAACACCACGTGACCCAGCACCAGGCGCCGAGAAAACTTGTCGTAGTCGCAGACG
Source organism: Capitulum mitella (assembly GCA_030062745.1). Taxonomy (NCBI): domain Eukaryota; kingdom Metazoa; phylum Arthropoda; class Thecostraca; order Pollicipedomorpha; family Pollicipedidae; genus Capitulum; species Capitulum mitella. Next base: position 20,345,721 of record CP099853.1, on the reverse strand, counting down.
GTGAGCCGCAGCGTCTTGTGGTCCAGGTGCGAGCGCCGCAGCGCGAAGACGAACTCCTCGTTGAAGCTCGGGTCCTGCGTGTTGCGCACCACGCGCGTCGTGTACTTCTGCTTCTTCTCCGGCAGCACGCAGACCTGCGCCCACCCGTCGGGGGAGGTGTGAGCGGAGACAGCCAGTTACAAACGTGTCCTAGACGGGACGTGCAAACGTGATATCTGATCCGAAGCACGTTGCCATCATCGCTGACTGGCGGACACTTCCCTGCGTCAAACGCGGACCTGTGCAGAACCGGAAACAGCTGCGCATACTCGTACTTGGTATGTACGGCTTTGGAAGGAACTTTTTCAAAATCAATGGGATCCAAATGACACTCTGACGTTAATTATTGCCATGGAACGCCATAGGTGTAACGTTAAATTCTTCGTTAAGCTGGGAATGTTTGTGCATTCATATTTCGCATTTTAACTCCGACCATGCGTTATGGACAACAATGAGTGAGTACTTGCATCCGCTTTATCCGAGGCAACGTCCCCTGTTTCTACCAATACTTTGCATTAGGTATATCGGCTGGAAGGACCAAAGTATCCATATGCCGAGGTCCCTTCCCCACTTCTCTCGATATTTCTGAATATTTTATGCACCCCAGCGGACGACACGCGCTGTATTTGTCTCGCCGCCAGTGCCAGACCTACCTTCACGTAAGCGTCAGCTGATCCTTTGCGAATTTTGGCCGGTAGATGGCGGGCACCTATGACCCGAACGGTCAGGTGTTGTCTTGTGACGTCATACCTCAGGCAGAAGCCCAGTGAGCCACTGCTGGAGAACCGGGCTCCGCCCTCAGACTCGGAAGTCGTGTCCGGTGACGTCACCGGGCTGTAACGAGGCGGTGTCTGACATCACTATCTATAATGTGATGCACTTATTCACCGTTATTACACCACAAGACTAAAGGCTGCCAAATTAATCGGAATGCATTCGCAAGGGCTGTGCACATTCGGTGTGGAGTTCCACACACGCATTCAAGCATCGAGTACATCCCAAAAAATCCAAAAATGTTCTTGATGCGACAAAACGACACCTAAAATCCGGCGTTCATAACCCGATGTTTACAAAAATCAACCTTTACAAAAAATGAAAACTGAATAAACTTAAAAGAAGATACGTTGAATATAGTAAAATTTAACTGAATAGAAAGAAAATCGCATAAACTGGCAAAGCGCCAAAGGGCGCTCGTGCTGCTCCGTATTTCCACTGGCTTAACCATCACAACCGCGACATCCCGGTATGTCTCCGCTCACTGGCCACCGACGCTTGATCGTGCACATCAACACGGTAATCGGACCACCATCTCACAGCGCGAACGCCGGCCTCCCCCCCCCCCACCACTGACCTGGCGTACTCGTACAGTTCGGCGCTGAACGCCTCCGGGCCGAACGGGTTTCGAGGCTGGACCCCCAGCCACGGGCTGCCCCGCGACCTGCGGCACAGGAAGACGGACCGCGACCTCATGGCGACTGCGGAGACGTTACATGGTGTTACGTCGTCGACCGAAGAGTGAGCGAGTACACGGGTATGCAGAGGCACTGGAACGGGGGGGGGGGGCAGAAGGGGCAACTGTCCTCTCCCTCAACTTTGGGCAACGTTTAAGATAAACCCTGTCGCGGTTTATGGAAATAAACGTGGTAAAAGTCGCGTTACCTCATCTCCTCGGAGACTTCACCGCTACAGCGAGTATGTCGCCACGTTAGTGTTACGCAGATGAGGAACCAGATGTGGACACAGTCACGGTGCGACATAGCCAGTAAACCGACAATGACAAGGCGTGATATTACATCACGTGCAAAGGCGAACGCAGACTCCCACACGAAAAGATGCTGCATGAACTGGAGGAGGAAGGACACGCAGATACTACACAAGGCTTCATTTCGTACAACAAGAAAACACACAAATGGCCACATGTTCCACATCCTGCACAAGATGATGCAGAAATCAACACAAAGCGCCGCTTCGAATGCCGAGGAAGTGGTAGCGGATTCAAACGTATCCGGCGTGCTCCTACCTCGCCAGACGACGTGAGATGCCACATCCTTAATCACCAGATTTTTACCTAGCTTAGGAATCACCAGCAGACATGACCGAAAAACTACCATGCCCGTAAAAGCGGCTGCTCCCACTGGCATATAAAAGTGCGGTAGTAGTAGTCAGCATATTTCTTTGTACTCACAAATAAATATGCTGAGACCTACCTTCACGTAAGGTCACGTAAGGTCCTACCTCACGTAAGCGTCTGCAGAGGTCATTTTTCTAATTAGGTCACGAGATTAACACCACTTTCAATGGCGACGGCAGGCGTCTTGTAGATGCATCAGACACTGCGCCAGCGCCGTGCCAGGATATCGTCAGCGGAACAAACAAAGAACCGTTTCTTTCATTTGCCAATTTTCCATTTGGTGTCTAACACAGGGAAAACGCTTCAACGGCCAGGGAGACTGCCGCAGGGGTGTGGGGCGTCATGGCTTTATACTTCCAATATCAGCTCTGTGGTGCTGCGTGAATAAAAATGTCCTGAAATCTACCAGCCACCCCTTTCCTGTTTTTTTACACTGACATTCAAACAACTACAAACATATCAAGGACGTCGGCATCATTCTGTTCTTCGTCAAACAACGACTGCTTGATGTCAGTTCACCTGGTGCAACAGCAACGCACCACCACGCAGGTAGCCAGGATTTTCCTCAGGGGGACAAATGCCAAATCTTGTCATATGCCACTGGCATTTGACGAAATTTGTGGGGAACAGTAGCAATAATATGTAACTAACCTCACATTTAACGCAGAGGAAAAACATTTAATGTTTGTTGTCGTAGCATATACGTCATCACTACTCCGTATTCCTGCGAAATCGCTAAATATCTAGTGTAGATCGCTTTGGCTCGGGGGGATGGCCCCCATAACTCCCTGGCTTTGTCCCTACGCATCACAAGATGGATACGGTGCAAAACTGCGAAACAGCGATTAACGCACAAACCCCGTGGCTCCCGAAACACAAGCACCCTCAAACGAGAGGTGCCTACGCGAAAAACAAGCTAAAGCTGACGGCCCTGACCCCGGGACTGTTGACGTCAGGCCGTGCGCGAATCGTTTTTGCCCATCTCGACATTGATTTAATCGATTTATCGATCGTGAAAACGGTTTCACACATCAGTGGGCTTGCATGTGAGCGAACGTGGAGGACAAGCTTAAAAAGGACAGGCCAGTATAACCGCAATCGCCGGCTTCTGTCTAGTCCCGACCGATGCCAAAATGAAAATTCCGCATGCACATTGCCGTGGTAAAAAACACACACAAGGTGAACGGGTCAGAGGCAGTTTTACATTAGTCTTTATATCTGAGAATGCCATAGCAATCATGTCGGTTATAGCGTCAAAAAACGTGCGGAGAAGACGGCATTTTTTTTGCTTCGCTGCCACTCACGTAAAACAACTCGACAGCCTCGAAAATTCCCAAACCAGCTTCCACACCAGTTTTCATTTTCTTCCCGTGCCGTCCTTAAATGCTGTCTGTCATTCTTAAGCACACCGCCTAAATTTTTCATTAAATCAGTTCGAGCACGCGATCACGACAAACCTTCCTCCCCCCCAACCGAACCACCGCCCCTTGTGCCGTGTCCGTTTTCTCCAAGGCCCTATGACAGCGGTTTCCCGGTTGGCCTACATACTCCAGATGGCCGGAAGTACCTCTGTCGGCGCCGCAGCGGAGCCGCCACACGGGGAGACAGGGTCCGGGGGTGTGGCGCGTCACACACGGCCCAACTGGGTCACCCGGTCACCCCGTCTCCCCGCGGTAGAGGCCTGTCGGCCCTAGGGCTGCAGCTGTTGTCGCCTGGCAGAGGGTGACGCCGAAATGGAGACATTCGCGCGGAAATACAGCCCTTGCGGACACTGGCACTCGGCCGACCGCAAAAAACGACGAGTCGGGAAGGAAGGAAGCACAGCGTGTTATGTTCTCATTACTGCAGGGCTTTACATACCGTTTCACGTCGGCATTGCCGAAACGTCTGACTTATGTAAGGTGGTTCAGGCATGGTAAAATGCTGCATTGGAATACACTGGAACGACACGAACCACGTGGCGATGGCCCAGCACACCAGACATAAAAGAAGTTAGCTGGTTTAATCAGACAAAACTGGCATAAAGGTTTAGCGTCCATTCAATGATTCGGCTTAGCATGGACTCGAATCTCAAAACAATCCGTTTCAACAAGCTCCAGCAGATTTTTGGAGAAGTACGACACAATACACATATGTCTGTTTAGGCAACTGTTGTTCTCCATATGAAGACATTTTAATTTGAAAATTAAAATCGCCAACAACCAACAAGATGTTTAGCATCTACACTTCCTTCTCCTTCGAAACACATGGTCACTGGACCTAAGACTTGCCAAGACGCGTACCAACGTCGAGAAGCCCATACACACCGCCAAAAGCTTTCACAATGCGCGACACAGCCGCCACGGACTCGGCATCCGATGACCCCTCCCCCGACCGGACGGGCCGCCACGGACCGTCACGGACCGTCACGGCGGCAGTCTCACCTGCCGGACTGCAGAGTGGTGGCCAGAGACGACGAGCTGGAGGAGTGGCTCAGCGCCGAGAAGTCGCTGACGGGCTCGCTCCCCGTCTCACTGATGGTCACCTGCAGCCAGCGGCGCTCACGTCATCATACGTCACCGCGCGTCACCACACGTCATCACACATTAGCGTGCGTCATAACACAGCATCAGAACATCGTCTCACGTCCTATCTGACGGTCATCGCCATATTATACAACACTACCCGTCACCGCACGTCATCATTATCATACGGCAGTTCTGGAGGCACCATTATATCATCGTGCGTCACCACACATCATCGCTCGTCGGGTTCGAAGGCCAGTGTCACTTCTGACGTGTCACTGAGCCCATGTTCTGTCACGAGATTACGTCACGAGAGTACAGTTTGGCGGACGTAGCAACTGAGGGCACAACAGCACCCTCCGGACGGCCTGGTTCAGTGTCCGCTTGGGCGCAGCCACGGTTACAGACGCAACCAGGAGAAAAATCCGACACTGCGCACAGTTGTGAAAGAAGGAGGCTTTCCAGTGTAGGTACAGCTGGGAACATGAGAGGGCTTGAACGTCAAAACAGCAGGGAAATAAGGAACATTGCCAACGAAACAGGAAATGAAACTCCGGAGACCTCCTAGTTACATACAGCACGCGGGCTATTCAAACATGTGGCACTATTCAAAAAAGCAAGCTAAGGCAATGGGAATTATCCATAGAAGGCAATTCGTGAAGCAGCGCACAATAAAATGAGACGCACTACGCAGCCGCAGAGGGCTTCTGCAGGCCCATATAACAGGTCATCAAAGGCATGCGCTCCGCAAGAGGGGGACCGACCCAACGTGCCTTGGTTCTGGGGAAAATTCAACAATACCCCTACGGTGCTACGCGATTTAACCGGCACATAAATATCAGTGTTTCTAAATGAGGCTGTAGACAGACCACTGAGCGGTGGTACAGTCAGGGGCATGACCCTTTGACTATGACAAAAAAAACTTTATAATGAGCGAAGCCAAAAAGCTGGGTGATTCTCACTTCAACTAGCGGGAAGAAATCTGGCGATCTGCCCCGCTCATCCGTAACGGTTTCTGGACGCTAATAACTACATGACCTTCGGGTACCGAATGACCAAACTTTCTCAACATAAGAACTTAATTTTTTGGATTTTGTGTAGTTGCATTTCCTATGCGTTCGCTTACAAGCTCTACCTTCTACGTGATTATTGCGGGAGTAATATTTTTGTTTTCAGATCTTTTTCCAACGGATATTTTTTTAGGGTTTTCAGGTCCCAAGTTTCCGTGGGCGAAAATTTTCCACGCCTCTTTTCACACGTATCATGGTACAAAAACTACGGTCAATGCAAAATATGATACGCATATATGTGTATACATGTATATATATATATATGTACGTATATATACGTGCATACATATATAAACATTGGTCGTGAGAGATGACATCAGCCTCGTTGTTAATAATCTCCCCAGAGATATTTTCAATCCTGCGGATCAAACGCTTGTTTTCTGGGCTGTCTGCTAACAGCTGAGACAAAACTCATCCTGACAAAGTGCCAATGTAGTAAACCACATAATTCATCTAATGTATCTTCCATTTCTGTCGACGTTTCGCCAAACATTTGACAGTCAAGGCCTGAAATGACCTGAGTATTATATACAGTAGTATAGATAAAGAACATAATATATAGTAGATATAACAGAACATCATGTAACACCAAGCATGACTTGCGATGGGATTATTAAGAAAATTGCACAATACTTAAACGTATGTCCATACCCTCTGAGGAAAAATGTAGGACACCAGAGTATTTCGTTTCGTTTTTCACGAAATGCAACGCGCGCATAGTGTCCATAGGGAACTTTCCGGCAAAAACTCGGCAAACTAATTACATAGAAAACACCACGGTCATAGGCAGATGCCACGATGTAAGACGACTTTATGTGCTCGAAGCCGTCTACGTACATGACATGGGCCCATCTATTAACAGACAGGTAAATGCGCGGGGAACCCTAGCTCTCTACGAAGGAGCCCCGTTGGGCTCACGGACACCACAGAGACCCAGGTGAGGGCTGTAGCGAAAGGCGATTTATATGCGTCTAGCTTTTTTATCAAGTTTTCACTTAAAGTTTCCTATACACGCTAAGCACGCCCCGTGTTTCGTGAAAAACGAAACAAAAGTCTCCGGTGTCCTACACTTTCCCTCGGCAGTTACGGTAACAGGTTTTAGTAATGTGTAATTTCATTAATAATCCCATCGCAAGCCATGTTCGGCGTTGCCCGACATTGTTCTGTGATATCTAGTGTTACTCAGGTCATTTTAACCCTCTTCTCGGCAGGGGCGCGGCTGAATCCGTCCCCTTCGGGTTTTTTGCTTGCCAAGGTTTCTGACGCAGCATCACGAAATATGATGGCTTTTGCTACCTATTCTTACTACGTACTGTGACAAAATTTTGTAATTGCTTTTTGCTCAGGGGTGGGACCAGGCTACTTTTTTGGGAGGCATCTCAGGACATTTTTGGCCCTGTAGAGGGTAAAAGGAAAATGTCTGACAAAAATAGCGTCTTTATGATGGAACTTAAAACTTTATATGGATATACAGGTAAATAGTTAGGCAACATAAAAACACATTTTTTTATCTGATGTTGCTTCACAAGGGAAGGTCAAGGTTAAAAAGGCAAAAAAATGATTTTAGCGCTATTTCTCTAATGCCAAACCAGGAATATACATGACGTAGAAAGGTGCCCTCTATTTGTGTGCCGAGTTTCAGCTTGATATCAAGTCGGGTCACGGAGCTACGACGTACAATGTCAGGGCGCATACTTTATATCACAACCGCTGTGAAACGCGATTTTAGAAACGGAGAGAATTCAAATAATTGCAAACGTTTTCAAACAATATGAAATGCACACAACATCATTCCAAGCGACCATAAGGTCACTGGAGATCATTTAAGGTCAAAGGCCGTAAGGTGATCTGAAGAACATGTGACCATGATAGCTCCCCTTTTTCATGTCCCTGGCACCGCCTATGCTGCCATTTAACATAGACTGTGATACGATTTGTACTTCAACAGAACATGGCTAGCAGAGGCCAAAAAAAGGCGCTTTTACTGAAAAAACAAGTTATCCTATTTTTGAAACCCTGTGAACGCATACGAATTTTCTCAAAATTTCAAATGTATGAACAAATGTAAAAGTTCCGTCCATAATCTCTCGATTCATGCCAATCTGATCAAAATCAGTCCATAAACAACAGAGTTATAGGAAGTCCAAAAATATCCCCCATTTTGACTTTTTTCCCTTGCATCCACCTTTTCGAAATTTTAAAAACCTCCTCATGAAAATGCAGTTTACATCATGGATAAGCGATTGCCGTTTGTTGCGGTGAAATCGGATGCGTAGTTCTCGAGATCTCAGGCGGGGGCCAAATCCGACCCCTTCCCCCCCCCTGCCGGGAATCGGCCAAACTGTCTAGCCCTCGGGGAAACGGGTTAAATCTTGATAATGTCAAATGTCTCACGGAACGTCGACAGAAATACGAGATACGTGAGATGAACTATGTGATTCATTGCATGGACTCTTTTTGCCATGAGTTTTGTCTCAGTTCTCAGCAAACACAGCAGAGAAAACAAGCGTTTGATCCACAGGACTGAAAATACCTCTAGGAAGATTATTAACAACGAAGCTGCTGTAATCTTTCACGATGAGTGTTCATTAAATAATCTGCTTCCAAAGCACACGTTTTTATATATATATATATATATATATATATATATATATATATATACATGATAGACGACCATATATGTTTCAACGGGTTTGCCCGGGAACGTAGACTCCAAAACATCATCATCACATCATCTCGTTCGAAGATGGCCCGTCGGTGCGATCAAAGATGCCAGCCAGATACTGCCCACAACAGAGAGTTGAAACCATTGAGTCGTGCAAAATATGATGTATTTGCTTCCGAAAACTGTGCCTCATGGTCCGAGCTGGATTCAGCCGAATCATGCGTGTGGCGGGGGAGGTGCAGTGGTCTGGTCTCCAGAGATGAAGGTCCTCTGGGGACCACAGGCAATGTCAGCAAGACGCAAAAGCCCAGGCTGAGGCTTGGGAATCGGTTCTAATGGGCCTCAAACACAGTTTTCCGATTCTCAAAATGCAGACAATAAAACGTCACTTCAAACCATGATGTGAGTGGGAATAAAATTGCTCCATAAAGATGACTTGCTAAAACTGTGATCATAAATTCGACTTGCGACTTTTTTACGATACCTAACAGCTGGCTGGGGAAGCTGCTCAAACAGCGGCTTCAAGGAATGCGGCGACCTCAATAAGACTACCATTTCTTGAAACACCGTTCACTTTGACGTAGGTCTGTTCGCGGTGTCACTCTTGCCAGTGAGTGGTTACTCACCGGGAAATTCACCACAGGACACGTCACAATCAATTGATATGACGCAAAGAATTGAGTCAGTTCATCGCCTTTCACACACCAAGCCAGCCAACATCCCCAAAATATTTTGCCTCTGAAAACACCCATGCAGAATTTCGCCCTCAGAACTGTAACCACCGGATCTAAAGCCACCTCGTTCCTCCACCTCGTTCAACGTTTCCGCACGCGTGCGGCCTGACAGCGTGCATACCACAGATCCCAGCCTGAGGTGGCGTGGCGGGCAGCAGCCCACTGAGGAGCCCCCACCCCCTCCCCCGCTCCACACCTGTTGACCCAGACCCCCAGCGATCGATAGCGGCCCAGCTGGCGGGCGGGGGGAGGGGGGGGGGGGCACCGCTCGCTGCTGCTGCGAGGCCGTCTGAGGTCCGGAGACCCGGGGAAGTCAACAAAGCCCCAGCAGAGTCGTCACGGCCGGCACTGAACAACTGGCCCTGAACAACCAGCACTGAACAACCGACAGCCAGCAACCGGTATCGCAATGAACAGGTGGCACTTTTAATTTTTTGAACGAAGACAACCAGTAATAAACAACCAACACTGAGCGATAGGCGCTGAATGACCTAAACAAACAACTCTGGGCAACCTCCACCGAACAGTCGCCACTGACCAGCCCGTGCTGCACAACGGGCACTGAACAACCGGTACTGAACCGCCAATACTGAATAACCGCCAATGAACGACCGGCAACGAATAACCGAAACCGAGCAGCCGGCAATGAAGAACCAGTACCAAACAACCAGCACTACACAGCTGAACGTAACGCTACACACCAAACACTAAACCGCAAACCGAAACAGTCGTACGTCTTCCAGATGACAGTCCCAGAACTCAACACGGTCGTTTACTACGGCAGTAAACGACCGTGTTGTTTCAGACAGTAGCGTGTTACCCAGTCCAGTGATTTCTCGCTCCGTGGGGCAGCAAGCTGGCATGAAGCGAACGCTTATAAATATCCATACAAGCACGATAAAACGACAAGAAATGCATTTTTTGGAAGGGAAATAATACTGATAAGATACTTCTCAGTGTCTTATCTTATATCCCGCCGTGGGAGCATCACAAAACCCAAATTTCCAGTCCGGGGCGGTAATGTAAAACGTATAATGAACGCAGGTTATTGTATACCCATCAACATGTGGCTGTATGACGGGATGCTCACCTTCGGTGCTGTCAGTAATCTTTTTTGCCGCATTCGGAGCCGCTGAGAAAACTTCTATAACGTTTGTGGGGTCGCAGTTTGACAGAGCAACAACGCCACATGCGAAATTTGCAAAAGCTCAACATGAACTTAACCACGCTTGAACAATGTGTGCTTAACTTTGTTTTAACTTAATTAACTTAACTTAACCCTATTCCCGGCAGGGGGGGCGGAATCCGCCCCCCCCTCGGGTTTTTTGCTTGCCAATTCCAGGCTTTTTGACGCAGCTTCACGAAACTTGGTCACTTTTCCTAGCTATTCCTTCTACGCGCCGTGACAAAATTTCGAAATTCTATTTTGCTCAGGGGCGGAGCCAGGCAACGTTTTTGGGAGGCACCTCAGGTCATTTTTGGCCATGTTAAGGGTAAAAGGAAAATGTTTGCCAAAAACAGAGTTTTTAAGATAGAGCTTAAAACTTTACATGAATATATAGCTAAATAGTTGGGCAATGTGCATATGTCAATTTCGTTTATCTGAGGTCACTTTACAAGGTCAGGTCAAGGTCAAAAGTCAAAATTTGTTTTTTCGCAATAATTTCGGTGCCGTTTTTTCAAATGCCAAACCCGGAACATATATGACGTAGAAAGATGCCCTCTACTTGTGTACCAAGTTTCAGCTTGATATCAGGTCAGGTCACGGAGCTATGACCTAAAATGTCAGTGCACGTACCCTATATCGCAAAAGCCAAAAAATGAATTTTTTGGAATAGAGTGAATTTAATCGATTAAAAACGTTTACAGATAATATTGAATGCACACGACATCATTCCAGGTGACCCCAAGGTCACTGGAGGTCATTTAAGGTCAAAGGTCACAAGTTGATCTGAGAAACGTGTGATCATGACAGTTCCCCCTTTTTTTATGTCCCTGGCACCGCCTATGCTAACATTATACAAACATTGTAATGCGATTTGTACTTCTTTAGCATAACATGACTAGCAGAAGCCAAAAAAGTGTTTTGGCCTCTTTTGTTCATTCCGTTATTGGAAAACTAATCCCTCCTATTTTTGAAACCCTGTGAACGCCCATGAATTTTCTCAAAATTTCAAATTTGCATACCCATGGTAAAAGCCCTATCCATAATCTCTCGATTGATGCCAGTTTCATCGAAATCGGTCCATAAACAACGGAGTTATAAGAAGTCAAAAAGTACCCCCCATTTTGACATTTTTGACCCCCTGTATCCACAAATTTCAAAATTTTGAAAATTTCTTTTTATCAAAATGTAGTTCACGTCACGGCAAATCGATTGCCGTTTGTTGCGATGAAATCGGATAAGTCGTTCTCGAGATCTCAGGGGGGGCCGAATCCGCCCCCCCCTGCCGGGAATCGGCCATACCGTCTAGCCCTCCGGGAATAGGGTTAACCGACTGGAATCCTACTTGGGACGCAAGATTAGTTGCCTTCTAATGTTTTTTTTTTTTTTACTTTGATCTTTGACACAAAATGAAAATCCGTGAGCTTTGAAGGTTCTACTAGGTGCATCAGTTCAGGACTAGCGTGCGGGCAACATGTTTTGCCTCACGTCAAAATTGCAGGAAAATATGATTCACAAGCTGGCGTGCAACAACATGGTATAGCTGAAAGATGTTCCGTGTCGAATGCGGCCAGCCGAGTGCCTCATGCCGTCTTTCTGACAGGGCAGGATCGCTTTTTGACAACATCGTAAGAGCTCACGGTTCCATTCACGCCAAGCGCCGTTTTATCCATGGGCGCCACGCCCACATCCAACAGCTGACTGCGCTCGACGCTTTTGTGGGAGGAGAGAGTGCGTGGGTGAAGGTGGAGCGGGGATGGGGGATGTAGAGGCCCGCAGGCCAAATGTCACGGTGTCAGGGCTGCTGACTTGACATGGATTCGGCGACAAACAGCTGCTGCCGAGCTGCCCGCGCTGTAAACAGAGCGGCGCTGGCCGGGAGAGAGAGAGAGAGAGAGAGAGAGAGAGAGAGAGAGAGAGAGAGAGAGAGAGAGAGAGAGAGAGAGAGAGAGAGAGAGAGAGAGAGAGAGAGGGAGAGAGGGAGAGAGGGAGAGAGAGAGGAAGGGGGCTGACCGACCGGCGGCAGGCTCAGACACGGACGGCAGACAAACCGGCAGAGGAAGACATGCAGCCAGACATACAGACTGTCCAGGGACTATCCCTCCAAGGACAGACATTCCATCCACCAGCCCCGGCTCAGGTACGGTCCTGTTTTCCCGGGTGCATCGCCCCGCCGGACAGAGGGGTCAAAGGCCGCGGGAGCGAGACCGGCCGGCGGCCGCGCACATCTCGCGCAGAAGGGCCGCGCTGAACCCGTTACCGCCGCCGGCGGCCAGGAAACAACGCGCCAGATCAAACTGTTTGTCTCTCCCGTGTCCTGACGGGGGTGTTGTGCGTGGGCTGGTATGCTGACGTCCCGCCCGGCGGCGGCGGCGGCGGCGGCAGAGGAGGAGGAGGAGGAGGAGGTAACCATAAAGCCCATCCGACCGCAGAGCCATCCGATGACGAGGTGGACCACAAGACCAGCCAGCACGCATTGCCGCTCGCTCAGACAGCAAGACGTTCGGTCCTGGTGGTGACCTGCCGTGGGGAAGGAGGTGGAGCAGAGTAAAATGAGCCGAACAGGAGCCATCCGATGGAGCAGAACCTGTGGGCGGCAGATGTCTGCCGTATGGACCGCTGCAATGTTTTGTCCAAGAAGCGTGGACTATGAACTGCATTCACGTGGAGGTTGAAATTTATGAAGGAAGTTTCCCTTACTCTTCCTTATTTATTTTCCAAATTAAGAAGTCCTGTTAACGTCACTCAAGCTGCGATTTTAGCCACAAGGCAGCAACTTCGTCAAAATGTTCTGAAGAGAAGTCCAGCGTGCGGAAAATGTGCTGAAAAGTACAAAACGTTTGGCTATCTGAGCCCACCTACGTCAAACGAAGAAAAAGGTTCCAAGAGCATCAACTGAATACTCTGCACCTCACCCCCACCTCACTCCGGCCAGGTTCTGGTACAAAAAAGCATGGCTTGATCGCTTCTGGCACGTCAGTCCAAGCAAAGTTGTAACGCCACGTTGCCGACGTAGGCAGCATTGCCGCAGTTAGCGCTGAAGTCAGGATGACAGGAAAACAGCAACCAATCAACGGACAACGGACGACAGACCGAAGGACAGCGACATGGACACGCAAACCGAGACAGGCAGAACGACAGATCCGTAGTCATACGGCGGCACAGACAGCAAGGGCTACGGACAAAACCGAAACAGAAAACAGGACGGTCGAGACGGGAATCGAACCCGGCGCCGGCCGGGCGGACGCTCACCGTCGGCAGGACGAAGGCGACCGGGTGATCGGGCCGGACGGCGGTCAACTGCTGTTTCAGCGGCTGCCGCTCCTTGTCGCGCCGCTGCCGGTGCCGCAGCCAGAGCAGCAGCGCCACCAGCAGGCAGCAGCAGGCCGACACGGCCAGCGTCGGCAACATCACCAGCAGCGCTACCTGTCGGTCAGCGATCAACCGTCAGAGGTCAGCGACCATCGGTCATCCGTCAGACGCCAGCGATCGTCGGTCAGCGGTCACCGGTCAACGGTCAGCGGTCAGCGAGACCAACCTCGGCCGGCTCCCCGAAAACAGGAAGACACATTTCGCCGTCGCCCGCGACGACCGGCGTAAGAGGTTGCGACGCGAAATGAGGACGAGAGCGTCGATAAATAACCCAATAACCAACCAAAACTGGAGGGATTTGGGCAACTGATGCCAGAATTCCACCGGCTAACGGATTCCGGGGCAGCAATAAGGGTAACTCTCCCTCCCACTAGTGCAATGGTGTGACGTTCACAAATTATTTTGACATCACTAAGAAAAAATAATACAGCAGTAATCCATGTGTTATCATGATGCCACTATGAAACTAAAATGCCTACCTTTCACTTATTTTCACTGTATTCACTGTGCCATACCTTTCCTGGGTCAGCCGAACCCGTCCCAAGTTCAAAAGGTATTTTTACGTTTGTTCCTGGTTAGCAACTCGGCAAACGTTGGCCTTACGATGAAACCACCGAAAATAGGCCTTGACCTATATGACAAGCAGTGTCAATGTGCTTCTGACAACTAAGTTCATTGGGCCACCAACTTTAAGACGCTTGTATGTGTTTAACGAAAGTCATGGCTGGCTTCAGAGCAATTAGTATAAAATCATGCAAGGACAACATCCGTATAATGAAGCGCAACGCTGTGGGCCGCATGAGGCAAGAAATGCGAAATTCGGGTTGCTTTGGACCAGTTTACCGCTAAGATGGCAAACTAACCAAAGATTTGTTGATCCTTGATTTTCCATTCACCATTTAAATTTTTTTCGCCCTACTAACCTATTTTCCCTCACATGATGACGGACGAAAACAAGAATAATTAATGTCACGTCGCAAAAAGACGTAACGGTTGGCGACGGCCACTATCACGGTTCACGATTCAGGATGTGCTGTCACGTCCGTCTGATGTGCAGTTGCGGGTCCACGTGCCATTTTGACTCATCACAGCTTTGCCATCCTGCATACGCAAACACCCCTATTATTGAAAACTGAGAAGCTTGTACTAATTCAGCGAGCGTATGCGAAAAGCCCTTTCAGCAAAATATCCAGCGTCAGCTACACAGAATTTCATATTAGGATCTGTGTGCTGTTGCTTGCAACGAACATTGCCAAACGTATGATATCGTGTTCTGCATGAATATAAGAGTGAATGAATATACATTTTGCTTCTCTAAACTTGGAAAGCCTTCTTACATCCATAGTGGTATCACCTAGAATTATTTTAACATGGACTGTATAACGTTGCGTGGAATGAAATTACTTCAAAATGGATTGAGCCTTACTTACTTAAAAACGTCTCAACTATGCTGCCCATAACCAGTGTGGACATACATGGCATGAAGTAGATGTCGCGAGCAAGTTGTCTGGTCCCATGGTGTGACTGGTCATTAAATTCATTTCAGTAAACTTCTTACCATTTTCGCTTTTTTTACTGAAGAATTTTCCAAAATATATTTACTTTCACGCAAAGTTACTCCCAGCTACAGTCACTGGGCCTCTGCCAACCACGAGTGTAATCCCTACGGAGGGTGCGAGGAACACGTCCCCGCATTTTTCCAGAAATAATGATTTGTCCCCCCCCCCCTACTTTTTACGGCATCAGATAGCCACTTCCCACTGGCGACACAATGTCTTGAACTTTGAAATCTAACAAACAGGATTTTAACCGTAGTTTGCCATGTCACGCCCGAAACCGTGATGTTTACGCCCTGCCCAGCTTATTCTTGGCGGATTGCGGTCAGTTTGCCCCCCCCCCCCTCCCCAATGCCTGAACCGTTGCTACGTCCATGCTGCCAGCCAGTCCATCGCACGATTGGGCACAAATTCGCCGGCTTGCAAAGCATCGGCTGACAGCGTGACGTAGAAAAGCCCCATTACGTCTGCCGAGGAATGAAATTATCAAAACACGCACAATTTCCACCTTCCTGTTGGGGAGTTGCGTCCGGAAATTTTCGACTGAATGGTTGATCTGATGATGACTGATGCGACATGATGCGATCTGTGAAGTGAATCTGATGTGATTTGCGGTATTGTCTTTTGAGACGCATAAAATTGCCACCTGAATGCAGTTTTTATCACCGGCGCAGACAAAGGGGGGTCGCGCCCCCCCCCCCGCCCAGCATTTTTGTGAAAACCATTGCACATCGTCTTCCCAGCAGGCGGTTTTCGTATGATTTCAATTAACACTGAACCCCCTCCCCTTAAGAAAATCCTGGTTGCGCCCCTGGTTTTTACAGTTTTTTACGGTACGGGTTTAAACCTAGCCTAGGTAACAAGCACTTTTGACACTTTAAAGGGTTTTCTGCAAATCACACTAAAGCACAAAAGGAAACGAAGATTCAGGACTGTCTGCCCGGCACCGCATGACTGCTTTCGTTCGCCCACTTTGCACGAATTTCATTGACAGACAGGGAACAGCTGTGTACCAACCTGGGCGTCTGATTGGCTGGACTGGCTGGCGGGCGCCGCCACCACGGTGACGTCAGCCGGCGTCGTGCAGTTGGAACACGAAGGGGCTGCCATCGGCCGATCGCCGGAACCGCTGGCGGCGTCCCGGGCTCGCGGCAAGGCCACGACCTCCGACGGGTCGGAGGCTGACCTCCGACGGGTCAGCAGTCACTCAGGCCGGTCTCGGCCTCCGAGCGGTCCCAGACGACCAACAGGGCGCCAGGCACAACCGGCGGGCCGGCCGACCTTGAGCAAGGTCATTCAAGGGCACCAGGTCATTCAGAGGCCACTCTGTCTTGATAGAGGACGTTAGGCGCGTGCTGTCAAGCGTTCTTCCTCTCCGACCGGCGCGGGGCTCGTGTTGCTCGCCGCAGTACGCAGAAACGTCAACGCAAAGAACTTGATCCGCCGCCCCGTCACGCGCCACAGCAGAACCGACGACGTTCACGCAGAACGCCCCCAGGCGACGCAGGAGACCCGGCTGCGGGCGCGGGGATTTCCAAGGCGCTTGCTGCAGCTTCGAGCCGGCTGGCGCGCAGCTGTCCACCGACGGCAAATGAACTGCAGCATTCAGGTACGGGTGGCCATTAATCATCACAGGGGTGCAGAGGGGCTGGCGAATGGCCCAGGAGTTCACCCAGGTTCACGGCCATGCGCCTCTCCGAATCAGACCCACTGGTCTTGTGCATTTGATTGGACTTCACACGATTTGCTCCGAAAATCATCGCTGCCATTGCTGCAAGCAGTGGCTGCTGTGTGAAAGCGAACGTTCGCGTCGTGGCTGATAAACCGCTGTGAACAGTCGTGATGCGTCTGACCACAATGCAAACGGCACAGAACACTGAGTACAGCAGCGTTTCGAGGAAACAGCACTTGACAACAACTTTCCAATGAGGCGCAGAAGATAAATAGAAGTTATGGCGTGGGGAGGCCGTATTACCAAGTTTTTTGTACGCGGCGGACGGCCTGTCCATTTTGGTGGCAACTTTGTTTCGCAGCGTGGTAACTTTCCTATTTTGTTGCGTTAAAAGCCTTGAAATTAGGCTGTTTTAATTCGACGCTCAATCAATGCTTGTGTCGGGAAAGATTAAACGAAAAGCCGATTGAAACCTTCCCGTTCCCCTCAACTTGAACTTCAAGGCGGTTCCCTTGAAATGAGCACATTTCATTTTGTACTGAGTTCGGCCAACCATTCGGGGACAACTGATGACTCATTTACGTCATTGCTTCCACAAGTGGGCGGGCGTTTTTACACTTGAATGGCCCAGTCCTTAGCGATTTTTTCCCTGCGATGTTGGATGGTGTATGTTAAAATCATCTCAACTATCCAAAGTATGTGTAAGGTCACCGTGTTACCTCGGCTTGGGCTGTGACAACTGTCTTGGCCCTCGCTGCAGCCCTAGCCAGCGCAGAGGTGTGCACCCTCCTCCCCTTAGGTTTCGTGCGCTACCTGGGAATGAAGACGCCGAAGTCTTTGAAGTTTTCAGCAGCTGAAGTTTGATTCCTACGAAGTCTTTAAGTTTGAAATCGTCTCGGAAAGGAAGAGAACTATGACCCTATTTTTAAGAGAATATCTCTGAAAAATCCTCAAGCGGCAATGCTCCATTTTCACGTATCAAACACGTGTGGTTGTGCTCCACGCTTAGGTCTCCGTTTCACAGATCCGTGTCACCCATGGTGTCGGTGATCTTCATGGATGCAGAATGAGGTGGGGCGGGAACGGCCTCCGCCACACCAGCCTCAAACGTTGGAGTGGCATGTGACATCAACCTTTAACGGTGCGCATTTCCAGAAACAGGTGAGACATGGAACCACCCACACCTGAAATTTTATTTTTCCCGCAAAATTGTGAAATACGATATTAAGTATGAATTGCATAGCAGAAACATACAGATTATGGAACAATACCAGCATTGAGCTTAGCGGTCAAGTGCCTTTAAGAGTGTTTCCGTTCCAAAAGACCGAAGAGGCCCCGAAATAGCGATCTCTCAAGCTAACTTTGACTAGAGTTAGGTACCTACGTACCATCTCTAAGCCAAAATCATTGGTATAAATGTACCTCGGAGTCGAAAACAATCTACCTCAGTCAGCTCAAAACCAAATTTCAAGTAAGATAGCACGCACATACTAAATACCATGCTACTTTCCAGCAAATAATAAATCAAATCAGTCCTACATCCCACAAAATATTTTCAGCACAGGAGCAGACTTACAACATACAACATGTGTATACCAGCCTCACTGGACGTTCCGTGCATCGGCGGGAAGGTTGCCGAAAATGTGAGCGTTTTTCATAACGCGTTCCGAGCAGTGCTCCCCGAGCCTGCACGCTGCGCAATATGTGAAGCGCGTGCAGCGTGTACTGTCGAGTTTGCTGCACTCTTCAGTGCTGGTTAACACAGGGCTGCAGTGTAAACCTGCCGCTGGCGGAAAAACAACAGGCTTTTCTAAGTCATGTTTATCAAAGCCGAAAATGAAGTGGCTGGAATCCGGCGAGAAAATAATGCGGGGGGAACTGAGTACATGGGGCTGGCCGGGCTAACCTTTGCCACACCAAATTTCAAAACAATTTTCCGTCCACAATGATCTTACTGCGTGGGTCCAGACTGTCGGTATGCATAGACTTGAGACGAGGGCTTGAGGCGCTTTTTTATGCTTTACGACGTCGTTCTAGCCTTCGGGACATATTTCCAAACTCAGGGGCGCCCGTTGAAGCCCCTGGGCGTCATCTGAGCCATCGGGGCTCCCCTCCAGTAACTGAAGCGCCCCTTTATTATTTAGGGCGTCCTAGCCATCGGGACAGAGACTACAGAGGCGCCCGAATAAACCCTGGGGAGGTCCAGCCCGAGACGACGTTGAGACGTTGAAGACACCTTTTTTTCAGCGCGTCCTTCTAGGCCACGGAACATATTTTCAGACCACAGGGGTGCCCTTTCAGCCCTCAGGGCGCCCCTCCGGGGTTTGCCAGGGCCTTCAGGGCATCCTTTTAGTCATCGGTAGACCTCAGGGATATACCCTTTGAACTCCCGGGGCAGGGTGGGGGCCTTTCTGGAATTTGGAGCGTCCGTAGGGCTTCATGACCGTTAAGTTGAGTTGAGCTGTTGTTTCCCCTCTCATCCTTGGGACATTTTTAAGCCTCATAAGTCGCTCTTCGAGCCTCGAGACCCTACTGGCCAGTACACTGTATGTCCGACAGAGGCGCCTTTGGCACCCATGGGGGATGCCATGGCCTGATGGCATCCCTCTACACACGCCCCTGAACTCAACGGAAAAAAGTGGAAACAACGCACAACAAAACTCCATTTTCAAACTTTCACCCCTTGGATCCAAGAAAGGTTCAGGTTAGGGAGTGATGCGAAGGTGCCTGCACTGCGTGAGACAGTGCGGGTGCATACGTGGGTGTTTGGATTAAGGACAATGGCAGTCTCCAGGATTAACGTACTATATAACAGTAATACACGGTCGCAGTCAGGATTTTCTTAAGGGAGTTCAGTGTGGCTTGAAATCGTACGAAAACCGCCTGCCGGAAAGACAATGTGCGATGGTTCTCACAAAAAATGCGGGCATAAGGAGGAGGGTCGAGCCTCCCTTGTTATTCCCTTGCTGCGCCTGTGCAGGAATAACAGCCAAATGATGTACGAAAACATCTTTGATATCCCGAAACTCCCTTGCCACAAATAACTTGAGGCCTACATTTTGTTTACTCACGTCAGTGTTTCCACGTCACCGAAGATGCCGACTTACAACTCTTCGTGCTTTTTTCCGTTTTTAGTTTCCGCACAGAGCACCGAGCACCGAGGACGCGAGGCGACGCGGGAACGAAACACGCGGCGTCCGCCCGAGGCGCTACGCTGCTGCGCGCCGGCCGCCCTGCCCCGCGGCACCAGACTGTCGCCTGAGGCGAGAGCGTGCCGGCCGGCCGCCGCCTGACGTCACGCGCTTCTGGCGTCACGCGCCTCTGACGTCACGCCGAACAGACGGCTGCGAGGTGCGAACAGCGGACGTGGAGTCACGCAGCTGGTCTCGGAGGCGAACGCCGTCCGGACAGACGTGTTCTTCGTTTCAGAGGAGTCGGTACTGCATTTCCTGTTCGCGGGGCTCAGTGGGCGCCGAATGCTCCACGCCATACCCGAGACCATGCATGGGTGTTATCTTGGGGCGCGGGAGTTACATGCACCCCACCCATCCTTCGGGAAATGGGTTGCAAAACATCATCTGTACACCAGTCTCTTTTCACTTCTGATGTTACGTATGCCTCGATACTTCAAGAAACACATGCATTATAAAGCTTGAGACTGCGATGATCATATTCCACTTCTATAGTCAGTCATTCATAATCTTTGATTACGCAATGAGTATGCAATGTAACTTATACTGTACTGTAATGCAAAAGTAACTTATGAGTACGCAAGTATTGTTCAGTTACGTATTCCAACGCTATACCATCAGCTTATGAAACCATTAAAACAATTTTCCTGCAAATGGCAGGTTGGCAATTGGCAAGGACAATTTTTCGTTTGATGGGATGTCGCGTAGCACTCGTCACATGCGTGGGAATTCGTTCATACGATTTGTTTTTACCACGCGCACTGGAAGGGGGAAGGGAAACTTTTGTGCTCCCATGTTTTTTCTTGAAAATCTCGAGAACGGATCGGAGCTGGTCGCTGCTGCTTTGCGACATTTATGGTAATTCAAGAATTCGTCGATTGACGCAAAAATCGGAAATCGACCGGAAATTTTTGAAGTTTAAAGCATTTCTAGTTTAGCAAACATGACGAAAATATCGGCTGTCTCTGAAATGGGAACTTTGCAAGGTCTAGCGTTCTACGCAAGATTACCGTTTGAACATAATCAGCCGACATCATTCGGAGATAACTGATGGATGTCCCAAGACCAAAGCCAGGGTCAGTTATGATCAACGTCATTAAAGGTCAAGATCAACCAGCTTGTGACGTGGCCCACATTTGCTTTGCAACATGTCGGTTGGTATGAAATATGCATTCAGAGACCCTAATAAAAACACGTTTGCGTATACTGATACGCTTATACATATATGCAAGGGTCAGTGAAGGTCAAAGCCATCGAACGTTAGAGTCAGCCAGCTTGATATCTGATCCAGATTTTCTTTGCAACATGCCGGTTTGTATGACATATGCATTCAAAAACCCTAATAAAAAAATCGTTCGCGCACATTGATATGCTTACATATACCAGGGTCGGTGAAGGTCAAGGTCGACTTCCTTGTGGCCTGATTCAGTTTTGCTTTGCAACATGTCGATTTGTACGAAATATGCATTCAAAGACCCTAATAAAAACACGTTTGGTGCATTGATACGTTTGTTTATATGTATATATATGTATATATATATATATGTCTATATATATATATATATATAGTTTTTAAATTTTACAACAAATCGTATAATTCGGTTCCGTATAACGAAATGACTTAAGCGCAAACAGCAGACATAAATCTTCCTTTGGGTCAAAAACATCCAAGGTTGATGACCTCGCTTCACTTCTTTTCACCTTGCGGAGGTCAATAAACGCTGGAAGTTACCAAATGTACTGATGTTGGCTATGTTCACTGAAAACACGCTAAAGGATGTGTTTAGCGCCTTTATTTACACTCAAGCTACTCCAGTACCCCGTGTTGCTCCAAATCTGATCTACAAAAAAAAATGAAAAAAGACACCATAGATCAATAATCTGACATGACCTCGACCTGAAGTCCTCACTCAAGACGCTAAATAAGTGCGAATTGTCGTATGCTACGTTCTAACACGCACCCTTTTCCCTTCCGCTCGAAGACCCGTACGGAATGGCCTGCACGGGCCGAGAAAGTTGTTTGTCCAAAGTTGTCCAAAAATGTCGAAAGATGACCTTTTCGACCCCATTTGAGCTTGACGATATCACTAGGATCAAGGAACTGCACACTTTTTAACTTTTTATAGCCCCACCCTAACCTTAAAATTTCGTGCCTCTAGCTCTTCCAGTTTCCGAGATCGGAGGGGGAGCACTTTCGTGCCCCCTTCCAGTGCTCGTTAACGCGAAATCCCTTTCCACTGCGCGTGTTAACCACTACTTTTCAAAGATACAGTATAAACACCTTTAATGCCCAGAAAAAATATGGCATTTACAATCACAGGGTGTCCCAAAAAAGGTAACACATTGCGAAAGTCAATAACTCTGGTAACTATTAACGTCAAACACTGTACCTGGGTTCACACGAACTATATTGATGGGGAATTTCCCCCATAACGAAATGCGACGATTCGTGCGCACGCATCTCACTGCAGTGCTTGCTCCAGCTGTCTCCCTCCACACGCCTGGCACAGCTCAGCCCACCAGAGGACCGGTCTCACGGCTCGGCACACACGTCCGGTCGGATCTTCCTACTCGATGCTCGGATTTTCGGCTTCAGGTCTTCAAGACTTGCGGGCGACTCCTGGTAGATTCGGTACTACAGATACGAGAAAGGACAAACCCAGGGGTGTCAGACCATGGGAGTGGGCAGGCCAGGAAATCGCTTTCTTCTTGGAAGCAACACGACCCCGATGTGATCCTGGAGCCATCCCAGAGCCACCCGAGACGTGAGGGGGAGGTGCGCCGTCCGGCTGCGGCTAGTGAGGAGGACGATATGAACGCACTTCCGGTCTACCCCCTCCCAGAGCCGACTGAGCACTAACACGTAGCGGTCTGCAGTGATTGTTGTGGTGTTTCCTTCCAGGAAGCACCACAACAGTCACTGCAGGAAGAAGAGGGGCCCGCTGCCCCCCTGGCGGCTGATCGCGCACCAAACAGCCGCTTTGGTGAGTGTAAGGGAGTTGCGCGCATCTCCGCTGGTGGCTGCTGGCCCCAGAAGCATTGGTTCTGACGACTTAACATTCAATGCAAATGAAAATGGGCCTCATGGGAAAAAAAACAGGTGTCGATGAAGATGACAAAGGCAGCAGTTTTTTTTCCGCGGCAAGGTGCACAGCTTCCGTCTTCCTTCTTGGTGAGATGAATTTAGTATCAAGTAAGTTAGTATCTTGTGGGAGATTATATGGTTTTTTAAGATTCTAAGAGTTGCCAACTTAGAGATGCCCTCGCGCTGTCCGGGACGACGGATCGAGGACACCACGT
Organism: Capitulum mitella; assembly: GCA_030062745.1. Lineage (NCBI taxonomy): Eukaryota > Metazoa > Arthropoda > Thecostraca > Pollicipedomorpha > Pollicipedidae > Capitulum > Capitulum mitella. The sequence goes on along the minus strand of CP099853.1, from coordinate 20,322,322 downwards.
GAGACCTTTTCGACCCCTACCTGCCTCGACACGGTGATGGGACGTCGAAGCTGACCTTTACGGAGGCTCGATACAGTACCGTGAGCCAGAAACTTCACCGTTAACTTGAGTACTGTTGTTTTTTTCTAGCTGGTGCAACGCGTCTTGAAAAGTGCTCTTTTAGTTTTTTCTGAATAAGAATGGTACATTTTGTCCGGAAATAACTTTGGACAGCTTTGCTCTTCTGTTCCGTGTTCATCCGGAATATGATGCAGAATGCCGAGTGAGCAACGATACAATTTCCCGTGAATTTTCTTTGATGCAATGTGTAAGGTGTAAGTCACGCTTTTTGCAAAGAACTTTTATGAAGGAAGAAATGTGATATCTTTTTATGGGACAACCGGTACTTTTAAATATGCTCAGATTCTTTGAATAATTCCTTGAAATTATTCCATTGAATGTCTGATTCCTCCGAGTTCCTAAGCTCGTCACGGACATCGGGGTCGGTCTTCAAAGTGTCTGAATAAAAACAAAAAAGGCGCCGATGAAGTTTTCAGTGCTTTGCACAGCAGCCTCACGCATTTTGGAATGCAGCATTTTATCAAGGCTGTTTAAGTTAAAAAAAGACCATTCGAGGTCATGTCGATATGAATATGACGTAGTAAAGGCGACCATCTTAACGATTTTTTCCGCCTCATTCGAACGTGCTCGTCCTTTGCATATACGTATCAGCTACAAGATAAAAATACGTTTCGATACGTGTTATGATGTAATGGAAAGGGTTATTTGTTTCATTAAGCAATCACAGGTGAAATATTTAGGCATTTAATTCTTCAAATTAAAAAACTGTCATCCTACGGGACATAGCGGATTAAGATAGTCATTGGAAGGCTGCGGGGCATTTCATCGGTTCTGTTTAATACAAGGTTGTTGGTTGACGCTCGGCTTGATCAAATATCTCAAGTAATTCCTAGGATAACATACCATAGGATAATGACCTCATTCGACCTTGACTTGAATCTGGACAAATGCTCGTTTTGCTGGAAGCATTTGATGTTTATTTTACGCGAATGAAATGTAAAGGCATTTCACAGCGTCCGATGATCAGAAAAATGTACCATTTTGTAAGTAGCCTTGACCGGTGGCCTGAGTGTCCCTGTCTGTTCTGAGTGTCTGAGTTCTTTTCTATGTTTCAGACAGCACGATACAGATGTACTGATTAGCTTTGGACCATTCAGACCCGTCCAGTAGTTCAAGAGACAACATGAGTGAACAATTTTTCCCCTCCTTCAGTCAAGGGCGTTGCATCAGATACCTCTGCCGGTCGTGGGGTAGTTGTACGACAACCCGTTTTGTGATGTGTGGCGGTTGTTTTGGTGGGGACGTTCTAAATCTCTCTCAATCCGGAATTTGTGTGTTTTAGCATAATTGTCAGGAACAACGAAATCCGTTTTGGTCCAGAATTCGGAGATTTAGCAAAACTGTTAGGAATTCTTCATGGCTCTTCGAATGGGATGACATGTGTCTTCTCGATACAAGTCAGGTGTTTCAGACTTGAGATATTCAAAGCAGGTATGTAGACAGAATTTTCTCGGGGGGGGGGGGGCAAGCGTCAAATTTTTGACACTTGCCCCCCCCCCGCTAGTGACAACATTTGACATATGCCACTGGCATATGACGAAATTTATAGGAAGAAGCAACGATCAACAACCTCATATTTAGCGCGCGCAAAAAACGTACAATGTTTGCTTTTATAGCATATATATCATCCACTGTTCCGTATTCCTGCAAAATCGTTGAATATCTAGTGTAGACCGCTTGGCTCAGGGGAAGGGCATGGCCCCTCATGTCCCCTTCCCCCTCGGCTTCGTGCCTGATTCAAAGCAATGATGGTAAGATACATTCCGATAAGCTCATATGATGAGTGCGTAATGACATTTTTGCTCAATTGTTGACTATTACTTTTTTCGGAGTCTACCTGAGTTAAGTTTATTTGACGGGTATGAAAAACTAAATTACTTCGGCATAACTTGATATGCGCATAAACTCATGAGGGTGGTAAAACTTAGGACTTGGGCAATGGTTGACGGTAAAATTATTAAACTGGCAAAATCATGAAGCCTACATAACTTCCTTGGTGTCGGACCCTGCAAGGTATGCGGGGCGGTGGCCTCACCATGTCTGCAAAATTTGAATGAAAGTCCTACGGCGTTGCTCGAAAATGAAAAATCTCGAGACAGCCATGGCTCTGCCAGGTCTGGAAACGCCGTTACGCACGTGCATGACTTATAAGGTCGGCTGATATTAGAGAACAGAGCATTTATGGCGGAGACCGCTGGTGAATAACGCGAGACACCTGCTACTCAACAGCCCCTGCATGTTACTACAGCCGCCAACGGCACTAACCCGAGTTTTTTAACGCTGGTGGACTACGGTTCCTGTTGATGAACCGTTCTTTTGCGTCATTTCTTTCTTCACTTATTTACTCCGGAACTTTCAAACAATTTTGTCGAATCCGAGCAGGAGGCTTGATTTACGGCCGCCCCCCAGCCTGACGGCTGGGGGGCGGCCGCCCCCCCAGCCGTCAGGCTGGGGGGCAAAACTATGTTTTTGCCCCCCCAGAAATTTCGGTCACTGCACCAAGCAAAATCGTGAAAAATCAGCCTTACGCTTTAAAAAAAAGAAAAAATCGATGTACGAACCGAAAGAAAACGTACTCCGAATATACAAGAAGGCTTTGTGCTATGAAGAGAGGCCCGTGGTCTGAATGAGCGTTTAGAGGCCCCTGTTAGCTGGTAGGGGAATTCACAGCTTGTTTGAGGAGGGCCCCCTGTAGACCCATAAAGGACCCCTGCCAGCCTCTGAAGGGACCTCCTTTCGGTCTGGAAATAGGGCCCTGCCCCTGCCTCCAGAGGTCGACATGCGCCCTTAACAGACAGATAGAATGTCCCTTACAGATAGGCAGTGGCCCTCCTGGCCAACAGGTGCCCCTAAACGATCGTTCAGGAGCCCCTGCTTTCATGTACAGATGCCCCTGCCGACCTGTAACAGGCACCCGCCAGGTCGCCAGGAATGTCTTTACAGGTGAGCATGGGCCCGTTTACACTTCAACGAGGTACCTTTACAAACCGACAGTAATTTTAACTACATGGGGTCCCATCCCACTCATTACGAGGGCCAGGCGCGGATCCAAAGGGGGAGCAATTGGGGTGGCCGCCCCCTCCCCCTGAGGACTGAGAAGGGGCACCTGCCACACTGGAAAGGAGGCCGGAAGGGGCCCCGTATGAGCTTCACGGGATCTCTATAAAAACCTGACATGCTCTTGATGCAGTCAGAGAGGCCTCCTGGACGGCTAGATGACCTCTGAGACGCACTGAGGGTCCCTGAAGCTCCCAAAGGGCCTCTGAGACCACAACAGGTTCCCAGTACGGCAGACTGTTCCCGAGACCGCCAGATGGCTCATAGGGCCCCTGAGACGGCCAAGATGAGGACTGAGTCCCTAGGGGACCCCTGTGAGTGAAAAGCTGAAGGTTCCTGATGTAGTCAGAGGGCCTCCGGGAGGGTTAATGAGACCCTGACACGGTAAGATGGCCCCTAAGATAGAAAGGAGAGTCCTTGAAACTCTTCGAGGGCCCCTGGGACTGCAAGGGGCCCCAACACGGCAGAGGGTCCATGAGACCGCTAACATTGGCAAGGAGGCACTTGAGACGGAAAGAACTTCGGATGGTGCCTGGCATGGCATAAGGAGACCCTGGCCAGCCAGAGGGGCCCACTGAACGGGGATTCGTCGATAACCTACTCAGCCTCGAGAGGAGCCACAAATGGGCTACATTGACCTTTTTCAAACCTTTGGGGTTCTTGGTGCTGTCAGGGGTCCCCGGGAAGGCCAGGTGGTTTCTGGGACGGCAAGATGGGCCTGTACACCGCAGATGAGTCCTGAGAACGCCAAAAAGGTCGCAGGACCCCTGCGAGACAATGACGATAAGAGTGCCTCTGAGACGGTTTTTGGGCTTTATGGAGGCGCTGGGCGGACAGAGGGTCCCCGAATGTAACAAGCGGGCTCCTGGCACGGGCAAGATCCCTCTGAGACTGCCAGCGAGGCCCATGAAGCGCCAACAAAACGGCTAGGGTTGTTACGGCTAGAGAGGTCCTAAAAGACTGCCAGATATACCTCATGTAACAGAGGAAGACCCCTGACACAGCCATAGGGACCACCGGACACGTTCAGAGGGTCTATGACACTGCACAGGGGCCCTGGAATTGCCAAAAGGTCTTTTGTAACTGCCAGAGGGCCCCTGAGATGGCAAAAATGTTTCCCAGAGGCGATAAGAGGGGTATCCAGAACCGCAGGAGGGTCCACTGAGACTGCTAGAGAGGGACCTTTGAGACTGCTAACTAAAAGTCTCTAGCAATAGGGGCCACTGAGGCGACCAGAGGGGCCCCTGAAAATACTAGACCTTGAGACGTCCAGACTGCTCGTGAAACGGCCAAAGGACTTAGACGGTTGCAAGAGGCAACCCTGTCACAGCAGAGAGAGGCTTACACAGGGCCCTTTTTAGTGCCTGAGGGGCTCCTTAGACGGCAAAAACGTCTCAGGGACAACAGGAAGGAATCCGAGATGGTTTAAGCGTCCCTGAAACTACTAGATGGGAAACTTTCAAAGGAGCGCCTGAGACGTCCCGCGGGACACGTGAATTTGTAAAAGGAACCTGAAACCACTAGAGGATCTTGGCACGGCAGACGCCCCGAGACCACCAAAAGTGCCCCTGTAACTGCAAGAGGGAACCTAAACTAAGCTGACCTAAACTGAACTAAACTAAACTAAACTAACCTAAACTAAAAAAATCCAGAAGCTACGGGATTGGAGGGGGAGACAGACGGGCTCCTGAACCAGATACAGACACGACATTTCAAACGAAGGGAGGGACGGAGCCGCCTAAAATCTTGCCGTTTTTGTCATGTTTCGGGCACTGTGTTCGGAAATAAAACGCAGAGTTTTCTCAAATAAGATGACGCGTTCAAATTTTTTGGTCACCTTATATCGTAAAAAGCAGAATTACATCATTTTCCATATCTGGGGGGCAAAAAATGGGGGCCCTGCGCTGGCCATTTACCTGCACCCCTGCCTTAGCGAAATCTTGGATCCGCCCTTGGCGAGGGCTCCCATTGGTTTCGAGGGTCCCTTTGATCCGATTTGCCCTCCCCCCTGGGCGGAATCCTGGCTACGCCCCTGATCCATTATGTGAGAGATTTGGCGCAGGCATTGTCACGTTATGTGTGTGTGGCGGACAAGCAAAGCTGCTTTGGCAGGTGCTTGAGATAATGATTTCGTTCTCGTATGACAGTCTGTAAGAGCTTTGTTACTAAGCGTCGAGTTATAATTTAATGTTGTGGGAAGAAACTGTCTTTCAACCGTTTACAAATGCATTTCATAATAAAATTCGTGATGTAAACGCAAACATAATAACAAGCAGAAGTTTGCATCATTCTCCGTTTCGAAGATGGATTCCCAAAGTCAAACACCTGAAAAATGGCAATGGGTACAGACCTGAACAGAAAAATCAACGCATGTTGGAGAACACAAGTATGCACTAGCGCCGAAACCTGGAAAATAAGGTTTGCTTATTTAAAGAAAAATTGGGCGATAGCAAAAATAACAAAATTCAGTTGTTTTTTTTTCGGGATGGGGAAGAAGGTAACCCAAATGAGGTTGGCTGTTGATCCGACAGAGCTCGCCCCCCCAGCCGAAAATGCAATCCGCCGTCTTTGGTGGTGGTGCTTGCGTCATGAGCTCCGTTGACGATTTGACCGAATAAAGTAAATGAGAAATGAAAATCCCCGAGGTCTTGTGCTAGGGCGCATCTCTCGTTCATCAGGCTCGCTGTGAGTACTGCGAGGGCGCTTCTGACCAGCACCGTTTGCGTACCAACCATCAGTAAAATCCACGGAACAGGTCATTGTGTGTGCTTCTGTTGCTCAAAAAAATGACAAACAGGCGAGCAGAACTCCACCGGTGGGAAACAACAGAACAGAACAGAATGGGACGCAGTTCTCAGAGTCATCGGCGGAAAGGATCTTCCTCAGCTGATGAAAACTCTGATGAGATGACGTCATCGCGAAGCAGCCTCCCGCGCGTCGTTGCCCGGGGCTGTTTTGCTGCGTATGAAACCATTGCCTGGGACGGCGGAGGCGCAAAAGGCGAGCGACAGGGCTGCTGAGGGGTGCGTCACCTGCTGGAGAACGAATCGGCGCACTCAAAGCGACTGGTCCTCACACAAGGTACGCTATCACTTGTGTTTGGCTGGGCATCTTCGCTTGCGCTTAACTGGCAGCGTTTACCCTGCTCGAGGCAAATTTGTTCCTTGTTCTCACGAAAATATTCTCGGAAAGGAATTTGCTCGCGTGTTTAAACTCTGTACATTGCGGGAGATTCGTCATGTTAGAATGTGGCCGAGGACGTAGTGGAAGTTTCTATTGTGCCCTTGGGCGGCGACCAGGGACAAGGCACAAAATCCGGCCTGTGTACGTCCGAGGCGACTCCCGAGCATACATCTGGTAGCCAGTTGCTCGAGCGACGATTCCAGAAAAAGACTGCAATCTGTGCATTCTTAACTTCCGTGTGGCAGAGCATTCACCACCCACGAGTAGTCGGGCTGTCTCATTTCTGGAGGTTTTGGTATGAAAGTATACGAAATTCGAAGTTCATGCGCTCATTCTCTAGTTCGAAGTTGTTTTTTCGGGGCCTGCGCTACACACGCCCAAAACGTAACGCTGCCGTCTCTTTCCTGTGTTCGTGTGGGTTTTTGTGAAAAGGTATTTTGTTTTCCCTGCAGAGCGCAGAAGTCATTTCTGGTATGTCTGAATCGGACCTCGATGGAATGCGAGTATGGTCTTGTGCATCCAGTGATACGATTTATCATCACCGCAGGCTAAATGTGCTTGTCTTCAGGACATGAAAACTGGTTTGTTAAGCCAGTTATTGTTGATGACTAGCGCCATTCTGTACACAAACTATTTGGCCAAACTACTCCCCTGGTGAATTAAAACAAATTAACAAGTGAAACCCCTGGCGCCTATTGCAACCTGGTGGTGTTTTGCATATGACTCCTGGAAACCTTCGACTACTAGAGACGTCTAGAAGGATGATGACGTCAGGATAAGTCGTGGCTATGACCTCTTCGTGCAAAGAAGTTGATTTAGGCTATCACTGACCGTTACTCCTGCTACTCCTTTACTGTGTTTGTTGTGTGCGTAGTGTGTGTGTGTGTGTGTGTGTGTGTGTGTGTTGTCGATACCATCAGAAGATGTCTTTGTCGCAATGGGGCGTCGTACATTGCACTGGTTTCAGGTATCCAGGTCTGGATTGCTTTCATTCTCCTCAAAACTGCCTGGATGCGTTGGTGTCATGAGTGTCGCTTTCTATTGGGCGCTTTGTGGATTTAACATGGGCCTGTATGGAGTGAGCACCGCAGCGTTTTGGAGTCTCCGTTATAGTGCATGCGCGGACACCCCTTATCCACTAAAAAGCCACACTTTCGCGCTGTTGTTCCACAGATGCAACCTCTGCTTCTGCTAGCGTGCCTCTGCGTAGCCGTTGTCCCTCTTGTTCGGTCCTCGGACGAGCCGGAAGGTAAGACGTTAGGTCACGTTCTTTGCCTTTTTTCAACGACGACGTTGCTGTTCACATTGTCTGCCACACTGACTGTAGGGCATGCCTGGCATCACTTTGTCGCAAACCGATATCTCTCAATGAGGAAAACTCCGTCTTCGGTTTTCAAACTGTAGGTGTATACATTGCCATCACTCATGAATGGGTCAGTTCAGCAGACAGTCACTTGCCAGATGCGCTAGGTTGACAGCAGTCCTGCTGTTTCCTTAATTTGATTGGATGATGAATGAAAGATCGACCAGAAAAACGTTGCTAAGTTTTACGTCGAACAATACCAATAGGAGGAATGATGTCATTGGGTAAAATGTGATTCACGCAACGTGTTGTGCTGCAGATAGCTGCAGCGAGGTAGCGTTCCTCGCCGTCACAGTCGTGTGTGACGTCGGGCAGGGGCAGTGGAAGACGTCCATTAGGGGCGCAACGTTACGAAGGCCCATGGATCCATTTCCCTGCCCCCTGTGCTTGAAAATGTATTTCGTTCTTTGCGCTTTTCTTTCTTTCTTCACGCACCAGAAATGGAAATGAATGAACATTTCCACAATTCAAAAGCAAGGCGACCCAAATGCCAGGAGTTTTCAGTCTTGAGGAGCTTTTTCCTTGCCCCTCCCTAGTGAAAACCTGGCTCCAGCGCTGGCTGACAGCCATGCCGGATGACTGCTACGGCGTGAGAACTCGCGGCAATGGTGGCGCCGCCTGCTGGAGCCTGTTCCGTGTTTCAGATGCGGAGCAGGCGCGTCTGTTTGCCTTCGCCAAGGTGGTGACGACAACTCGTCTTCGCTTGGCTACGTCGACGGTGACCCGTTATTACACCTGCCTGAGTAGTGAGCAAAGTCGGCAGCATCAGTTTCCTTTGGCGTTTGTCTCCGTACAGACAGGAACGTAGGAACCGGCGGGCTGGCGGCAACTGCCCCCTCCCCCACCCAAGGTTGGGCAACATGTAACATTAACCCTATGGCGGTGCATGGAAACAAACAAGGTACAAATCACGCTTGCTGCCCCCCCCCCCCATTGCCAGAGGTTCCGACGCTACTGCTCCCAGGTTAACTCTGGGTGGGGCGTGTACCGCAACGTCAGCTTGTTGTGATGTGCTAGTCCGACATTAGGTCGGTTCTGGTGTTTATGATGTCAGTGGCAGGGGTTTAGGGGCCGTTCATCCGCCGTGACTTGAGTTTTCCAGATGCTCAGTGTTCTGTGGTGTGTGTTTGCAGCCCAGAGTGCTGCTGCATGCAGACGGCGGCGGCGGCGCAGAACCCTGGGGAAGCTGAACGACTTCCCGGAGAGGTGAGAATGCCAGCGTGAAGTAGAAGCCCTGCAACAGTTTCTGTCGTTTCAGCGTGCGCCGCTGGTCTTTATGGATGGATGAAATTGAGCTTCGAGTCGATGCTTTAAATTGGGCAAATCAGCGTAAAACCATCTGCAAAGTCGAATTTGGTGTAACTTCTGTTGGGTATTTACTTCCGGCCTATGGTTTGTGAAACTTGCAGTTGTATTTTTTACTTCACCCTGTGCTTCCGTGAAATATGTGTATTGTTCCTTTTGAATTCAAACTATTGCGAGATTTTCCGGTTGAAAGCTTCACGACCAGCGTTCCTAATAAGCTGCATCTCCAAGGTGACCATGTGGTTAAAAACCTGATAGCTGGAGTGGCACATTCATGTGAGGCAGACGAAAATTAGCGGACGGTCAGGTCCAGCCCAAGGACGGCGGACAAGGGCGATGGTGGAGTGGGGGCAGGAGGGGCAGTGCCCTCATCCGAAAAGCTGGGGAGGGGGCAAACACATGTTTTTGCCCCTTCTCAAAAATCCTGGAGGAGGCCCCGAGCTTGCGGAGGGCCCCAGAGAATGTGACAAATTAAATACGTTAGTGCACGCATTACATAAATGCAGACTTCAAAGATGTGACCAAAAGGCCCCTGCCCAAAAACTCATGCACACACTTGAGCGATCTCTGGACCTGACCATCAGACCAGGGGCCCTTTATATATTCGAGGCCCTTTGAAATTCACTGGCGCCAAAGCAACTTCATGCCAGTCAAAGGACCCCTTGACCGAACACATTTGGCCCCCAGACTTAGCCGGCAGCCATGATTTTCACATGGCCCCTCGACAAAACTAAGGGCCCCTGGTCAAGACCAAAGGACCTCAAGATATGTAAAGGGCATTCCAAAGTGGAACAAGGGCCCTCGGTGTGTCTGGAGGCCCCTTTAAATCCTTAAGGTCCCCAATGAGCTCCTAACAGCCACAGGAGCGCCTGACTTCCGATGGGCTCCCAAATACACAGAGGCCCCTGGTCAAGTCCGAAGACCTCCAGATGTCTAGAGGATGTTCTGGATAGGGATAGGAGCGCTTGGTGTACCTGCGGACCCTCCATAGTCAGGCTCCCAATGGACCTTAAGCAGCCACAGAGACCCCGTCCTTGCAATGGGTATTCAAATACACAAGGACCCCTGGACCTCTCCAGAATACCCTGTGCATACTCAGAGTCTCTGGACCTGGTCAGGGTTGGACGCCCTTGATGAGCCCATGGTCCTTTGAAAGCCATTGACCCCAATTCGTGAGAGGCCCGGAGACGCTTGGTGTATCCAGGTCCCTAATGGACCTTTGACCTCAGCTACAGGGGCCCCTGACTTCCAGTTGACCCCTAGACCCCTAGAACCAAGGTGGAACATTCTCAGGAACAAGTCCGATGCAGCCATAGTTCAGTGAGTTGACGGAATATTTTCCTAAAGCCGAATCTGAGCAAATTGCCCTCGTGTGCGCCACAAATGCATTCTTTGCGTCCGTCAGGGACAACCGTGTCGGAAATTTGAACTTGGGAGCGTTCCGTCGGCCGGTGACGGTTAGTTGCGCACTGAGCTATAGTCCTCTTTTCTGCGGCATTTTTCAACCACTCCGTAATGAAAATGAATGGTACCGTGCTCAAAGTTATGCTTAAATTTGCAATTCTTCATTGTTATATTGATAGATGTCCGTTCCTACCAAGACATACATCAAGGAAAAACATTTACGTAGCATGACAAAATTTTTATGTAGCACACAAAATTATGAATGTCTGTCAAATTTAAAGAAATACGCGGAATGTCGCACTCGTTATGCGTTCCACAGTAAGCCTTATGCGTTTTTTTATTGTTTGTAAGATAGGTTTGAAACGAACAAAATGAACACAATTATTTGAAATTTCCATCCTTTGTTTCTGGCACCCATTCTGTTACATTGAGCGCCTGGCGCGTGGTTACGTTTGCATATTCCCGTGCTTCATAGCAGCTCCATGCGGTATTACTCAGAACCTTGAAAGGTATCGTCTGTGTGCTGTTGACACAAAAAGGACTCGGTTTGTGCTGTCACGTAGAATTCATATTTCCCATGGAGGGGGCACGATTTTGATTGATAAATACGAGCAGAACCATACGTCGCTCCATCTACAACCCGAAACTAATTGTTCCTCCGATCTTGGCCACTTCATTTTGAAGTATTATAAACATGAGAAATTGTTACTCTTTATCCTTTTAAATTATTTCCTTTTAGCCAGTTTATCCCAAAAGCAAGGAGAAAGGGCAAATGCATCTAGCCGCTGTTCGAACGCGACCGGCTCTTATTTCGCATCTGAGACAAATTGAACGTGTTAATGTCAAGTAGGACCCAGTGAGTGTCATTTGTCGGTAACAAAGGCAGCCAGTCAACGACAATAGAGGTTACCTCACACCACGGGTCTTGAGCCGTATGAAGAGGAAAACCGTGTCCTTATAGCATCTCCCAGCGTAGTTAAGGATCAGGTCAAGACACCGACATGCTATGCTGGTTGGCTTGAACGTCCAGTGTTGAACATTTAATACTTGCCAACATCTCCATTGCAACAATTTGGCGATTAAACTGTGATGCAACACACGATGCAACATCTCTACTGCAACAATAACAGAGAGAGAGAGAGAGAGAGAGAGAGAGAGAGAGAAGAAAAAGGGAGGGGAACACAGAGAGGATCGGCACCCGAATTTTGTTTTGCAAAGATGCACGTGGTCTCGTGGCTGGTGCGGCCGTCGGTCACGGCTAACCAGCGTCCTGGTCCTCAGTTCCGAAGACTTCGTCGTGCTTCAGTCTTCGCTGAAAGACGACGCCGCCGGGGCCGACCAGGCGGAGATGGACGGGCGCGGTCTCTTCATGACCGTGACCACCACCGTCGATACGACCGCCACGGTGTTGACCACGTCCACCAACACGGCCACCACCATCAGCGTGTCGTACGCCTGCACCGACGGCACCTACTTCCCGCCTGCCTGTTGACGATGCCGCCGGGCGGACGGCGCCGGAGGCTTCCTGTCGCGTGAGAGGCTCGCGATTTTGGCGACGGAGCTCCGATTCTTAGGCGTGCCCAGCGTGCAGCCTACTTCGCGGCGTGCTACGTCTTCAGGTTATGGGCTTTGGTTTTGAGCTCTCATTTGGTCTTTTTAGGCTGTTTAGAATGTGTTGCTTTCGCCCGAAGATTGCAGTTATTTTCTAGTTTCGCCGTGTTACCGCCTGTGCTTTATTCGTTGTCGACTGCTTAGATGTGCCAAACCGTACTTAACTCAGGGACTGATATCGGTTGCAAGTATTTTGGTGGTGTTTATGAAACCTTCTGTTACGTTATTGTTGTCGTTGTTGTTAAGTTTGATTACCTTTTAAATAAAATGTAGCGCGTGCCATGGGCAGTTCTTGAGAGACCAGACTAGCGACGCATTGCCATGTAATATAACCTTTAACGCTCAGCCGCAGTACGGTCGCGAAAGATTTCGTTGCAAAAAAAAGTTCTTCGCCCCCCGGGTGAAAATGCAGTCAGTCAAGGACGGTTGAAAAGAGTGACGGCAGTAAATACGATTTTAATGCCATTTTTAGCCACAGAAGTTCTGCAATGTGGATTAGAGTCCATTTTACGGAGACAGGTGCATATGACACACACATTTAATCCTGACATATTTCGACATCCTTTTCGTGTAGAAAGATGTAAAATGTTTTGACAGTCAGAGAGCTTCTGTCTAATTAAGCACAAGTAGCAGCATTACCTCGGTGAGAGCGCGTGTCGCAGGACGAGAACCATTGACCCTCCGAAAAAGCCAAAAAATAATGCATGTATCACTTTACGACATGGCTATTTCTTCCAGCATTGCGCTATTTGTCAGATGCAAACCAACTCAGACTGAGTTAGTTTGGGTCAAAATCGGCGCGTACGTGGAGCTTGAGAAACGTAACTTTTTGCATGTTTTTTGTAAATATTTCATTAAGTCTGACTTTTCTCTGCTTTTTTCAAGAGACGGAAAATAATCTGTTCAGTTCAAATCACTTGAGCGACTCAAGCGAATGTGGATCATGAGAAACGTAACTTTTCTGGATGCTGTGTTCTGTAAATATTCCATTACGGCTCTGTTTTTTCCGTTTTTTTTTTTTTTTGATTTCCTCTGTTTTTTTCAAGAGACGGAAAACAATCTGACCAGTTCAAATCGGTTGAGCGTTTCATGCAAGGGGAGGTCATACATCACCTCCCATTCGTATGACAAACAGCGGTTGTCCGACCCTCCCCCCATATTTAGGGAATGGATGGCGAGCATCACGCGGGAAAGCAGTGCACGCAAAAACAGTAACAGCACAGAGCCAAAAAATGCAAATGAGCACTCAAGTACTGCCGAACAGTCGGAGGTATCATCAAGGAAGACCAAGGGGAATTCACTGTCTTTGGACAAACTAGATAGACACGTCGTCTGACATTTGGACTCATGTGTCTGGGACAGCTGAACGCCTAAACTCAGACCGCGCAAAAAGGCGTGAGAAAAAGAATGGCACCCATTGCGTTCGCGAGACAAGAACGAAAACACTACAGAGGAAAGATGAATGCGTTTGTCTGGAACATCATCAGGCACCAGCGAACAAAAAAATTACAAACAAACATCAACCATACAACTTTCGGATGTGCTACCTGGTGCCAGAAGTCGCTCTTCCACTTTTTCATTCGGAATCTAACCTGCCGAGATTTAATATACGCATTCTCAAATGGCATATAAGTTTCACTTCTGCATGCATCTCTGCTTACTCAAGACAGACTTCACTGCGCGGTGTTATCGCATACTGAACATGACGTGGTTTGGAGCCATTCTGAAGTGTATGACACGTCATGGACATTGAAATCGATCGGTCGAAAACACTGTCTGAAAGCGTTTGAGCAAAGTGGTTCGCATACGGTTTTAGACGGCAGGTTTTTAGGAACAACCAATACCTATGTTCATGTTTTATGTTGTGGTTGTAGAAGTTTTAGCCAGGCTAGCTCCTTGAGGAAGAAACTTTCAAACTGGTTCGTAACTGTAGAGTATGCAACGTGCGCCGTGAGAAATCTGTTTGGCGTCAGACTCGTAAACGATTCAGAATCGAATCGGAATCGACTCTGATTCTCCGAGTCTCTTCGTGAACCAGAAACGGAATCGATTCCCTGTTTGACAGCTGTAAATCATTATCAAATCAGAATCACCTTTAAGGCCGGGATGCAGAATTGGTCGATTCCCAGACCTGCTGGGAATCGATTCCCTGAATCGATTCTGAACATGAAATCGATCTACTGCAGTTAAAATGGTCCTTTAATCACAACTGAATCGATTCTTTGTTTTTCATTGTGAATCAAAATCAAAATCAGAATGATCTTTTTGTGCTTCGGAATCGGAATCGAACCGATTCTCAATTTCTTGCATCGTTTACTGGTCTTCTTGGCATACGGCAGTGTGTACACAGCTAACCTAACGATGCTGTATTCGTATGAAATGGAATGAACTGCCATTTGGTAGGCACGAAGCAAAAGTACGAATTAGAAATACGTCCATATTGACTTAATTTACATGGTCAAAAAGTCAGTAGATGTCTGCTAAAAATGTTGCTTGTATTGTGAAGACTACATTACTTAAGCGTACAGAATGAAGCAATGTTCGGCATGTGTCAGACGTTTCAAATCAAATATATTTCTCTTTGTTTCTGAGTCGAAACTGTTGTCACCTTTATGCTCTTTATGCTCTATGAACAGTTTGGTGAATTACTGTATCTGCTGCTTAACTGGTCAGCACTGGAAGGCTAGCTGGACTCCAAAAGACCGTCGACAAACGACAATTGCAGCATAATGCCACTAACCTTCAAAATCCTTTCCAAAAAAAGGGTGCCATGCTCTCTCTCTCTCTCTCTCTCTCTCTCTCTCTCTCTCTCTCTCTCTCTCTCTCCCATTCTCTCTCTCTCTCTCTCTTCCTCATCCTCTCACTCTCTTCTTCCTCTCTCTCTTTCTCCCATTCTCTCTCTCTCCCTCTCTTCCTCACCCTCTCCCTCTTTCCCTCTTCCTCTCTCTCTTTCTTTCTCCCATTCTCTCTCTCTACCTCTCTCTCTCTCTCTCTCTCTCTCTCTCTCTCTCTCTCTCTCTCTACCCCTCCCTCCCTGCCTTCCTCCGCGCTCCAACCATCAGCCAGGGACGGCGGACCGCGGCGGTCCGGCAGGAGATGGTAATCAGTTACCGGCTCTTCCTGAGGTCAAGAGTTGAAGTAAACACCGCCTCCCTCGCCTCTCCAAGCGCGCTGCCTGGACCCCTGCTCGCCTGGTCTCGCCAGGCCATTGACCCGGATGTGTCAATGACCATGTATACTGGTCAATGACCTGTACACTGCGGCCCCGGCGGGACCGGCCGCAGAGCCCCGTCTGCTGCCAGAGGCTGGAATATTCCTGAACGCTCCTCCCACACCGAGCGGCGAAGATCTGCACGCACATTGCGAACGGGAGGCAAAGCGACAGGCAAGTTCGCAAAGGACGAAGCATTCGAGTTTGTTGGTTGCGGAAATGGCAGCGAAAACATCGGCAGGAGTCGGCTGCTTGAACATGATTCTGCTGATGAAAATTACCGTTATACTGGCCGTTCGCGTTTCTTCGCGTTACTGCCGTGCTGCCGCAGGGTCATATGTTTTCCGTTCCACTTCACCCATGACGAAGGGGAAGCTTATCATAAGAGTTCGATAGTATCAGTAGTGAAGCTAGAGAGGGGTCAGAGGGGTCAGTTACCCCTGTTATGATCACAACGAATGTTCAGGTTTCGTTTTTAACGCAAGTGGATCACTTGCGTGCAACGGGTACTTCTACGAACTTCATGGGATACTACAATACAAAAATACTACCAACGCATGGAAGGATACTCCTCCCTTCCAGCTGACGCGTATGGGTACAAAAAAATGCGCTCTTCATCCGAAGAATTACAAGTTCAATTGTCGCACGTAGTTAAGAGAAGAATGAGCTTGCAAGCTAACAGCTTGCAAATGCATGTACATAATGTTTGAAACAAACTGAGCTATTTCGTGGTGAAGATGTCATGTTGCGGTGCCCGATGGTTGTGAAGTTATTGTACCCCAGAAGGTGTTATGGACGGACTGGACCGCTTCGTTTGGTTTTGTCTTCTAGTTGAATTCAGACTCATTGGACCTTCAGCCCTCCTCGTACTGATAATTATTTATTGAGAGCGAGGACGAAAGCTAAATAAATCTTGCTTAGCTAAGAGGAATCAACTGAGCGGTCGGTCCGTCCCGGCTGGGCAGTGACGATTTCTGCACGTGAATATCTTCGCAACCATTCGGCAACGGGTCATGACGTTTTCATCTAAAGATAGCTCAACTCGCTACACATCGTGTTCTTAACCTCTAATGTGTCAGCTTGTAAAGTCTTTACTCCACAGAACTATTCCGGGATGACGTCTCAACTCCAAAACGTATTTTCTACTTCGCTTAACCGTTCAGTATTTGCAATCCCTCAGATGACGAGTAATGAGAGAGATCTATCAAAAACGATCTGAATCGCGGATGGCCGATATGGAAAGTAATTTGCCACACCAGACAAAAAAGATGTGCTTCCGAATTTCAAGAGAAGTGAACTGGGCTTCGGTCGTCATGCAGCCTGCACGGCAAGTCTTATAGTTATACGATACCCCACGCCGACTCTGAGTACTTAGATACCTCAAGGCCTCAAGGAAAGGCTAAAAATTCCACCTACAGGGCGGAGGCAGTTCATCCCATCTATCTTTTTCCGCCGGAGATGCGCTGAGGGAATCCCTTCACCACCGGGAGCGGACCTGTTAGGACGGACTTCTAACGTTAGGTGTCGCTGTTGTGCTTGACTACGTTGCAGATGTCGCTGCTGTACTCCGTTTGTTTAGATTTGTCTCCAGGCTGTAACAGCAGGTGAACAGCGTTTTACCGATTGTTTTTCTAAAATGTTTTGCACTCGTCATACTTAGGACCACAGCCCATGCCGGGCTGAGGCTGTTGCGTGGATCCAGACCTCACCACTCAAGTGCTTTATGCATACGGAGTAGTTTTGCTCAGGCGCTGAGCAAGCTAACGCTCGATGATTTTTTCCCTGCGGGGGAACACAACGACACGATCGACCGTTTTCCGGTCCACGGGAAAAGACTGCGCTGGAGCCAGGAACGTACCCAAAATTTTCCTTGAGGGGGTGGTCAAATGTGAACTTTTGTCATATGCCACTGGCATATCGTAAAATTTACGGGAAAAAACAGCGATTTTGGATAATAAATCTCATATTCAGTGCACAGGGAAAACATATAATGTTTGTTTTTGTATCATATATACAATCACTACTCTGTATTCCTGCGAAACCGCTGAGTACCCAGTACAGACCGATTGGCTCAGGGAGGATGGCCCCACAGTCCCCATTGGCCACGTGCATGGCTGGAACTTCCATTCGTGCTAGAAAATGAACCCAGCGCCCACGCATGCCATCTGAAGAAACGCAGTCCAACGCTTTGGTAGGCAGGAAAGGTAATCCTACTGTATTCCATGGCCAAGGGGTAGTACCCCTTGGCCATGGAATACGGTAGCCGGGTGAATATGGATGTGCAAGAGGACACAAATGATCTCTGTTTAAGATTTCATATTGCGAAAGGCAAAGACGACCCTATCTGTTACTTCCTGATATTGCGACTTTGGCGCCCTAGGACTTCGTGCTAACTTCCGCATTCCAAACACAGTTTAGATGCTTGCAGTAAACGCATTCTCCAAATGAGCAGTTCCTACATTACATCGAAACAACTTTTAAACGTTTACTCTTCGCACGATGCTTGTCCTGTTCTGCTGCTGGCAAATTATCAGCTCTCCGATACCATGCAGCGTTGCGTACATTTTGAAGGAATATCATCGGGTGCATTATACATTAAGCAGCACGAGAGAAACTTCAAACTAAAGCATTAACCCGCGCCCGACTGGCAATCGGCGCCATGCACGCCCGACTGGGGGAGGGGCGGTTGACCGCCTCCCAAGGTAAGCATGGATGTGCCGTTGGAATGATCGTGACGAGTAGAAATCGAAACTGATCTCATTTTTATTTCTGAATGGCATGCACACCATTTACGCCCTATGCATGCTTTCTCGTAGCCAACTACATTAAACGAGAACCGGCCTAGATCTCAAAGGCTGTGGTTAATAAAGCTAGGTAGAGGCACCAACGAATAGGTGAAAGCCCGCAGATGCCAATATACGTCTTATATCTCCGCTTTGTTCAATATAACGTTGAGTTAAAGTCAGCGATATTCGCGTCACTGCGATACGGGCACCGTTGTCAAGCCTGGCATGAAATTAAAGGGAACTAATTTTAGCGTTCCTTTATTTTGGCGACACATGCTTTACGAAATTGTGTGTTTTGATGCTGGTGGGCCTAGTGGTGGTTTTCAGTGCTTGCATTTTGAAAAAAATTCAATAGTCATCAGTCTACATAGTTGGCGGAGTTTTATTAGCGAAGACCTGTTTATTCCCAAACCATGCAATTCTAAAATATTTTGAACTTCCAAGTATTATTCGCAGTTGTGAAGCCAATGCTGCTGTCTTCTGTCCATTCCAAGCCCCCATCATCACCCATCCATAAGGCATCGCCGATTTTGACGACAGTACATTTCGGCTCATAACAGTTTTTGGTGAACTAACCTTAGGCCAGGTCGTTGATACGTCGCTGAATGACGGTCATTGGATGTCTGCATCATCTCACACTCAAGATGTTGTGAAAAAATGCCCGTCGATTTTCGATGAAACGACAACATAACTTGAAAATGGGGTTGACCTTAAGCCAATGACTAAGAAGTTTCCAAAAAAAACTGAAACAGCAGTTTTTTGGAACTACCAAAATCTCCAATTCCCTGATGATACTGACATATGATGAAATGATACTCGAAACGCGATATCATATTTTCCGAAAAAGTCACGGGGCGCTAAGCTTTTTTGGACATAGGTCCGCTTGACGTAACCTAGGCCAGACATGTGACTTGACATGAGGTCGAAACTTAAGCACAAGATGTTAAAATAATCAAACAAAAGGTGCGCGGAATTTCGTGTCGCTCCGTTCGTTCGTTCTCTCGCAACCTTGAAAAACCTCAGGGAACGGTCAACCCCACCCCCGCCCTCAGTCGGGGCCAGGTTAACCCTATTCCCGGAGGGCTAGACGGTATGGTCGATTCCCGGCAGGGGGGGCGGATTCGGCCCCCCCCCTGAGATCTCGAGAACTACTGGTCCGATTTCATCGCAACAAACGACAATCGATTTGCCGGGACGTGAACTACATTTTTATAAAAGGAAATTTTCAAAATTTTGAAATTTGTGGATACAGGGGGGCAAAAATGTCAAAATGGGGGGTACTTTTGGACCTCTTATAACTCCGTCGTTTATGGACCGATTTCAATGAAACTGGCATGAGTCGAGAGATTATGGATAGGGCTTTTACCATGGGTCCGCAAATCTGAAATTTTGAGAAAATTCATGGGCGTTTACAGGGTTTCAAAAATAGGAGGATGAATTTTCCAACAACTGAATGAACAAAAAAGCCAAAAACACTTTTTTGGCTTCTGCTAGTCATGCTATGCTAAAGAAGTACAAATCGTATTGCAATGTTGGTATAATGTTAGCATAGGCAGTGCCAGGGACATGAAAAAGGGGGAACTGTCACGGTCACACGTTTCTCAGATCAACTTGTGACCTTTGACCTTAAATGACCTCCAGTGACCTTGGGGTCACTTGGAATGATCTCGTGTGCATTTGATACTATCTGTAAACGTTTTCAATCATCTGAATTCACTCTATTCCAAAAATTTCATTTTATGGCTATTGCGATATAAGGTACGCGCACTGACATTTTAGGTCATAGCTCCGTGACCCGACCTGATATCAAGCTAAAACTTGGCACACAAGTAAAGGGTACCTTTGTACGTCATATATATTCCGGGTTTGGAATTTGAAAAAGCGGCGTTGAAATTATTGCAAAAAAACAAATTTTGATTTTTGACCTTGACCTGACCTTGGAAAGTGATCTTAGATAAACAAAATTTTGTGCGCACCTTTCACAACTATTTAGCTATACATCCATATAAAGTATTAAGTTCTTTCTTAAAAACTCTGTTTTTGGCAGACATTTTCCTTTTACCCACAACATGGCCAAAAATGGCATGAGATGCCTCCCAAAAACGTTACCTGGCTCCGCCCCTGAGCAAAATGGAATTTTGAAATTTTGTCACGACACGTAGAAAGAATAGCTAGGAAAAGTCACCAAGTTTCTTGAAGCTGCGTTAAAAAGCCTGGAATTGGCGAGCAAAAAACCCGAGGGGGGCGGATGCCGCCCCCCCGGACGGGAATAGGGTGAAGCATCAACCCTATTTCGTGCTCCTGCACGTTACGTACAATTTCGTGCTTAGTGGTGACAGATCCTGTCCCTCTTGAGATCCCGAAAACAATTTGTCCGATTTTCTAGCGGAAAACGGTGTTCGATAGCCTGTAATAAGATACATTCTTAAAAAAAGGAGTTTTGAAAATCTGAACGGGGAATGCGGGAGCAGAACTAACGTATGAATAGGAGATTACTCATACGAGCTTTCTGACCACATTTTACGGCCGATTTTTTTTTTACTTCATGCATTGATAATTCATAGGCCTATCACATAAGTTAGGAAGAGGTCGATTTTCAAACTTCTCAGGGGTATCCATGGCACATAAAAAGGGGTGCACGTTTTTGGAGAATGTTTATTCATTCTAAAACATATTCGGAGTCTGGCGGGCTTATCTGCGTTCGGAGAACACTTCTTTATGTGTCGCATGCTATTTTATGTACATATTACAAACGCCCATCGTGAGATCCAATTTCCGGAAAAAATGGGATAACTTTCTGCATGGCGAACTATGAGTAATTGACAGGGGCGTATGCAGCATTTCGCAATGGGAGGGGGCACGGCTCGAAATTTTGCACTAAAGACCTAGCGCGCCGCAGGGGTGCGAAATTATTTGTATGCCGTACAACATCGCATCCTCTAGATCTGTTCATTTTTATTTGTCTACCCCAGATTTTTAGTCTTCGGCTTTTAATTCCTATACATATAAAAAAATGCCAAAAAATAGTAATGAGGATGGCTTGTGCCTCCTGTGCCCCCTACACACCCACCCTGAATACACCAATGGTCATTGGCTATCATATTCAAGCATATTGTGAATACTTTTTAGCATTGTGCTTAATGTCAACAAGCTAACCTCCCCTCAAATGTGGGTTTCTCAGTGGATTTGGCCCATTTATTTTGATCAACGGGGATTTATAAGTTTTTTATTACTATTTCCCAAATAAATATTGCATGTATACATGCATTTTAGTAAAATTAAGTATAAATCTTAGTAGGTATATCATTAGTAAGAAGTATTAGTAACTAGTAAGTACATTTTAGCCAAAGTAAGAAGCAGGTTATTAAATATATACTGTTTGTTAAATGTCACCGCAGGTTGGCAGTTGATAAGTTTTTTTGGATAATCCTCCCATCTCACTTACGCTTGCTGTATTACTGACCTCATGGGGTCTCAGTATATTCATGCTTCATGTTACTTGGCTTGGAACAAACAGAAGTGAAATACAAAAAAAAAATAGTATAGTCGTCGACGTTTCATCCTACCTAACACAATACCAAGACTAATGTCAGTGTCAGACGGTAAAAACTAGAAGTGGAAAATTCCAATGTGCGCGTTCTAATAGAGTGACCTGTTTTGCAATTTTTACAAAAATTCACGCGCACGCGCCATTTTTTGGTGGGTTTTAGGACGCTGATTACGATAAGCTCATCAAAAACACGGAATTCTGAAAAAAAAATCTACCGCCCACCTCGTCTGAAAACATTTCTGGTTCTGCGGATTTTTATTTTGGGCCCGCTCATACCGTAACCCGTAGCAACAAACAAAGAATTCAGTACGGAGCACACATGTCAAAATGTTCTGAACATTTGGACACAAACCAGAACCGTCTACCTCATCCCATCCGTCTGTATCGAAAATTTCCCTCAGGATAGCTGGCGCTCGTGTGATACGGAGTTTCATCCGGTAAAGCGAATGATCAGAGGAGCTGGGCTCCTTGCGAGCTCAACCTATTCTCAAACTTTCAATGGGTGAGACGTCTCGCTGGCTTCACTGCAGCGACGACTCTGAATCCGAGTGCCCAGTGGGCCACTTATGGGAAGCAGAACTGGCAATGCGGGATGAACCGCATGTCGAGTTAAGGTGCCTATGCGGACGCAAATCAGATACCATGAAAGGTGTTGATTGCTCACGACAGCAGGACGGTGGCCATGGAAGTCGGCATCCGCTAAGGAGTGTGTAACAACTCACCTGCCGAAGCAATCAGCCCTGAAAATGGATGGCGCTAAAGCGTCCCACCGATACTCGACCGTCGTCGGCACGCGATGCTCATCGCGCAGCATCTGACGCCACGACGAGTAGGGCGGCTCGGCAGTGAGCGTTCAAGTCGTAGCCGCGAGGCTAGCTGGAGCCGCCATCGGTGCAGATCTTGGTGGTAGCAGCAGATACACAGGCGAGATCCTTATGGACCGATGTGGAGAAGGATTCCGTGCGAACAGTACTTGGACGTGGGTGAGTCGGCCCTAAGCCAACGGGTAATTCCCGCATCCCGCGTTCACCGCACCGCAGCGACGAACAACACGGGTTGATGGCGAAAAGGAATGCGGCCAATATTTCACAACCGGACGCGGGCACAATGCTCACTCGCGTGGGCACGTCCCGGCCACGCCAACAGACTGGGTCTTGCTGACATCGACCCGAGGTAAAGTTTTCTATTCCAGTTGAGGGTTCCGGCCGTGGAAGCTATTCGTTATGAGAAACGAGGGTCTCTCGGGACTCGCGCATGGATACCCGCAGAGCGGTGTGTACTTCACGCCGTCTCGTGCGTCATGGTCGGCCCTTGAAACACCGAGCGAGGGGACACGTTCAATGTCCGCCTCCGTCTGTACCCGACACCGCATCAGGTCCCCAAGGTGAACTGCCTCTGGTCGATAGACGAATGTAGTTAGGGGAAGTCGACAAAATGGATCCGTAACTTCGGGATAAGGATTGGCTCTCAGACTTCGGTCGTTCGGGCCTCTCTGTGAAGTGGTTAAGGTGCCGTGATCACTTGGGCTAGGTCTTGTGTTGGTCACTAGACTTACTGGACCTTGTCCGCGTGTCACCCGCCATGGATCGGCTTGGCTTGTCCGCCTGTCCGGCCGGGCGCCGTCGTGCGAGCTGGCCGCAAGAACGGCGTGTGCGGCGCGCACGGTCGACGGGAACCACTGCGTCGTTCGGCCACGAAGAAGCAACTCCGAACTGGCACGGACCAGGGGAATCCGACTGACTAATTAAATCACAGCATAGCGATGGCCAAGGTCGGTGTTGACGCGATGATTTCTGCCAAGTGCTCGGAATGTCAAAGTGAAGAAATTCATCCAAGTGCAGGTAAACGGCGGGAATAACTATGACTCTCTTAAGGTAGCCAAATGCCTCGTCATCTAATTAGTGACCCGCGTGAATGGATCAACGAGATTCCCACTGTCCCTATCTACTATCTAGCGAAACCACAGCCAAGGGAACGGGCTTGGAATCGTCAGAGGGGAAAGAAGACCCTGTTGAGCTTGACTCTAATCTGACTCTGTGAGGAGACATGGCAGGTGTAGTCTAAGTGGGAGACGCAAGTCGAATGTGAAAGACCACTACTTTCATTGTCTCATCACTAACACAGTGATAAGGGGACTCGAACCCCTCGCGAGTTCGCAATTCTCGATTCAAGGCGCAAGGCGGCTTGTCCGTCTGGCAGACTCAAGCTGAAGACACAGTCAGATGGGGAGTTTGACTGGGACGGTGCATCTGTCAAACGATAACGCAGGTGTCCGAGGGCCAGCCCAGAGGCGACAGAAACGCCTCGTAGAGCAAAAGGGCAAAAGCTGGCTTGATCTGGATTTTCAGTACGAATACGGACCACGAAAGTGCGGCCCATCGATCCTTTTGATTTTACGAGCTTTAGACAAGAAGTGTCAGAAAAGTTACCACAGGGCTTGTGGCGGCCAAACGTTCATAGCGACGTTTTTGTTTTTTGTCATTCGAGGTCGGCTCTTCCTATCATTGCGAAGCAGAATTCGCCAAGTGTCGCATTGTTCACTCGCTAACGGGGAACGTGAGTTGGGTTTAGACCGTCGTGAGACAGGTTAGTTTTACCCTACTGATGATGGGTCGTGACGATGGTAATCATGCTCAGTACGAGAGGAACGGTATGGTCGGACGTTTGGTAACACTTGGCCGAGCGGCCAGCGGTGTGACGCTACCATCCGATGGATTATGCCTCTAAGACAGCATCCAGTCCATTGAATATCACTATATCTTGTGTGCACACGCTGGTGATCCACCCATGACAGGTGCGAGCTTTGCGCCTACACGAGTACAGGTTAATTGGTTGTCGGCAGCGCCATCGCTCCGCGTCGCCTTCGCCAGTCAACACAGCTCAGGCGGGGCGAATGATCAAACGGTCTGTAAACGACTTTATGGGTCGGGGTGCTGTTCTCCTGCGAGAAGCTAAACACTGCGAGCCGTTGAGACTCATCCCTTGACCTGAAAATTTGTTCGCTCTGACGAACAATATCGTTTCGCTGCTGCGTCTTTTCATACAGACAAACCTTACGGGCGGTCGGTTTTTTGACGGTCACGTGAAACATTTTTTAGTTTGAATGTAAGCCAGTTTTTGGCCTTGGACTTGCACTTTGGCGCCTGCTCCTCACCAAGACGGCATACACACACATATCGCTGGTCTGAGCCCTCGTCGTCAGCAAGTCGCGCACATGGTGGCCATTGCTGTCGGGCACGGGACGGAATCGCCGCGATTCAGCCGGTCACAGGCCAGCCAATATCCAAAGCCAGCGTGCCACATAACTCACTGTTTCGCATAGAAATCTTCCAGCAGGTGCGTCCACGAATGTACTGAATCAAGACAGTGCGGAAAACACAAGTACCAACATTGCCCTTTTCAGTCCCTTTTTTGTGGCAAGGACACATTGTAGGTCAACGCACATCCACTCATCAGAAAATAACGAACACCCGCAGCTTGGCGAAAAGTGTGACAACGGCACCCGGTGTTCCCAGGCGGTCACCCATCCAAGTACTAACCAGGCCCGATGCTGCTTAACTTCAGTGATCGGACGGGAACTGGTGTTTTCAGCATGGTATGGTCGTTGCCGACAGTCCGCGGCGCCAGGTGAGCATGTGACACGGCACGACAGCAACACCGGGCGCCGGCTAACATGCACGCCCTGAATGTTAAAAGATTCCGGTAGTTCTTTCTTGCCGCTAGATGGCGCTATCTGTGGAGGTGATCGCCTTCACGAAGTAAAGACATTTAGTCGAAATGACTGGATTGAAATAAAAGAATGATGTTCTCGCTTTTGCAAATAAAGAGTTTTTTCAGCAATTTAGCGTAAATGCCATTCATTACAGCACATGTAGGTGTTTAAGACAGGTATTTTAAAAGAACGAATTTTTTCTATCTTCTATGTCAATGTCAGTTTCAGTGTTGTCATAGGGCATTGGTCAATGCCAATACAATTGAAAAGTTTTGGGCAGTTGGAGTGCGTGCAGCACTACCCCTGACTTGTCACTGGCATATTTTTAATCTGGTGTAATTAAAGATATGGAAGGACCTTCATTTCAAAAGAAAATGGAAGTCGCTCATCCCCAGCTAGGGATCCGGCCGTGCGAGCTCCCTCAAAGTCAGCTTCCAGCTGCATATCGGCGGTGTGGACAAGCTGACGACGGAGCGCTGGGAGAGACGAGATCAGCGGCGGGCTCACACAGCCAGCAGGATCAGAGCAGCTGCCGTCCCCACCTCAGCCGCTGCCGCCACCTCAGCTGACGCCACCTCCGTCGCCACCACCTGAGCTGCTGCCGTCACTGGCGCTGCCGCCGTCAGTTCGCCGTCCAGCGATCACCCAGCCTTCTCTGAAGACCTGGACAGGAATAGCGACAACGACCATGATTATGAGTTCGCGCCCATGCGTCTGAAGAGCAAAGTAAGGCTGACGTTCGTGTCGGAAGCAGTAGATGCATGCGATGTTGGATCGCAGAAAGCCTCTAAGCTTATCTCCGCGTGTGCCGTCGCTGTACGTGGGGAGGTATTTTTTAAGAGGAAAGTGCAGAGGGCGCTCGACAAGAGCAGGAAAGCGAAAGTGAGCAAGATATCAGTACCATGCATTGCGATGCTCTCTTCCGCAATGGTAGAAAGAATAAGACCCCGAGTGAGATGCCAGGCACGCGAGCTCTGAATCCTGCGTGCCGTACTGCTGTAAATTTCGTGACGTGTACGCAGGACATTTCACCGGAAACGGTCGCCACACTGGTGACGCTGAGGCCCAACGTTCGTTGGACTTCTTGCGTGAACGCGGTGTGAATGTTGACAATGTGACTGTGGTGGGAGGGGACGGCACGAATCCAGTGGTGGGATGGCTCGGCGGCTGGATGGCGAGGCTGGAGGAGCTGGTGGGACGCCCGCTGACCAGGGTGGTCTGCCTGTGCCACTAGGCAAAACTTCCCTGCCGTGCGCTGTTCAGCACACTACACGGTAATGCGACTGGTCCGGAGACATTCGCCTGCCCTGTCGGATAGCTGATCGCGGGCCCTGTGCTCACGCGGCCGGCGGTGGCGATCCAGCCGCTGTAGTGCGCTGATTTCCCTGCACTGCCCGTGGACGTGGAGGCAGGCCTGAGCTCTGACTTCTCTTCTCTGAAATCTTCTCTACCAGCGCGCCAGGTGTGTGGTGGCGGGCGACGGCAGTCGGTGACAGGACGAGGCACGGACGTCTCAGTTACATGGCGCGGCGGTACACGGCGCAGTGCCGCCTGTTGCGCCGCTACGTGGCCGACCAGAGCGCTAGCGCCGAGCTGGCGACCCTGGCGCTGTACCTGGTGGCTGGGTACGTGCCTACGGCGATAAAAATCAAGTGCAGGTGGGACCTGATGGACGCGCCCCGCCACCTGTTCGAACAGCTCCAGCGACGGCGGCATCACCGTAGTGGCACCGCGCTCAGCGCCGCCCAAAAAAAAACATCGGCAGAAATACCCACATGGGGCACCCAGAGAATATCGTTCTGGGTGTGCTGAGAGACGAACGCCCCAACATCAGAGCTGAGGCAGTCCAGGTCGTGAAGGATGCACGGCAGCGCCGCCAACCGGCACCGATTCGAACGTTCAGGTGCCCGGAAATCAACATAAGTCCCAGGAGCTACCCGGAGCCGGTGGGCCTGGAGCGATACGTCCAGACGGCAGACATTAAGCCGCCGTGTATCAGACCGCTGGCAGACAGTCAGCGTGACAGGTGTCTCCAGGTGCCACTATGACGTATGATATGGATTCCCATGTCACACGTCATACGCAATCGACAGAGCGTGCCGTCAAACTGACGACTGAAGCAGCGGCAGCCGTCGTGGGCGCTGCCGCTAACACTGTCGTCCTGCCTTCCACCGTCGGTGCCGCCGCCAGGTCACCATGACCTTCGTCACATAGATCCCCGATCAAGATGGCAGTGACTGCTTTCATTATATGTAAGTGCTGTCCATTCACTTTTCGCAGTGTGATTTTCCATCGTCCATCTCGAAGTGTTAATGCCCGTCGACACCGCCACCACAAGTGTTATGGATGTCAATGCGCGTTTCGATATGAACTGGCACCGGAAGTCGCCATACGTTTGAGAGAAAACAACGTTTTCTTTGTCAAGCACGATGATGGGATGGTTCCCTTCATTTGGCGACATATTTCCACTAGAAGCTCCAGTCAAACCTGCCATATCGGCCGCAGTCAATGGAGCTGGCCTTCGCCTCAACTAGCGCCATTTGTAAGTTGACAGGTGGAACTAGGCCATGGGATCGGGATCCATCCAACATTTTTGCGAGGATACGGGCGAATGGAATGAGGAAGAAGGCTGTGGTTTGTGTCCAAATGTTCAGCACAAATTGAAATATCTTCTCCGTACTGATTTTTGTGTTTGCTTCTAGTGGTTACGGTATGAGCGGGCCTATCATGAAAATTCACGAAACCAGATATATCTTCAAGCGAGGTGGGCGGTCAGTTTTTTTCAGAATTTCGCGTTTTTGTTGAACTCATCGTAATCAGTGTCCCAAAATGCATGGAAATCAATGTGTGCCCGTGGGTTTTCCAAAAAGAAAAATGCAAAACAGGTTACCTTAACGTGCTAAGCGTTAAAGATCGCGCAACACGCAGTTCCCGTCAAAAGATTCCCGCCATCGTGGAAAAAAACAAATATATGCACATCACGGAACAAGAAGGACACGTCACGGAAACATCAAACACACACACACACACACACACACACACACACACAAACACACAAATACCATATTCTTTCACTCTCGACCATGCAGCTCGCTCTCATATCAGTTTAGGGTTCCCGTTGCGTTCACGTGTTGATGTTTAGCTGAAGATCTTGAATATACACGGCCTCCATTAAGTGGCCATTAAGTGGTATAAATGGTATATTCATGGTTTCATCAGAAACCCGTCGTTTGTAACGGGCTGCTCTTGATAGGATTTGGGTGTTTTTCACCATCTAACTGCCTCGTCAACGGTTCGCCATGTTGCTGGAGTGCGTGTGCTAATGGGCCGCCGTTCTGTAGGTACATCGTCTGACCAACACATCCACTACTTGGAAGGAGACTGCTCGAGACACCTTTCTTAGTAGACGCCAAGTAGTGCCTAGTCTCCTTCCAAGTAGTGGATATGTTGGTCAGACTACCACCTTTCTCAGTAGACGCATCACGATGCACCTGCAGAACGGCGGCCCAATAACACACTCATTCCAACAACATGGTGAACCGTTGACGTGGCGGCAGATGGTTGAAAACACCCAAATCTTATCAAGAGCAGCCCGTGACAAGCAAGAGGCTTTCGGTAATGGAAGGCGTGTATATTCAAGTTCTTCAACCTAGCATAAACAAACAAGTGAACTCAATGGGCATCCTAGTTATATGAGAGCGTGTTGCGTGGGCGAGGTCAAAAGAGTATGCCGTTTGCATGCTTATACGTGTGTGTTTGATGTTTGCGTGCCGTGTCCGTCTTGTTCCGTGATGTGAATGTGTTAATTTTTTTCCACAGCGGCGGAAATCTTTAGATGGGAACTGCCTGTTGTGGGATCTTTAAACGCTTAACACTGGTACATCTGATTTTTGTTCCGGTTTTTACCATTTAACATTTACACTGGTCTTGATAACACCCTAAGTAGAATAAAACGTCCACGAATCTACCTTCATTTTGTATTTAACCTCGGTCTGTTCCAAAAACCAAGTGACATGAAGCATTGACCTACTGAGAGATCATGAGGCCGGTAATATAGTAACCGTAAGAGAGATCGACAGACTATCCAAAAAACGTATCAACTGCCGATCTGCGGCTACATTTAAATAACAATGCATATATATATGAATATATATCTATATATATATACATAGAGAGAGAGAGAGAGAGAGAGAGACAAAAGAGAAGGAGAAAGGGAGGGAGATGGCTTTTTACTTTATTCTACACTTTCTGCCTACCTCTTCCCTACTGTGGCCGTTCTTCTCGTTATTATTGCCTATTTCCATTGCTAGAACCGCCAGGAAATATCGGGGGCCCAGACGAAAACTGGGGGACCAAATCATTATTGGGGCGGCCAGGACCCTCACAAAAGAATACAATTCGACATCCCTGATGATCACGTGGAAGTGCGCCATCTCCAGAAAGCGTAATATTCCTCAAACATGCCTCCCAAAAACGTGTCCTGGAACCACCTCTGGAGGAGGTAAATTTGTGAAATTTTGTCACACGTCAAAAACGTATGTAGGAAAAGTCACCAAGCTTCGTGAAGCACCTCCCAAAAGCCCGAAAATGGCGAGCGAAAAACAGTGGGAAGCAGAATCTGCCCCTCCCTCAGCACGGAATAGGGTTAAGCACATTATACACGCAAAAAGCATTCGAGCTCTCCGTGTGGCAGTAGTTGGCGGGGAGGGGGGCAAATTCCTATTATTATTTGTTATGCGATGTGGCCAAATAAACCGCATGAAAAGTAAAATCCCCGAGGCACTGTGCTGGCTCGTCTGTCGTTCATCGGGCCCGCTGTGAGTACTGCGAGGCCGCTTCTGACCAGCGCCGCTTGCTTACCAACCAGCAGTAAAATCCACGGAACAGGTCATTGTGTGCTTCTGTTGCTCAAAACAATCACAAACAGGCGAGCAGAACTCCGCCGGTGGGAAATAACAGAACAGAACGTGATGGGACGCAAGCGTCCTCTGCTGTCGTCTTAACCAAAAAAAAACTTTCGTCGGCGGAAAGTTTCTTCCTCAGCTGCTGAGAACTCTGATGAGATGACGCCATCGCGAAGCAGCCGTCCACGCGGTCGGTGCCCGGGGCTGTTTTGTTGCGTATGAAACCATTGCTTGGGACGGCGGAGGCGCAAAAGGCGAGCGACAGGGCTGCTGAGGGGTGCGTCACCTGCAGAAGAACGAATCGGCGCACTCAAAGCGACTGGCCCTCGCATAAAGTACGTTATTACTTGTGTTTGACTGGGCATCTTCGCTTGCGGTTAACTGGCAGCGTTTACCCTGCCCGAGGTAAATTTCTTTTTTGGTGCTACGAAAATGGTCTCTGAAAGGAGCTTGTGTTGCATGCATGAACTTTGAATATTGTGGGAGATTCGCCATGTCTGAATGTGACTGAGGGCGAAGTGGAAGCTTCTGTTGTTCTGTCCTTGGGCAACGACCAGGAACAAGGCACAAAATACGGCCTGTGTGCGCTAGAAGCGACTCTCGTTGAGAAACCTGATATCGAGTTGCGTAAGCAACAACTCTAGAAAAAAAAACTGCAGTCTACGCAGGAACAGAGCCAAGGGAGGGGCCATGGGGGCCATGGCCCCCCTGAGCCAAGCGGTCTACACTAGATATGTAGCGATTTCGCAGGAATACGTAATGACGATCATAAATACGTTGCAAAAGCAAACTATATGTTTTCCTGTTCGTTAAATATGAGGTAGGTTACTTAAAATTGCTGCTTTTCCCACAAACTTCGTCGTATACCGGTGGCATATGTCAAAATTTGACATTTGGCCCCTCCCTGAGCAAAACCCTGCCTACGTGCCTGAGTCTACACATGCTTGACTTCTGTGTATTGGAGCAGTCACCACCCACCAGAAGTCGGTGTATTCACCAGCTTCTCGTTTCTGAATATAGTGAAAAGAAAATTCCCTGTTCTGAAAGTTTTAGTATAAAAGTAAACAAAGCTGGAACTTAACTGGTTCGTTCTTTAGTTCGAAGTTCGTTTTTCGGGGCATGCACTACACATGCCCAAAACGTAGCCCTGCCGTAAGCGTCTCTTTTCTGTGCGTTCTCCCGGTGCTTTACGAAAAGGTACCTTGTTTTCCTTGCAGAGTGCACATGTCATTTCTGCTATGCGTGAATCGGACCTGGATGGAATACGAATGTATGGTCTTGTGCATCCAGTGATACGATTTATCATCACCGCAGGCGAAATGTGCTTGTCTTCAGGACATGAAAACCGGTTTGTTAAGCCAGTTATTGTTGATGACTGGCGCCATTCCGTACACAGACTATTTGGCCAAACTACTCCCCTGGTGAATTAAAACAAATTAACAAGTGAAACCCCTGGCGCTTATTGCAGCCTGGTGGTGTTTTGCATATGACCTCTGGAAACCTTCGAGGACTAGCAGCGCCTAGAAGGGTGGTGACATCAGGAGCTAGGAGCTCCTGGCTAGGACCTCCTCGAAGAAAGAAGCTGATGGGGACTGTTACTGACGGTTACTCCTGTTATTCCTTTACTGCGTTCGTTTATTGCTCTTGCTTACATCTGAACATTCCATCCATCTGAACACCTCATTTGTCCAATGGGGCGTCGTTCGTTGCAATGGTTTGAGCCATCATGGTCTGGATTGGTTTCATTTTCCCCAGAACTGACTGGACATCTCTGCAGTGGTGTCATGAGTGTCGCCTTCTGTTGTGTGATTTGTGGCTTTAACATGGAACCCCATGGAGTGTGCACCGCAATGATTAGGAGTCTCCAATACAGTGCAGGTGCGGGCACCCCTTATCCATTAAAGAAAGTCACATTTTGCCGCCGTTCCACAAATGCGACCTCTGCTGCTGCTGGCGTGCTTCTGCGTAGCCGCTATCCCTCGTGTTCGATCGTCAGACGCTACCGAGCTGGAAGGTAAGACGTTGGGTCACGTTTTTAGGTCATAAACGGCGACGTTGCTGTTCACACTGTGAGGCCGCACTGAATGTAGGGCATGTCTGACTCGTTTTATCGCAAACCAGTTGATGTGATGACTCACGAGTGAGTCAGTTCAGCAGACAACCATTTGCCGGAGGTACCAGGTTTGACAGCGGTCCTGGCACTTCCTTAAGGTGATTGCATAATTTAAGGATACTCAGTGAAAAAACGCCGCATAGTGTAACGCCAAACATCGCCAAATACGGAGGAATCATGGCCATGGGCAAAAGATGATTTGCCGCAAATACTCGTAACATTCAAGGCAACGATTTATACTGCAGATAACCGCAAAGATGTAACGTTCCTCGTTGCTGCAGTCGTGTACGCACCCTGCGTCATTGGGTGCCGTTCAGGGGCAGTGCAAGAATGGCAGTAGGGACACAGCCAAGGGGGCCGGGGTCCATCCAACCACCTCCCTTGGGCTTGGGAATTTAGCGTTTCTTTACGAACTAAAAACGAAAAGGAACGAACATTGTCGGAAGTCGAAAGTCCAGTGGTCGGAATCCCACACACATATCGCTGATCTGAGCCCTCGCCGTCAGCAAGTCGCGCACATGGCGGCCATTGCCGGCGGCACGGGACGGAATCACCGCGATTCAGCCGGTCACAGGCCAGCCAATATCCAAAACCAGCGTGCCACATAACTCACTGTCTCGCACAGAAATTTCCCAGCAGGTGCGTCCACGAATGTACTGAATCAAGACAGTGCGGTCAACACAAATACCAACATTGCCCTTTTCAGTCCCTTTTTATAGCAAGGACATATTGTAGGTCAAAGCACATCCACTCATCAGAAAATAACGGATACCCGCAACTTGGCGAAAAGTGTGACAACGGCACCCGATGTTCCCAGGCGGTCACCCATCCAAGTACTAACCGGGCCCGATGCTGCTTAACTTCAGTGATCGGACGGGAACTGGTGTTTTCAGCATGGTATGGTCGTTGCCGACAGTACATGGCGCCAGGTGAGCATGTCGCACGGCACGACAGCAGCACTGGGCGCCGGCTAACGTGCACGCTCTGAATGTTAGAAGATTCCGGTAGTTCTATTCTTGCCGCTAGATGGCGCTATTTGTGGAGGTGATCGGCTTCACGAAGTGAAGGGATTTCGTCTAAATGAGTGTATTGAAATAAAACAATGATGTTCTTGCTTTTGCAAATAAAGAATTATTTAGCAATTTAGCGTAAATGCCATTCATTACAGTACAGGTAGGTGTTAAAGACAGGTATTTTAAAAGGACGATTTTTTTCTGTCTTCTGTGTCAATGTCAGTTTCATTGTTGTCATAGGGCATTGGTCAATGCCAATACAACTGAAAAGTTTTGGGCAGTTGGAGTGCATGCAACACTACCCCTGATTTTTCATTGGCGTATTTTTAATCTGGTGTAATTAAAGATATGGAAGGACCTTCATTTCAAAAGAAAATGGAATTTGCTCATCCCCAGCTAGGGATCCGGCCGTGCCCGCTCCTTGGAAGTCAGCTTCCAGCAGGCTGATATGTTATCGACCGGTTAATGATGTTAAGACTAGAGAGAATTGAGGACAGAGTGTGCGATGAGAAGCATGTATCTCCTAAAAGGTGCATAAAGCAGGTAACGACCGAAGCGCTCGAGTTGTTGGATGGAGCGTATATTTCCACCAGATGCAAACCCTACGTGCTTCATATGATCGGCCGTATGCGGAAAAAGAAAGACAGTATACGTAAATACGCGAACTCGCAGTGTTCTGCCCGTGGAGCAGCCGCTGCTGCTTCAGAAATGTACTCTCTGTTCGATATATCCAGCGGCACCACACAACCAGAGAATACCTTGCACAAGGAATTCCTTGCCGAACAGCAAAACGTGAGGCGGCTGCATATCGGCGGTGTGGACAAGCTGACGACCGAGCGCTGGGAGAGACGAGAGCAGCGGCGGGCTCGCACAGCCAACAGGGTCAGAGCAGCTGCCGTACCCACCTCAGCTGCTGTCGTCACTGGCGCTGCCGCCGTCAGTTCGCCGTCCAGCGATCGCCCAGCCTTCTCTGAAGACCTGGACAGGAATAGCGACAGCGACTATGATTATGTGTTCGCGCCCAGGCGTACGAAAAGCGAGGTAAGCCTGACGTTCGTGTCGGAAGCAGTAGATGCATGCGATGTTGGATCGCAGAAAGCCTCTAAGCTTATCTCCGCGTGTGCCGTCGCTGTACGTGGGGAGGTATTTTTTAAGAGGAAAGTGCAGAGGGCGCTCGACAAGAGCAGGAAAGCGAAAGTGAGCAAGATATCAGTACCCCGCACTACAACGCTCTCTTCCGCGATGGTAGAAACAATAAGACCCCGAGTGAGATGCCAGGCACGCGAGCTCTGAATACTGTGCACAGTATTTCTGTAAATACGCATCCTGGTGACGTGTACGCAGGACATTTCACCGGAAACGGTCGCCACACGGGTGACGCCGTGGCCCAACGTTTGTCCGACTTCTTGTGTGAACGCGGTGTGAATGTTGACAATGTGAATGTGGTGGGAGGGGACGGCACAAATCCAGTGGTGGGATGGCTCGGCGGCTGGATGGCGAGGCTGGAGGAGCTGGTGGGACGTCCGCTGACCAGGGTGGTCTGCCTGTGCCACTAGGCAAAACTTCCCTACCGTGCGCTGTTCAGCACACTACACGGTAACGCGACTGGTCCGGAGACATTCGCCGGCCCTGTCGGCCAGCTGATCGTGGGCCCTGTGCCCACGCGGCCGGCGGTGGCGATCCAGCCGTTGGAGTGCGCTGATTTCCCTGCACTGCCCGCGGAGGTGGAGGCAGGCCTGAGCTCTAACTTCTCTTCTCTGAAATCTTCTCTACCAGTGGCGACGGCAGTCGGTGACAGGACGAGGTACGGACGTCTCAGTTACGTGGCGCGGCGGTATACGGCGCAGTGCCGCCTGTTGCGCCGCTACGTGGCCGACCAGAGCGCCAGCGCCGTGCTGACGACCTCGCGCTGTACCTGGTGGCTGGGTACGTGCCTACGGCGATAAAAATCAAGTGCAGGTGGGACCTGGTGGACGTGCCCCGCCACCTGTTCGAACAGCTCCAGCGACGACGGCATCACCGTAGAGGCAACGCGCTCAGCGCCGTCCAAAAAAACACCGGCAGAAATACCCACATGGGGCACCCAGAGAATATCGTTCTGGGTGTGCTGGGAGACGAACGCCCCAACATCAGAGCTGAGGCAGTCCAGGTCGTGAAGGATGCACGGCAGCGCCGCCAATCGGCACCGATTCGAACGTTCAAGTGCCCGGAAATCAACATAAGTCCCAGGAGCTACCCGGAGCCGGTGGGCCTGGAGCGATATGAGCAGACGGCAGACATTAAGCCACCGTGTATCAGGCCGCTGGCAGACGGTCAGCGTGACAGGTGTCTCCAGGTGCCACTATGACGTATGGCATGGATTCCCATGTCAAACGTCATATACAATCGACAGAGCGTGCCGTCAAACTGACGACTGAAGCAGCGGCAGCTGTCGTGGACGCTGCCGCTAACACTGTTGTCCTGCCTTCCGCCGTCGGTGCCGCCGCCAGGTCGCCATGACCTTTGTCACATAGATCCCCGATCAAGATGGCAGCGACTGCTGTTCATTATATGTAAGTGCCGTCCATTCACTTTTCGCAGTGTAATTTTCCATCGTCCATCTCGAAGTGTTAATGACCGTCGCCGCCGCTACCACAAGTGTTATGGATGTCAATGCGCGTTTCGATATGAACTGGCACCGGAAGTCGCCATACGTTTGAGAGAAAACAACGTTTTCTTTGTCAAGCACGATGATGGGATGGTTCCCTTCATTTGGCGACATATTTCCACTAGAAGCTCCAGTCAAACCTGCCATATTGGCCGCAGTCAATGGAGCTGGCCTTCGCCTCAATTAGCGCCATTTGTAAGTTGACAGGTGGAACTAGGCCATGGGATCGGGATCCATCCAACATTTTTGCGAGGATACGGGCGAATGGAATGAGGAAGAAGGCTGTGGTTTGTGTCTAAATGTTCAGCACAAATTAAATATCTTCTCCGTACTGATTTTTGTGTTTGCTTCTACTGGTTACGGTATGAGCGGGCCTATCATGAAAATTCACGAAACCAGAAATATCTTCAAGCGAGGTGGGCGGTCAGTTTGTTTCAGAATTTCGCGTTTTTGTTCAACTCATCGTAATCAGTGCCCCAAAATGCATGGAAATCAATGTGTGCACGTGGATTTTCCAAAAAGAAAAATGCAAAACAGGTTACCTTAACGTGCTAAGCGTTAAAGATCGCACAACACGCAGCTCCCGTCAAAAGATTCCCGCCACCATGGAAAAAAAAACAAATATATGCACACCGCGGAACAAGAAGGACACGTCACAGAAACACCAATCATACATACACACACACACACACACACACACACAAACGTCATATTCTTTCACTCTCGATCATGCAGCACGCTCTCATATAACTTTAGGGCGCCCGTTGCGTTTGCGTGTTGATGTTTAGCTGAAGATCTTGAATATACGCGGCCTCCATTAAGTGGTCATTAACTGGTATAAGTCGTATATTCATGGTTCAATCAGAAAGCCATCGTTTGTAACGGGCTGCTTTTGATAGGAGTTGGGTGCTTTCCACTATCTGCAGCCTCGTCAACGGTTCGCCATGATGTTAGAGTGTGGGTGCTAATGGGCCGCCATTCTGCAGATGCATCGTCTGGCCAACACATCCACTACTTGGAAGGAGACTGCTCGCTCCTTCCAAGTAGTGGATATGTTGGTCAGACTACCACCTCTCTTAGTAGACGCCAAGTAGTGCCTAGTCTCCTTCAAAGTAGTGGATATGTTGGTCAGACCACCACCTTTCTTAGTAGACGCCAAGTAGTGCCTAGTCTCCTTCCAAGTAGTTGATATGTTGGCCAGACTACCACCTCTCTCAGTAGACGCATCACGATGCATCTACAGAACGGCAGCCCATTAGCACACTCACTCGAACAACATGGCGAGCCGTTGAAGAGGCGGCAGATGGTCGAAAACAACCAAATCCTATCAAGAGCAGCCCGTGACAAGCAAAACGCTTTCGGTAATGGAAGCCGTGTATATTCAAGTTCTCCAACCCAACATAAACAAACAAGTGAACGCAATGGGCATCCTAGTTATATGAGAGCGTGTTGCGTGGTCGAGGTCAAAACAGTATGCCGTCTGCATGTTTATACGTGTGTGTTTGATGTTTGCGTGCCGTGTCCGTCTTGTTCCGTGATGTGAATGTGTTAATTTTTTCCACAGGGAAGGAAATCTTTAGGTGGGAACTGCCTGTTGTGGGATCTTTAAACGCTTAGCAGGAGTACATCTGATTTTTCTTCCGGTTTTGACCATTTAACATTTATACTGGTCTTGATAACACCCTAAGTAGAATAAAACGTCCACGAATGTACCTTCATTTTCTATTTAACCTCGGTTTGTTCCAAACCAAGTAACATGAAGCATAAAGCTACTGAAAGATCATGACGCCAGTAATATAGTAACGGTAAGAGAGATCGAAAGACTATCCAAAAAACTTATCAACTGCCGATCTGCGGTTACATTTAACTAACCATGCATATATATATATATGTATAGAGAGAGAGAGAGAGATGGGGGGAGGAGGAGAGAGGGAGGGAGATGTCTCTATACTTTCTGCCTACCTCGTCCCTACTGTGGCCGTTCTTCTCGTTATTATTGCCTATTTCCATTGCTAGAACCGCCAGGAAATATCGGGGGCCCAGACGAAAACTGGGGGACCAAATCATTATTGGGGCGGCCAGGACCCTCACAAAAGAATACAAATGGACACCTCTGATGATCACGTGGAAGTGCGCCATCCCCAGAAAGCGTAATATTCCTCAAACATGCCTCCCAAAAACGTGTCCTGGAACCACCTCTGGAGGAGGTAAATTTGTGAAATTTTGTCACACGTCAAAAACGTATGTAGGAAAAGTCACCAAGCTTCGTGAAGCACCTCCCAAAAGCCCGAAAATGGCGAGCAAAAAACAGTGGGAAGCAGAATCTGCCCTCCTCCCTCAGCACGGAATAGGGTTAAGCACATTATACATGCAAAAAGCATTCGAGCTCTCCGTGTGGCAGTAGTTGGCGGGGAGGGGGGCAAATTCCTATTATTATTTGTTATGCGATGTGGCCAAATAAACCACATGAAAAGTAAAATCCCCCGAGGCACTGTGCTGGCTCGTCTCTCGTTCATCGGGCCCGCTGTGAGTACTGCGAGGCCGCTTCTGACCAGCGCCGCTTGCTTACCAACCAGCAGTAAAATCCACGGAACAGGTCATTGTGTGCTTCTGTTGCTCAAAACAATGACAAACAGGCGAACAGAACTCCGCCGGTGGGAAACAACAGAACAGAACGTGATGGGACGCAAGCGTCGTCTGCTTTCGTCTTAACAAAAAAAAACTTTCGTCGGCGGAAAGTTTCTTCCTCAGCTGCTGAGAACTCTGATGAGATGACGTCATCGCGAAGCAGCCGTCCACGCGGTCGGTGCCCGGGGCTGTTTTGTTGCGTATGAAACCATTGCCTGGGACGGCGGAGGCGCAAAAGGCGAGCGACAGGGCTGCTGAGGGGTGCGTCACCTGCAGAAGAACGAATCGGCGCACTCAAAGCGACTGGCCCTCGCATAAGGTACGTTATCACTTGTGTTTGGCTGGGCATCTTCGCTTGCGCTTAACTGGCAGCGTTTACCCTGCCCGAGATAAATTTCTTTTTTGGTGCTACGAAAATGGTCTCTGAAAGGAGCTTGTGTTGCATGCATGAACTTTGAATAAAGTGGGAGATTCGCCACGTCATTTTATGTCACATTCGGCAACGAATGTGGCCGAGGGCAAAGTGGAAGCTTCTGCTGTTCTTTCCTTGGGCAACGATTAGGGACAAGGCACAAAATACGGCCTGTGTGCGCTAGAAGAGACTCTCGTTGAGAAACCTGATATCGAGTTGCGTAAGCAACAACTCTAGAAAAAAAAACTGCAGTCTACGCAGGAACAGAGCCAAGGGAGGGGCCATGGGGGCCATGGCCCCCCTGAGCCAAGCGGTCTACACTAGATATGTAGCGATTCCGCAGGAATACGTAATGACGATCATAAATACGTTGCAAAAGCAAACTATATGTTTTCCTGTTCGTTAAATATGAGGTAGGTTACTTAAAATTGCTGCTTTTCCCACAAACTTCGTCGTATACCGGTGGCATATGTCTAAATTTGACATTTGGCCCCTCCCTAAGGAAAACCCTGCCTACGTGCCTGAGTCTACGCATGCTTGACTTCTGTGTATTGGAGCAGTCACCACCCACCAGAAGTCGGTGTATTCACCAGCTTCTCGTTTCTGAATATAGTGAAAAGAAAATTCCCTGTTCTGAAAGTTTTAGTATAAAAGTAAACAAAGCACGAACTTAACTGGTTCGTTCTTTAGTTCGAAGTTCGTTTTTCAGGGCGTGCACTACACATGCCCAAAACGTAGCCCTGCCGTAAGCGTCTCTTTTCTGTGCGTTCTCCCGGTGCTTTACGAAAAGGTACCTTGTTTTCCTTGCAGAGTGCACATGTCATTTATGGTATGCGTGAATCGGACCTGGATGGAATACGAATGTATGGTTCGATGCATCCAGTGATACGATTTATCATCACCGCAGGCGAAATGTGCTTGTCTTCAGGACATGAAAACCGGTTTGTTAAGCCAGTTATTGTTGATGACTGGCGCCATTCCGTACACAGACTATTTGGCCAAACTACTCCCCTGGTGAATTAAAACAAATTAACAAGTGAAACCCCTGGCGCTTATTGCAACCTGGTGGTGTTTTGCATATGACCCCTGGAAACCTTCGAGGACTAGCAGCGTCTAGAAGGGTGGTGACATCAGGAGTTAGGAGCTCCTGGCTAGGACCTCCTCGAAGAAAGAAGCTGATGGGGACTGTTACTGACGGTTACTCCTGTTATTCCTTTACTGCGTTCGTTTATTGCTCTTGTTGACACCATCTGAACACTTGATTTGTCCAATGGGGCGTCGTTCGTTGCAATGGTTTGAGCCGTCACGGTCTGGATTGGTTTCGTTTTCCCCAGAACTGACTGGACTCTCTGCACTGGTGTCATGAGTGTCGCCTTCTGTTGTGTGATTTGTGGCTTTAACATGGAACCCCATGGAGTGTGCACCGCAATGATTAGGAGTCTCCAATACAGTGCAGGTGCGGGCACCCCTTATCCATTAAAGAAAGTCACATTTTGCCGCTGTTCCACAAATGCGACCTCTGCTGCTGCTGGCGTGCTTCTGCGTAGCCGCTATCCCTCGTGTTCGATCCTCAGACGCTACCGAGCTGGAAGGTAAGACGTTAGGTCACGTTTTTTGGTCATAAACGACGACGTTGCTGTTTACACTGTCAGGCTGCACTGAATGTAGGGCATGTCTGACTCGTTTTATCGCAAACCAGTTGATGGGATGACTCACGAGTGAGTCAGTTCAGCAGACAACCATTTGCCGGAGGTACCAGGTTTGACAGCGGTCCTGGCGCTTCCTTAAGGTGATTGCATAATTTAAGGATACTCAGTGAAAAAACGCCGCATAGTGTAACGCCAAACATCGCCAAAAGCGGAGGAATCATGGCCATGGGTAAAAGATGATTTGCCGCAAATACTTGTAACATTCAAGGCAACGATTTATACTGCAGATAACCGCAAAGATGTAACGTTTCTCGTTTCTGCAGTCGTGTACGCACCCTGCGTCATTGGGTGTCGTTCAGGGGCAGTGCAAGAATTGCAGTAGGGACACAGCCAAGGGGGCCGGGGTCCATCCACCCACCTCCCTTGGGCTTGGGAATTTAGCGTTTCTTTACGAACTAAAAACGAGAAGGAACGAACATTGTCGGAATTCGAAAGTCCAGTGGTCGGAATCCCACACACATATCGCTGATCTGAGCCCTCGCCGTCAGCAAGTCGCGCACATGGCGGCCATTGCCGGCGGGCACGGGACGGAATCACCGCGATTCAGCCGGTCACAGGCCAGCCAATATCCAAAGCCAGCGTGCCAAATAACTCACTGTCTCACAAAGAAACCTCCCAGCAGGTGCGTCCACGAATGTATTGAATGAAGGTAGTGCGGAAAACACAAGCACCAACATTGCCTTCTTCACTTTCTTTTTTGTGGCAAGGACACATTGTAGGTCAACGCACATCCACTCATCAGAAAATAACGGATACCCGCAGCTTGGCGAAAAGTGTGACAACGGCACCCGGTGTTCCCAGGCGGTCACCCATCCAAGTACTAACCGGGCCCGATGCTGCTTAACTTCAGTGATCGGACGGGAACTGGTGTTTTCAGCATGGTATGGTCGTTGCCGACAGTGTACGCCGCCAGGTGAGCATGTGGCACGGCACGACAGCAACACCGGGCGCCGGCTAACGTGCACGCTCCGAATGTTAGAAGATTCCGGTAGTTCTATTCTTGCCGCTAGATGGCGCTATCTGTGGAGGTAATCGCCTTCACGAAGTAAAGACATTTGGTCGAAATGACTGGATTCAAATAACAGAATGATGTTCTCGCTTTTGCAAATAAAGAGTTATTTAGCAATTTAGCGTAAATGCCATCCATTACAGTACAATCAGGTGTTTAAGACAGGTATTTTAAAAGAACGATTTTTTTCTGTCTTCTGTGTCAATGTCAGTTTCAGTGTTGTCATAGGGCATTGGTCAATGCCAATACAATTGAAAAGTTTTGGGCAGTTGGAGTGCGTGCAACACTACCCTGATTTTTCATTGGCATATTTTTAATCTGGTGTAATTAAAGATATGGAAGGACCTTCATTTCAAAAGAAAATGGAAGTCGCTCATCCCCAGCTAGGGATCCGGCCGTGCGAGCTCCCTCGAAGTCAGCTTCCAGCAGGCTCATATGTTATCGACCGGTTAATGATGTTAAGACTAGAGAGAATTGAGGACAGAGAGTGCGATGAGAAGCATGTATCTGTTAAAAGATGCATAAAGCAGGTAACGAACGAAGAGCTCGAGTTGTTGGATGGAGCGTCTATTTCCACCAGAAGCAAACCCTACGTGATTCATATGATCGGCCGTATGTGGAAAAAAGAAAGGCAGTATACGTAAGCACGCGAACTCGCAGTGTGGCGCTCGCGGCGCAGCCACAAGCAGAGATTACCTTGCACAAGGAATTCCTTGCCGAACAGCAAAGCGTGAGGCGGCTGCATATCGGCGGTGTGGACAAGCTGACGACGGAGCGCTGGGAGAGACGAGATCAGCGGCGGGCTCATACAGCCAGCAGGGTCAGAGCAGCTGCCGGCTCCACCTCAGCCGCTGTCGTCACTGGCGCCGCCGCTGCCGCCACCTCAGCTGCCGCCACCTCCGTCGCCACCACCTGAGCTGCTGCCGTCACTGGCGCTGCCGCCGTCAGCTCGCCGTCCAGCGATCACCCAGCCTTCTCTGAAGACCTGGACAGGAATAGCGACAACGACCATGATTATGTGTTCGCGCCCAGGCGTACGAAAAGCGAGGTAAGCCTGACGTTCGTGTCGGAAGCAGTAGATGCATGCGATGTTGGAGCGCAGAAAGCCTCTAAGCTTATCTCCGCGTGTGCTGTCGCTGTACGTGGGGAGGTATTTTCTAAGAGGAAAGTGCAGAGGGCACTCGAAAAGAGCAGGAAAGCGAAAGTGAGCAAGATATCAGTACCATGCATTGCGATGCTCTCTTCCGCGATGGTAGAAACAATAAGACCCCGAGTGAGATGCCAGGCACGCGAGCTCTGAATACTGTGCACAGTATTTCTGTAAATACGCATCCTGGTGACGTGTACGCAGGCCATTTCACCGGAAACGGTCGCCACACGGGTGACGCCGTGGCCCAACGTTTGTTGGACTTCTTGCGTGAACGCGGTGTGAATGTTGACAATGTGAATGTGGTGGGAGGGGACGGCACAAATCCAGTGGTGGGATGGCTCGGCGGCTGGATGGCGAGGCTGGAGGAGCTGGTGGGACGCCCGCTGACCAGGGTGGTCTGCCTGTGCCACTAGGAAAAACCTCCCTACCGTGCGCTGTCCAGCACACTAGCCGGTAACGCGACTGGTCCGGAGACATTCGCCGGCCCTGTCGGCCAGCTGATCGCGGGCCCTGTGCAGACGCGGCCGGCGGTGGAGTTCCAGCCGCTGGAGTGCGCGGATTTCCCTGCGCTGCCCGTGGACGTGGAGGCAGGCCTGAGCTCTGACTTCTCTTCTCTGAAATCTTCTCTACCAGTGCGCGAGGTGTGTGGTGGTGGGCGACGGCAGTCGGTGACAGGACGAGGCACGGACGTCTCAGTTACGT
This sequence comes from Capitulum mitella, assembly GCA_030062745.1. Classification (NCBI taxonomy): domain Eukaryota; kingdom Metazoa; phylum Arthropoda; class Thecostraca; order Pollicipedomorpha; family Pollicipedidae; genus Capitulum; species Capitulum mitella. Next base: position 20,278,733 of record CP099853.1, on the reverse strand, counting down.
GGCGCGGCGGCACACGGCGCAGTGCCGCCTGTTGCGCCGCTACATGGCCGACCAGAGCGCCAGCGCCGAGCTGACGACCCTGGCGCTGTACCTGGTGGCTGGGTACGTGCCTACGGCGATAAACATCAAGTGCAGGTGGGACCTGGTGGACGCGCCCCGCCACCTGTTCGAACAGCTCCAGCGACGACGGCATCACCGTAGAGGCACCGCGTTCAGCGCCGCCCCAAAAAAACACCGGCAGAAATACCCACATGGGACGCCCAGAAAATATCGTTCTGGGTGTGCTGGGAGACGAACGCCCCAGACATCAGAGCTGAGGCAGTCCAGGTCGTGAAGGGTGCACGGCAGCGCCGCCAACCGGCGCCGGTTCGAAAGTTCAGGTGCCCGGAAATCAACATAAGTCCCAGGAGCTAGCCGGAGCCGGTGGGCCTGAAGCGAAATGAGCAGACGGCAGACATTGAGCCGCCGTGTGTCAGGCCGCTGGCAGACAGTCAGCGTGACAGGTGTCTCCAGGTGCCACTATGACGTATGGCATGGATTCCCATGTCATACGTCATATACAATCGACAGAGCGTGCCGTCAAACTGACGACTGAAGCAGCGGCAGCCGTCGTGGGCGCTGCCGCTAACACTGTCGCACTGCCTTCCGCCGTCGGTGCCGCCGCCAGGTCACCATGACCTTTGTCACATAGATCCCCGATCAAGACGGCAGTGACTGCTGTTCATTATATGTAAGTGCCGTCCATTCACTTTTCGCAGTGTAATTTTCCATCGTCCATCTCGAAGTGTTAATGCCCGTCGCCGCCGCCACCACAAGTGTTATGGATGTCAATGCGCGTTTCGATATGAACTGGCACCGGAAGTCGCCATACGTTTGAGAGAAAACAACGTTTTCTTTGTCAAGCACGATGATGGGATGGTTCCCTTCATTTGGCGACATATTTCCACTAGAAGCTCCAGTCAAACCTGCCATATCGGCCGCAGTCAATGGAGCCGGCCTTCCCCTCAACTAGCGCCATCTGTACGGTGACAGGTGGAACTAGGCCATGGGATCGGGATCGAGCGAGGATACGGGCGAATGGAATGAGGTAGAAGGCTGTGGTTTGTGTCCAAATGTTCAGTACAAATTGAAATGTCTTCTCCGTACTGATTTTTGTGTTTGCTGCTACTGGTTACGGTATGAGCGGGCCTATCATGAAAATTCACGAAACCAGAAATATCTTCAAGTGAGGTGGGCGGTCAATTTTTTCGGAATTTCGCGTCTTTGTTGAACTCATCGTAATCAAGGTCCCAAAATGCATGGAAATCAATGTGTGCACGTGGATTTTCCAAAAAGATAAATGCAAAACAGGTTACATTAACGTGCTAAGCGTTAAAGGTCGCACAATACGCAGTTCCCGTCAAAAGATTCCCGCTATCATGGAAAAAAACAAATATATGCACATCACGGAACAAGAAACACACGTCACGGAAACATCAAACACACACACACACACACACACAAGCACACAAACACACAAACACCATATTCTTTCACTCTCGACCATGCAGCTCGCTCTCATATAAGTTTAGGGTTCCCGTTGCGTTCGCGTGTTGATGTTTAGCTGAAGATCTTGAATATACACGGCCTCTATTAAGTGGTCATTAAGTGGTATAAGTGGTATATTCCTGGTTGCATCAGAAGACCATCGTTTGTAACGGGCTGTTTTTTATAGGATTTGGGTGTTTTCCACTATCTAACCGCCTCGTCAACGGTTCGCCATGTTGTTGGAGTGCGTGTCCTAATGGGCCGCCGTTCTGCAGGTGCATCGCCCGGCCAACATATCCACTACTTGGAAGAAGACTGCTCGCTCCTTCCAAATAGTGGATATGTTGGTCAGACCACCACCTTTCTCAGTAGACGCCAAGTAGTGCCTAGTCTCCTTCCAAGTAGTGGATATGTTGGTCAGACCACCACCTCTCTCGGTAGACGCATCACGATGCACCTGCAGAACGGCGGCCCATTAACACACTCACTCCAACAACATGGTGAACCGCTGACGAGGCGGCAGATGGTTGAAAACACCCAAATCCTATAAAAAAAAACAGCCCGTGACAAGCAAAGGCTTTCGGTAAAGGAAGCCGCGTATATTCAAGCTCTTCAGCCTAACATAAACAAACAAGTGAACGCAATGGGCATCCTAGTTATATGAGAGCGTGTTGCGTGGTCGAGGTCAAAAGAGTATGCCGTTTGCATGCTTATATGTGTGTGTTTGATGTTTGCGTGCCGTGTCCGTCTTGTTCCGTGATGTGAATGTGTTAATTTTTTCCACAGCGGCGGGAATCTTTAGGTGGGAACTGCCTGTTGTGGGATCTTTAAACGCTTAGCACGGGTACATCTGATTTTTCTTCCGGTTTTTACCATTTAACATTTACACTGGTCTTGATAACACCCTAAGTAGAATAAAACGTCCACGAATCTACCTTCATTTTGTATTTAACTTCGGTCTGTTCCAAACCAAGTGACATGAAGCATGAACCTACTGAAAGATCATGACGCCAGTAATATAGTAACGGTAAGAGAGATCGAAAGACTATCCAAAAAACTTATCAACTGCCGATCTGCGGTTACATTTAACTAACCATGCATATATATATATATATATATATATATATATATATATAGAGAGAGAGAGAGAGAGAGAGAGAGAGAGAGAGAGGAGAGGAGGAGAGAGGGAGGGAGATGTCTCTACACTTTCTGCCTACCTCTTCCCTACTGTGGCCGTTCTTCTCGTTATTATTGCCTATTTCCATTGCTAGAACCGCCAGGAAATATCGGGGGCCCAGACGAAAATATTGGGGGACCAAATCATTATTGGGGCGGCCAGGACCCTCACAAAAGAATACAAATCGACACCCCTGATGATCACGTGGAAGTGCGCCATCTCCAGAAAGCGTAATAGTCCTCAAGCATTCCTCTCAAAAATGTGTCCTGGAACCACCTCTGGAGGAGGTAAATTTGTGAAATTTTGTCACACGTCAAAAACGTGTGTAGGAAAAGTCACCAAGCTTCGTGACGCACCTCCCAAAAGCCCGAAAATGGCGAGCAAAAAACAGTGGGAAGCAGAATCTGCCCCCTCCCCCAGCACGGAATAGGGTTAAGCACATTATACACGCAAAAAGCATTCGAGCTCTCCGTGTGGCAGTAGTTGGCGGGGAGGGGGGCAAATTCCTATTATTATTTGTTATGCGATGTGGCCAAATAAACCACATGAAAAGTAAAATCCCCGAGGCACTGTGCTGGCTCGTCTGTCGTTCATCGGGCCCGCTGTGAGTACTGCGAGGCCGCTTCTGACCAGCGCCGCTTGCTTACCAACCAGCAGTAAAATCCACGGAACAGGTCATTGTGTGCTTCTGTTGCTCAAAAAAAAGACAGACAGGCGAGCAGAACTCCGCCGGTGGGAAATAACAGAACAGAACGTGATGGGACGCAATTCTCAGAGTCATCGGCGGAAAGTTTCTTCCTCAGCTGCTGAGAACTCTGATGAGATGACGTCATCGCGAGGCAGCCTTCCGCGCGGTCGGTGCCCGGGGCTGTTTTGCTGCGTATGAAACCATTGCCTGGGACGGCGGAGGCGCAAAAGGCGAGCGACAGGGCTGCTGAGGGGTGCGTCACCTGCTGGAGAACGAATCGGCGCACTCAAAGCGACTGGTCCTCACACAAGGTACGCTATCACTTGTGTTTGGCTGGGCATCTTCGCTTGCGCTTAACTGGCAGCGTTTACCCAACACGAGGTAAGTTTGTTTTTTGTTGCCAAAATGGTCTCTGAAAGGAGCTTGTCGCGTATGTTTGAACTTTGAATAAAGTGGGAGATTCGCCATGTCATGTCACATTCGGCCACGAATGTGGCCGAGGGCGAAGTGGAAGCTTCTGTTGTTCTGTCCTTGGGCAACGACCAGGGACAAGGCACAAAATGCGGCCTGTGTGTGCCGGAAGCGACTGCCGTTGAGAAATCTGGTATCGAGTTGCGTGAGCGACAACTCTAGAAAAAAAAACTGCAGTCTACGCAGGAACGTAGCCAAGAACATGAGCCAAGTGGTCTACACTAGATATGTAGCAATTTCGCAGGAATACGTAATGACGATCATAAATATGTTGCAAAATCAAACTATATGTTTTCCTGTTCGTTAAATATGAGGTAGGTTACTTAAAATTGCAGCTTTTCCCACAAATTTCGTCATATACCGGTGGCATATGTCAAAATTTGACATTGGCCCCTCCCTAAAGAAAACCCTGCCTACGTGCCCGAGTCTATGCATGCTTGACTTCTGTGTATTGGAGCAGTCACCACCCACCAGAAGTCGGTGTATTCACCAGCATCTCGTTTCTGAATATAGTGAGAAGAAAATTCCCTTTTCTGGAAGTTTTAGTATAAAAGTAAACAAAGCACGAACTTAACTGGTTCGTTCTTTAGTTCGAAGTTCGTTTTTCGGGGCATGCACTACACACGTCCAAAACGTAGCCCTGCCGTAAGCGTCTCTTTTCTGTGCGTTCTCCCGGGGCTTTACGAAAAGGTACCTTGTTTTCCTTGCAGAGTGCACATGTCATTTATGGTATGCGTGAATCGGACCTGGATGGAATACGAATGTATGGTTCGATGCATCCAGTGATACGATTTATCATCACCGCAGGCGAAATGTGCTTGTCTTCAGGACATGAAAACCGGTTTGTTAAGCCAGTTATTGTTGATGACTGGCGCCATTCCGTACACAGACTATTTGGCCAAACTACTCCCCTGGTGAATTAAAACAAATTAACAAGTGAAACCCCTGGCGCTTATTGCAGCCTGGTGGTGTTTTGCATATGACCCCTGGAAACCTTCGAGGACTAGCAGCGTCTAGAAGGGTGGTGACATCAGGAGCTAGGAGCTCCTGGCTAGGACCTCCTCGAAGAAAGAAGCTGATGGGGACTGTTACTGACGGTTACTCCTGTTATTCCTTTACTGCCTTCGTTTATTGCTCTTGTTGACACCATCTGAACACTTCATTTGTCCAATGGGGCGTCGTTCGTTGCAATGGTTTGAGCCGTCAAGGTCTGGATTGGTTTCGTTTTCCCCAGAACTGACTGGACTCTCTGCACTGGTGTCATGAGTGTCGCCTTCTGTTGTGTGATTTGTGGCTTTAACATGGAACCCCATGGAGTGTGCACCGCAATGATTAGGAGTCTCCAATACAGTGCAGGTGCGGGCACCCCTTATCCATTAAAGAAAGTCACATTTTGCCGTTGTTCCACAAATGCGACCTCTGCTGCTGCTGGCGTGCTTCTGCGTAGCCGCTATCCCTCGTGTTCGATCGTCAGACGCTACCGAGCTGGAAGGTAAGACGTTAGGTCATGTTTTTTGGTCATAAACGGCGACGTTGCTGTTTACACTTGTAAACAGCACTGAATGTAGGGCATGTCTGACATCGTTTTATCGCAAACCAGTTGATGTGATGACTCACGAGTGAGTCAGTTCAGCAGACAACCATTTGCCGGAGGTACCAGGTTTGACAGCGGTCCTGGCACTTCCTTAAGGTGATTGCATAATTTAAGGATACTCAGTGAAAAAACGCCGCATAGTGTAACGCCAAACATCGCCAAAAGCGGAGGAATCATGGCCATGGGTAAAAGATGATTTGCCGCAAATACTCGTAACATTCAAGGCAACGATTTATACTGCAGATAACCGCAAAGATGTAATGTTTCTCGTTTCTGCAGTCGTGTACGCACCCTGCGTCATTGGGTGTCGTTCAGGGGCAGTGCAAGAATTGCAGTAGGGACACAGCCAAGGGGGCCGGGGTCCATCCACCCACCTCCCTTGGGCTTGGGAATTTAGCGTTTCTTTACGAACTAAAAACGAGAAGGAACGAACATTGTCGGAAGTCGAAAGTCCAGTGGTCGGAATCCCACACACATATCGCTGATCTGAGCCCTGGCCGTCAGCAAGTCGCGCACATGGCGGCCATTGCCGGCGGGCACGGGACGGAATCACCGCGATTCAGCCGGTCACAGGCCAGCCAATATCCAAAGCCAGCGTGCCAAATAACTCACTGTCTCACAAAGAAACCTCCCAGCAGGTGCGTCCACGAATGTATAGAATGAGGGTAGTGCGGAAAACACAAGCACCAACATTGCCTTCTTCACTTTCTTTTTTGTGGCAAGGACACATTGTAGGTCAACGCACATCCACTCATCAGAAAATAACGGATACCCGCAGCTTGGCGAAAAGTGTGACAACGGCACCCGGTGTTCCCAGGCGGTCACCCATCCAAGTACTAACCGGGCCCGATGCTGCTTAACTTCAGTGATCGGACGGGAACTGGTGTTTTCAGCATGGTATGGTCGTTGCCGACAGTACATGGCGCCAGGTGAGCATGTCGCACGGCACGACAGCAGCACTGGGCGCCGGCTAACGTGCACGCTCTGAATGTTAGAAGATTCCGGTAGTTCTATTCTTGCCTCTAGATGGCGCTATTTGTGGAGGTGATCGGCTTCACGAAGTGAAGCGATTTCGTCTAAATGAGTGGATTGAAATAAAACAATGATGTTCTTGCTTTTGGAAATAAAGAATTATTTAGCAATTTAGCGTAAATGCCGTTCATTACAGTACAGGTAGGTGTTAAAGACAGGTATTTTAAAAGGACGAGTTTTTTCTGTCTGCTTTGTCAATGTCAGTTTCAGTGTTGTCATAGGACATTAGTCAATGCCAATACAATTGAAAAGCTTTGGGCAGTTGGGGTGCGTGCAGCACTACCCTTGACTTTTCATAGGCATATTTTTAATCTGGTGTAATTACAGATATGGAAGGACCTTCATTTCAAAAGAAAATGGAAGTCGCTCATCCCCAGCTAGGGATCCGGCCGTGCGAGCTACCTTAAACTCAGCTTCCATCAGGCTCATACCGGCCGGTTAATGATGTTTAGACTAGAGAGAATTGAGGACAGAGAATGCGATGAGAAGCATGTATCTGTTAAAAGATGCATAGCGCAAATAACAAACGAAACGCTCGAGTTGTTGGATGGAGCGTCTATTTCCACCAGAAGCAAACCCTACGTACTTCATATGATCGGCCGTATGTGGAAAAAAGAAAGGCAGTATACGTAAGCACGCGAACTCGCGGTGTGCCGCTCGTGGCGCAGCCTCTGTTGCTTCAGAAATGTCCTCTCTTTTCGATATATCCAGCGGCACCACACAACCAGAGAATACCTTGCACAAGGAATTCCTTGCCGAACAACAAAGCGTGAGGCGGCTGCATATCGGCGGTGTGGACAAGCTGGCAACGGAGCGCTGGGAGAGACGAGATCGGCGGCGGGCTCATACAGCCAGCAGGGTCAAAGCAGCTGCCGGCTCCACCTCAGCCGCTGTCGTCACTGGCGCTGCCGCTGCCGCCACCTCATCTGCCGCCATCTCCGTCGCCACCACCTGAGCTGCTGCCGTCACTGGCGCTGCCGCCATCAGCTCGCCGTCCAGCGATCACCCAGCCTTCTCTGAAGATCTTGACAGGGACGGCGACAGCGACCATGATTATGTGTTCGCGCCCCTGCGTATGAAAAGCGAGGTAAGCCTCATTTCGAGGCACTTCGACACGACCTCGAGGTTCGTGTCGGAAGCAGTAGATGCATGCGATATTGAAGCGCAGAAAGCCTCGATGCTTATCTCCGCGTATGCCGTCGCTGTACATGGGTAAGTATTTTCTAAGAGGAAAGTGCAGAGGGCACTCGAAAAGAGCAGGAAAGCGAAAGTGAGCAAGGTAGGCATCAGTACCTCGCACTACAACGCTCTCTTCTAGGATGGTAAAACAATAAGACCCGGACCGAGATGCCAGGCACGCGAGCTCTGAATACTGTGCACAGTATTTCTGTAAATACGCATCCTGGTGACGTGTACGCAGGACATTTCACCGGAAACGGTCGCCACACGGGTGACGCTGTGGCCCAACGTTTGTTCGACTTCTTGCGTGGGCGCGGTGTGGATGTTGACAATGTGAATGTGGTGGGAGGGGACGGCACAAATCCAGTGGTGGGATGGCTCGGCGGCTGGATGGCGAGGCTGGAGGAGCTGGTGGGACGCCCGCTGACCAGGATGGTCTGCCTGTGCCACTAGGCAAAACTTCCCTACCGTGCGCTGTTCAGCACACTACACGGTAACGCGACTGGTCCGGAGACATTCGCCTGCCCTGTCGGCCAGCTGATCGTGGGCCCTATCCAGACGTGGCCGGCGGTGGCGGTCCAGCCGCTGGAGTGCGCTGATTTCCCTGCGCTGCCCGCGGAGGTGGAGGCGGGCCTGAGCTCTGACTTCTCTTCTCTGAAATCTTCTCTACCAGTGCGCCAGGTGTGTGGTGGTGGGCGACGGCAGTCGGTGACAGGACGAGGCACGGACGTCTCAGTTACGTGGCGCGGCGGTACACGACGCAGTGCCGCCTGTTGCGCCGCTACATGGCCGACCAGAGCGCTAGCGCCGAGCTGACGACCCTGGCGCTGTACCTGGTGGCTGGGTACGTGCCTACGGCGATAAAAATCAAGTGCAGGTGGGACCTGGTGGACGCGCCCCGCCACCTGTTCGAACAGCTCCAGCGACGGCGGCATCACCGTAGTGGCACCGCGTTCAGCGCCGCCCCAAAAAAAACACCGGCAGAAATACCCACATGGGGCACCCAGAGAATATCGTTCTGGGTGTGCTGGGAGACAAACGCCCCAACATCAGAGCTGAGGCAGTCCAGGTCGTGAAGGATGCACGACAACGCCGCCAACCGGCACCGATTCGAAAGTTCAAGTGCCCGGAAATCAACATAAGACGGAAATCAACATACACGGAGCCGGTGGGCGTGGAGCGATACGTCCAGACGGCAGACATTAAGCCGCCGTGTGTCAGGCCGCTGGCAGAGTCAGCGTGACAGGTGTCTCCAGGTGCCAATGAAGACTGGATTCCCATGTCATACGTCATACGCAATCGACAGAGCGCGCCGTCAGACTGACGACTGAAGCAGCGGCAGCTGTTCAAGAGCGCCGGAAAATCAAGACGGTCGCGCCATGAATACGGTGGGGTTCCGCCGGCGTGCCAGGTCACCGTGGCCTTCGTCACGTAGATCCCCGATCAGGATGGCAGTGACTGCTGTTCATTATATGCAAGTCCTGTTTATTCGCTTTCCGCAGTGTAATTTTCTACCGTTCATCTCGAAGTGTTAATGCCCGTCGCCGCCGCCACCACAAGTGTTATGGATGTCAATGCGCGTTTCGATATGAACTGGCACCGGAAGTCGCCATTCGTTTGAGAAAAAAAACGGTCTTTTCTTCGTTAAGCACGGTAATGGGATGGTTACCTTCATTTGGCGACATATTTCCACTAGGAGCTCCAGTCAAGTTGGCATATCGGCCGCAGTCAATGGAGCCGGCCTTCGCCTCAAGTAGCGCCATCTGTACGGTGACAGGTGGAACTAGGCCATGGGATCGGGCCCCATCCAACATTTAGAGCGAGGATACGGGCGAATGGAATGAGGCAGAAGTCTGTGGTTTGTGTCCAAATGTTCAGTACAAATTGAAATATCTTCTCCGTACTGATTTTTGTGTTTGCTTCTACTGGTTACGGTATGAGCGGGCCTATCATGAAAATTCACGAAACCAGAAATATCTTCAAGCGAGGTGGGCGTTCAGTTTTTTTCAGAATTTCGCGTTTTTGTTGAACTCATCGTCCCATCATCAGTGTCCCAGAATCAGTGTCTCAAAATGCATGAAAATCAATGTGTGCACGTGGATTTTCCAAAAAGAAAAATGCAAAACAGGTTACCTTAACGTAAAGTGTTTAAGATCTTTAACACTTTACGTTAGTACTAAAGTGCTAAGTGTTAAAGATCGCGCAACACGCAGTTCCCGTCAAAAGATTCCCGCCATCGTGGAAAAAAACAAATATATGCACATCACGGAACAAGAACGACACGTCACGGAAACATCAAACACACGCATACACACACACACACACACAAACACACAAACACCATATTCTTTCACTCTCGATCATGCAGCACGCTCTCATATAACTTTAGGGTGCCCGTTGCGTTCGCGTGTTGATGTTTAGCTGAAGATCTTGAATATACGCGGCCTCCATTAAGTGGCCATTAACTGGTATAAGTGGTATATTCATGGTTTCATCAGAAACCCGTCGTTTGTAACGGGCTGCTTTTGATAGGATTTGGGTGTTTTCCACCATCTGCCGCCTCGTCAACGGTTCGCCATGTTGTTGGAGTGCGTGTCCTAATGGGCCGCCGTTCTACAGCTACATCGTCTGACCAACATATCCACTACTTGGAAGGAGACTGCTCGCTCTTTCCAAGTAGTGGATATGTTGGTCAGACCACCACCTTTCTCCGTAGACGCCAAGTAGTGCCTAGTCTCCTTCCAAGTAGTGGATATGTTGGTCAGACCGCAACCTCTCTCGGTAGACGCATCACGATGCACCTGCAGAACGGCGGCCCATTAACGCAAACACTTGAACAACATGGCGAACCGTTGAAGAGGCGGCAGATGGTAGGAAACAACCAAATCCTATCAAAAACAGCCCGTGACAAGCGAAGCCTTTCGGTAATGGAAGCCGTGTATATTCAAGTTCTTCAGCCTAACATAAACAAACAAGTGAACTCAATGGGCATCCTAGTTATATGAGAGCGTGTTGCGTGGGCGAGGTCGAAAGAGTATGCCGTTTGCATGCTTATACGTGTGTGTTTGATGTTTGCGTGCCGTGTCCGTCTTGCTCCGTGATATGAATATGTTAATTTTTTCCACAGCAGCGGAAATCTTTAGGTGGGAACTGCCTGTTGTGGGATCTTTAAACGCTTAGCACGGGTACATCTGATTTTCTTCCGGTTTTGACCATTTAACATTTATACTGGTCTTGATAACACCCTAAGTAGAATAAAACCTCCACGAATCTACCTTTATTTTGTCTTTAACTTCGGTCTGTTCCAAATCAAGTGACATGAAGCATGAACCTACTGAGAGATCATGAGGCCAGTAATATAGTAACCTTAAGAGAGATCGACAGACTATCCAAAAAAACTTATCAACTGCCGATCTGCGGTTACATTTAAGTAACAACGCATATATATATATATATATATATATATATAGAGAGAGAGAGAGAGAGAGAGAGAGAGAGAGAGAGAGAGAGAGAGAGAGAGAGAGAGAGAGAGAGGAGGAGGAGGGAGATGACTTTATACTTTGTTCTACACTTTCTGCCTACCTATTCTCTACTGTGGCCATTCTTCTCGTTATTATTGCCTATTTCCATTGCTAGAACCGGCAGGAAATATCGGGGGCCCAGACGAATATTGGGGGTCCAAATCATTATTGGGGCGGCCAGGGCCCTCACAAAAGAATGCAAATCGACACCCCTGATGATCACGTGGAAGTGCGCCATCTCCAGAAAGCGTAATAGTCCTCAAGCATTCCTCTCAAAAATGTGTCCTGGAACCACCTATGGAGGAGGTAAATTTGTGAAATTTTGTCACACGTCAAAAACGTATGTAGGAAAAGTCACCAAGCTTCGTGAAGCACTTCCCAAAAGCCCAAAAATGGCGAGCGAAAAACAGTGGGAAGCAGAATCTGCCTCCTCCCTCAGCACGGAATAGGGTTAAGCACATTATACACGCAAAAAGCATTCGAGCTCTCCGTGTGGCAGTAGTTGGCGGGGAGGGGGGCAAATTCCTATTATTATTTGTTATGCGATGTGGCCAAATAAACCACATGAAAAGTAAAATCCCCGAGGCACTGTTCTGGCTCGTCTCTCGTTCATCGGGCCCGCTGTGAGTACTGCGAGGGCGCTTCTGACCAGCGCCGCTTGCTTACCAACCAGCAGTAAAATCCACGGAACAGGTCATTGTGTGCTTCTGTTGCTCAAAACAATGACAAACAGGCGAGCAGAACTCCGCCGGTGGGAAACAACAGAACAGAACGTGATGGGACGCAAGCGTCGTCTGCTTTCGTCTTAACCAAAAAAAACTTTCGTCGGCGGAAAGTTTCTTCCTCAGCTGCTGAGAACTCTGATGGGATGACGTCATCGCGAGGCAGCCTCCCCGCGCGTCGGTGCCCGGGGCTGTTTTGTTGCGTATGAAACCATTGCCTGGGACGGCGGAGGCGCAAAAGGCGAGCGACAGGGCTGCTGAGGGGTGCGTCACCTGCTGGAGAACGAATCGGCGCACTCAAAGCGACTGGTCCTCACACAAGGTACGTTATCACTTGTGTTTGGCTGGGCATCTTCGCTTGCGCTTAACTGGCAGCGTTTACCCAACACGAGGTAAGTTTGTTTTTTGTTGCCAAAATGGTCTCTGAAAGGAGCTTGTCGCGTATGTTTGAACTTTGAATAAAGTGGGAGATTCGCCATGTCATGTCACATTCGGCCACGAATGTGGCCGAGGGCGAAGTGGAAGCTTCTGTTGTTCTGTCCTTGGGCAACGACCAGGGACAAGGCACAAAATGCGGCCTGTGTGTGCCGGAAGCGACTGCCGTTGAGAAATCTGGTATCGAGTTGCGTGAGCGACAACTCTAGAAAAAAAACTGCAGTCTACGCAGGAACGTAGCCAAGAACATGAGCCAAGTGGTCTACACTAGATATGTAGCAATTTCGCAGGAATACGTAATGACGATCATAAATATGTTGCAAAATCAAACTATATGTTTTCCTGTTCGTTAAATATGAGGTAGGTTACTTAAAATTGCAGCTTTTCCCACAAATTTCGTCATATACCGGTGGCATATGTCAAAATTTGACATTGGCCCCTCCCTAAGGAAAACCCTGCCTACGTGCCCGAGTCTATGCATGCTTGACTTCTGTGTATTGGAGCAGTCACCACCCACCAGAAGTCGGTGTATTCACCAGCATCTCGTTTCTGAATATAGTGAGAAGAAAATTCCCTTTTCTGGAAGTTTTAGTATAAAAGTAAACAAAGCACGAACTTAACTGGTTCGTTCTTTAGTTCGAAGTTCGTTTTTCGGGGCATGCACTACACATGCCCAAAACGTAGCCCTGCCGTAAGCGTCTCTTTTCTGTGCGTTCTCCCGGTGCTTTACGAAAAGGTACCTTGTTTTCCTTGCAGAGTGCACATGTCATTTATGGTATGCGTGAATCGGACCTGGATGGAATACGAATGTATGGTTCGATGCATCCAGTGATACGATTTATCATCACCGCAGGCGAAATGTGCTTGTCTTCAGGACATGAAAACCGGTTTGTTAAGCCAGTTATTGTTGATGACTGGCGCCATTCCGTACACAGACTATTTGGCCAAACTACTCCCCTGGTGAATTAAAACAAATTAACAAGTGAAACCCCTGGCGCTTATTGCAGCCTGGTGGTGTTTTGCATATGACCCCTGGAAACCTTCGAGGACTAGCAGCGTCTAGAAGGGTGGTGACATCAGGAGTTAGGAGCTCCTGGCTAGGACCTCCTCGAAGAAAGAAGCTGATGGGGACTGTTACTGACGGTTACTCCTGTTATTCCTTTACTGCCTTCGTTTATTGCTCTTGTTGACACCATCTGAACACTTCATTTGTCCAATGGGGCGTCGTTCGTTGCAATGGTTTGAGCCGTCACGGTCTGGATTGGTTTCGTTCTCCCCAGAACTGACTGGACTCTCTGCACTGGTGTCATGAGTGTCGCCTTCTGTTGTGTGATTTGTGGCTTTAACATGGAACCCCATGGAGTGTGCACCGCAATGATTAGGAGTCTCCAATACAGTGCAGGTGCGGGCACCCCTTATCCATTAAAGAAAGTCACATTTTGCCGCTGTTCCACAAATGCGACCTCTGCTGCTGCTGGCGTGCTTCTGCGTAGCCGCTATCCCTCGTGTTCGATCCTCAGACGCTACCGAGCTGGAAGGTAAGACGTTAGGTCACGTTTTTTGGTCATAAACGACGACGTTGCTGTTTACACTGTGAGGCCGCACTGAATGTAGGGCATGTCTGACATCGTTTTATCGCAAACCAGTTGATGTGATGACTCACGAGTGAGTCAGTTCAGCAGACAACCATTTGCCGGAGGTACCAGGTTTGACAGCGGTCCTGGCGCTTCCTTAAGGTGATTGCATAATTTAAGGATACTCAGTGAAAAAACGCCGCATAGTGTAACGCCAAACATCGCCAAAAGCGGAGGAATCATGGCCATGGGTAAAAGATGATTTGCTGCAAATACTTGTAACATTCAAGGCAACGATCTATACTGCAGATAACCGCAAAGATGTAACGTTTCTCGTTTCTGCAGTCGTGTACGCACCCTGCATCATTGGGTGTCGTTCAGGGGCAGTGCAAGAATTGCAGTAGGGACACAGCCAAGGGGGCCGGGGTCCATCCACTCACCTCCCTTAGGCTTGGGAATTTAGCGTTTCTTTACGAACTAAAAACGAAAAGGAACGAACATTGTCGGAATTCGAAAGTCCAGTGGTCGGAATCCCACACACATATCGCTGATCTGAGCCCTGGCCGTCAGCAAGTCGCGCACATGGCGGCCATTGCCGGCGGGCACGGGACGGAATCACCGCGATTCAGCCGGTCACAGGCCAGCCAATATCCAAAGCCAGCGTGCCAAATAACTGTGCGTCCACGAATATATAGAATAAGGGTAGTGCGGAAAACACAAGCACCAACATTGCCTTCTTCACTTTCTTTTTTGTGGCAAGGACACATTGTAGGTCAACGCACATCCACTCATCAGAAAATAACGGATACCCGCAGCTTGGCGAAAAGTGTGACAACGGCACCCGGTGTTCCCAGGCGGTCACCCATCCAAGTACTAACCGGGCCCGATGCTGCTTAACTTCAGTGATCGGACGGGAACTGGTGTTTTCAGCATGGTATGGTCGTTGCCGACAGTCCGCGGCGCCAGGTGAGCATGTGGCACGGCACGACAGCAACACCGGGCGCCGGCTAACGTGCACGCTCCGAATGTTAGAAGATTCCGGTAGTTCTTTCTTGCCGCTAGATGGCGCTATCTGTGGAGGTGATCGCCTTCACGAAGTAAAGACATTTAGTCGAAATGACTGGATTGAAATAAAAGAATGATGTTCTCGCTTTTGCAAATAAAGAGTTTTTTCAGCAATTTAGCGTAAATGCCGTTCATTACAGTACAGGTAGGTGTTAAAGACAGGTATTTTAAAAGGACGAGTTTTTTCTGTCTGCTTTGTCAATGTCAGTTTCAGTGTTGTCATAGGACATTAGTCAATGCCAATACAATTGAAAAGCTTTGGGCAGTTGGGGTGCGTGCAGCACTACCCTTGACTTTTCATAGGCATATTTTTAATCTGGTGTAATTACAAATATGGAAGGACCTTCATTTCAAAAGAAAATGGAAGTCGCTCATCCCCAGCTAGGGATCCGGCCGTGCGAGCTACCTTAAACTCAGCTTCCATCAGGCTCATACCGGCCGGTTAATGATGTTTAGACTAGAGAGAATTGAGGACAGAGAATGCGATGAGAAGCATGTATCTGTTAAAAGATGCATAGCGCAGGTAACAAACGAAGCGCTCGAGTTGTTGGATGGAGCGTCTATTTCCACCAGAAGCAACCCCTACGTACTTCATATGATCGGCCGTATGTGGAAAAAAGAAAGGCAGTATACGTAAGCACGCGAACTCGCGGTGTGCCGCTCGTGGCGCAGCCTCTGTTGCTTCAGAAATGTCCTCTCTTTTCGATATATCCAGCGGCACCACACAACCAGAGAATACCTTGCACAAGGAATTCCTTGCCGAACAACAAAGCGTGAGGCGGCTGCATATCGGCGGTGTGGACAAGCTGGCAACGGAGCGCTGGGAGAGACGAGATCGGCATCGGGCTCATACAGCCAGCAGGGTCAAAGCAGCTGCCGGCTCCACCTCAGCCGCTGTCGTCACTGGCGCTGCCGCTGCCGCCACCTCAGCTGCCGCCACCTCCGTCGCCACCACCTGAGCTGCTGCCGTCACTGGCGCTGCCGCCATCAGCTCGCCGTCCAGCGATCACCCAGCCTTCTCTGAAGATCTTGACAGGGACGGCGACAGCGACCATGATTATGTGTTCGCGCCCCTGCGTATGAAAAGCGAGGTAAGCCTCATTTCGAGGCACTTCGACACGACCTCGAGGTTCGTGTCGGAAGCAGTAGATGCATGCGATATTGAAGCGCAGAAAGCCTCGATGCTTATCTCCGCGTATGCCGTCGCTGTACATGGGTAAGTATTTTCTAAGAGGAAAGTGCAGAGGGCACTCGAAAAGAGCAGGAAAGCGAAAGTGAGCAAGGTAGGCATCAGTACCCCGCACTACAACGCTCTCTTCTAGGATGGTAAAACAATAAGACCCGGACCGAGATGCCAGGCACGCGAGCTCTGAATACTGTGCACAGTATTTCTGTAAATACGCATCCTGGTGACGTGTACGCAGGACATTTCATCGGAAACGGTCGCCACACGGGTGACGCTGTGGCCCAACGTTTGTTCGACTTCTTGCGTGGGCGCGGTGTGAATGTTGACAATGTGAATGTGGTGGGAGGGGACGGCACAAATCCAGTGGTGGGATGGCTCGGCGGCTGGATGGCGAGGCTGGAGGAGCTGGTGGGACGCCCGCTGACCAGGGTGGTCTGCCTGTGCCACTAGGAAAAACCTCCCTACCGTGCGCTGTTCAGCACACTACACGGTAACGCGACTGGTCCGGAGACATTGGCCGGCCCTGTCGGCCAGCTGATCGCGGGCCCTGTGCTCACGCGGCCGGCGGTGGCGGTCCACCCGCTGTAGTGCGCTGATTTCCCTGCGCTGCCTGCGGAGGTAGAGGCGGGCCTGAGCTCTGACTTCTCTTCTCTGAAATCTTCTCTACCACTGCGCCAGGTGTGTGGTGGCGGGCGACGGCAGTCAGTGACAGGACGAGGCACGGACGTCTCAGTTACGTGGCGCGGCGGCACACGGCGCAGTGCCGCCTGTTGCGCCGCTACGTGGCCGACCAGAGCGCTAGCGCCGAGCTGGCGACCCTGGCGCTGTACCTGGTGGCTGGGTACGTGCCTACAACGATAAAAATCAGATGCAGGTGGGACCTGGTGGACGTGCCCCGCCACCTGTTCGAACAGCTCCAGCGACGGCGACATCACCGTAGTGGCACCGCGTTCAGCGCCGCCCAAAAAAACACCGGCAGAAATACCAACATGGGACACCCAGAAAATATCGTTCTGGGTGTGCTGAGAGACGAACGCCCCAACATCAGAGCTGAGGCAGTCCAGGTCGTGAAGGATGCACGGCAGCGCTGCCAACCGGCACCGATTCGAATGTTCAGGTGCCCGGAAATCAACATAAGTCCCAGGAGCTACCCGGAGCCGGTGGGCCTGGAGCGATATGACATATTGGCCATATTGGCCGCAGTCAATGGAGCTGGCCTTCGCCTCAACTAGCGCCATTTGTAAGTTGACAGGTGGAACTAGGCCATGGGATCGGGATCCATCCAACATTTTTGCGAGGATACGGGCGAATGGAATGAGGCAGAAGGCTTTGGTGCGTGTCTAAATGTTCAGCACAAATTAAATGTCTTCTCCGTACTGATTTTTGTGTTTGCTTCTACTGGTTACGGTATGAGCGGGCCTATCATGAAAATTCACGAAACCAGAAATATCTTCAAGCGAGGTGGGCGGTCAGTTTGTTTCAGAATTTCGCGTTTTTGTTGAACTCATCGTAATCAGTGTCCCAAAATGCATGGAAATCAATGTGTGCACGTGGGTTTTCCAAAAAGAAAAATGCAAAACAGGTTACCTTAACGTGCTAAGCGTTAAAGATCGCACAACACGCAGCTCCCGTCAAAAGATTCCCGCCACCATGGAAAAAAAACAAATATATGCACACCGCGGAACAAGAAGGACACGTCACAGAAACACCAATCATACATACACACACACACACACACACACACACAAACGTCATATTCTTTTACTCTCGATCATGCAGCACGCTCTCATATAACTTTAGGGCGCCCGTTGCGTTTGCGTGTTGATGTTTAGCTGAAGATCTTGAATATACGCGGCCTCCATTAAGTGGTCATTAACTGGTATAAGTCATATATTCATGGTTCAATCAGAAAGCCATCGTTTGTAACGGGCTGCTTTTGATAGGAGTTGGGTGCTTTCCACTATCTGCAGCCTCGTCAACGGTTCGCGATGATGTTAGAGTGTGGGTGCTAATGGGCCGCCATTCTGCAGATGCATCGTCTGGCCAACACATCCACTACTTGGAAGGAGACTGCTCGCTCCTTCCAAGTAGTGGATATGTTGGTCAGACTACCACCTCTCTTAGTAGACGCCAAGTAGTGCCTAGTCTCCTTCAAAGTAGTGGATATGTTGGTCAGACCACCACCTTTCTTAGTAGACGCCAAGTAGTGGCTAGTCTCCTTCCAAGTAGTGGATATGTTGGTCAGACCACCACCTTTCTTAGTAGACGCCAAGTAGTGCCTAGTCTCCTTCCAAGTAGTTGATATGTTGGCCAGACTACCACCTCTCTCAGTAGACGCATCACGATGCATCTACAGAACGGCAGCCCATTAGCACACTCACTCGAACAACATGACGAGCCGTTGAAGAGGCGGCAATTGGTCGAAAACAACCAAATCCTATCAAGAGCAGCCCGTGACAAGCAAAACGCTTTCGGTAATGGAAGCCGTGTATATTCAAGTTCTCCAACCCAACATAAACAAACAAGTGAACGCAATGGGCATCCTAGTTATATGAGAGCGTGTTGCGTGGTCGAGGTCAAAACAGTATGCCGTCTGCATGTTTATATGTGTGTGTTTGATGTTTGCGTGCCGTGTCCGTCTTGTTCCGTGATGTGAATGTGTTCATTTTTTCCACAGGGAAGGAAATCTTTAGGTGGGAACTGCCTGTTGTGGGATCTTTAAACGCTTAGCAGGAGTACATCTGATTTTTCTTCCGGTTTTGACCATTTAACATTTATACTGGTCTTGATAACACCCTAAGTAGAATAAAACGTCCACGAATGTACCTTCATTTTGTATTTAACCTCGGTTTGTTCCAAACCAAGTAACATGAAGCATAAAGCTACTGAAAGATCATGACGCCAGTAATATAGTAACGGTAAGAGAGATCGAAAGACTATCCAAAAAACTTATCAACTGCCGATCTGCGGTTACATTTAACTAACCATGCATATATATATATATATATAGAGAGAGAGAGAGAGAGAGAGAGAGAGAGAGAGGAGGAGGAGAGAGGGAGGGAGATGTCTCTATACTTTCTGCCTACCTCGTCCCTACTGTGGCCGTTCTTCTCGTTATTATTGCCTATTTCCATTGCTAGAACCTCCAGGAAATATCGGGGGCCCAGACGAAAACTGGGGGTCCAAATCATTATTGGGGCAGCCAGGACCCTCACAAAAGAATACAAATCGACACCCCTGATGATCAAGTGGAAGTGCGCCATCCCCAGAAAGCGTAATAGTCCTCAAACATGCCTCCCAAAAACGTGTCCTGGAACTACCTCTGGAGGAGGTAAATTTGTGAAATTTTGTCACACGTCAAAAACGTATGTAGGAAAAGTCACCAAGCTTCGTGAAGCACCTCCCAAAAGCCCGAAAATGGCGAGCGAAAAACAGTGGGAAGCAGAATCTGCCCCCTCCCCCAGCACGGAATAGGGTTAAGCACATTATACATGCAAAAAGCATTCGAGCTCTCCGTGTGGCAGTAGTTGGCGGGGAGGGGGGCAAATTCCTATTATTATTTGTTATGCGATGTGGCCAAATAAACCACATGAAAAGTAAAATCCCTGAGGCACTGTGCTGGCTCGTCTCTCGTTCATCGAGCTCGCTGTGAGTACTGCGAGGGCGCTTCTGACCAGCGCCGCTTGCGTACCAACCAGCAGTAAAGTCCACGGAACAGGTCATTGTGTGCTTCTGTTGCTCAAAACAATGACAAACAGGCAAACAGAATCCCGCCGGTGGGAAACAACAGAACAGAACGTGATGGGACGCAATTCTCAGAGTCATCGGCGGAAAGTTTCTTCCTCAGCTGCTGAGAACTCTGATGGGATGACGTCATCGCGAGGCAGCCGTCCACGCGGTCGGTGCCCGGGGCTGTTTTGTTGCCTTGGAAACCATCGCATGGGACGGCGTAGACGCAAAAGGCGAGCGACAGGGCTGCTGAGGGGTGCGTCACCTGCTGGAGAACGAATCGGCGCACTCAGAGCGACTGGTCCTCACACAAGGTACGCTATCACTTGTGTTTGGCTGGGCATCTTCGCTTGCGCTTAACTGGCAGCGTTTACCCTGCTCGAGATAAATTTCTTTTTTGGTGCTACGAAAATGGTCTCTGAAAGAAGCCTGTGTTGCATGCATGAACTTTGAATATTGTGGGAGATTCGCCATGTCTGAATGTGGCCGAGGGCGAAGTGGAAGCTTCTGTTGTTCTGTCCTTAGGCAACGACTAGGAACAAGGCACAAAATACGGCCTGTGTGCGCTACGACTCGCGTTGAGAAACCTGATATCGAGTTGCGTAAGCAACAACTCTAGAAAAAAAACTGCAGTCTACGCAGGAACGTAGCCAAGGGAGTGGGCCATGGGGCCGTGGCCCCCCTGAGCCAAACAGTCTACACTAGATATGTAGCGATTTTGCAGGAATACGTAATGACGATCATAAATACGTTGCAAAAGCAAACTATATGTTCTCCTGTTCGTTAGCCCTATTCCCGGCAGGGGGGGCTGAATCCGCCCCCACTCGGTTTTTTTGTTTGCCAGTTTAAGGCTTTTTAACGCAGCTTCACGAAGCTTTGTGGCTTTTCCTAGCTATTCTTTATACGCTTCATGACAAAACTTGAAAACTCTTTTTTGCTCAAGGGCGGAGCCAGGCAACGTTTTTGGGAGGCACCTCAGGCCATTTTTGGCCATGTTGAGGGTAAAAGGAAAATGTCTGCCAAAAACAGAGTTTTGAAGATAGAACTTAAAACTTTAGATGGATGTGTAGCTAAATAGTTGGGCAATGTGCACATGTAATTTTGTTCATGTGCGTCACTTTACAAGGTCAGGTCAAGGTAAAAAGTCAAAATTTGTTTTTTCGCAATACCTTCGGCGCCGTTTTGTCAAATGCCAAACCCAGAATATATATGACGTAGAACGGTGTCCTCTACTTGTGTACCAAGTTTCAGCTTGATATCAGGTCGGGTCACGCAGTTATGACCTAAAATGTCAGTGCGCGTACCCTATATCGCAATAGCCATAAAATGATCTTGAAATAGAGTGAATTCAAATGATTGAAAACATTTACAGATAATATCAAATTCACACGAGATCATTCCAAGTGACCCCAAGGTCACTGGGGGTCATTTAAGATCAAAGGTCGCAAGTTTATCTGAAGAACGTGTGACTCTGACAGTTTCCCCTTGTTCATGTCCCTGGCACCGCCTATACTAACATTATATAAACATTGTGATGCGATTTGTACTTCTTTAGCATAACATGACCAGCAAAAGCCAAAAAAGTGTTTTGCCTCTTTTGTTCATTCAGTTGTTAGAAAACTAATCCTATTTTTAAAACTCTGTGAACGCGCATGATTTTTTTTTTAATTTCAGATTTGTGTACCCATGGTAAAAGCCCTATCCATAATCTCTCGATTCATGCCAGTTTCACTGAAATCGGTCGATCAACAACGGAGTTACAAGAAGTCCAAAAATACTCCTGATTTTGATATTTTTGCTCCCTGTATCCACACATTTCAAAATTTCTGAAATTTCGTTTTATGGAAATGTAGTTCACGTCCTGGCAAATCGATTGCCATTTGTTGCGATGAAATCGGATGTGTAGTTTTTGAGATCTCAGGGGGCCGAATCCGCCCCCCCCCTGCCGGGAATCGACCATACCGTCTAGCCCTCCGGGAAAAGGGTTGAATATGGAGGAGGGTGGGGACACGATTTCGGTGGATAAGTACGGGCAGAATGAGGCAGCCAGTCAACGACGATAGAGTTTACAGCCGTCTTTTGCGTCTTTTGCCGAATAATGAGAAAAGCCGCAGCCCTTCAGTTTCTCCTTGTGCTGTCTTGGAACGGCCTAAGACAACAACATGCATTGTTGGTTAGCTTAAATGTTCAATTTTGAACCAGTTGTCTACACTCCAGTAAAACAATGGTACAACAGAGATATGATGCAACACATGATGCAGCATCTCTACTGCAACGATAACAAAGAGAGAGAGAGAGAGAATCGTCTTCCCGATCTGATTTTGCAAAGATGCACGTGGTTTTTTGGCTAGTGCGGCCGTCGGTCACGGCTAACCAGAGTCCTGGTCTTCAGCTCCGAAGACTTCGTCGTGCTGCAGTCGTCGCTGAAAGACGCCGCCGCCGGAGCCGGCCAGACGGAGAAACAAGGACGCGGTATCCTCCTGAGCTTGACCACCACCGTCGAGACGACAGTCGTGCTGCAGTCGTCGCTGAGAGACGCCGGCGCCGGGGTCGACCAGGCGGACACGGACGGGCGCGGCCTCTTCCTGAGCGTGACCACCACCGTCGAAAAGGCAGTCACTCTGGTGACCACGTCCACTGCCTCGGCCTACACCGTCACCGTGTCGACGCCTCCACCGACGCCGACTATTTCCCGCCCCGTTGTCCGCCGACGTCGGCCGAGGGCCGGCGGCGTCGGCGCCGGAAGCTTCCTGTCGCGTGAGGGGCTCGCGATTTGGGCGACGGTACAGCGGTTCTTAAGTGTGCCTAACGTGGAGCGTACGTCGCAGCGTGCTGCATTTTCCGGGTCATGGACTCTGGTATTAAGTTCTCAGTGGATTTTTTTAGGCTGTTTAGAATGTACCACTTGCGTCCGAAGATTGCAATTATTTTCTAGTTTCGCCTTGTTACTGCCTGTGCTTTACTCGTGGTCGACTGCTTAGACGTGCCAGGCCATACTTAATTCAAGAACTCATGTTGGTTGTGCATATTTTGCTGATCTTTACCAAACTTTCTGTTACGTAGCTGTTGCCATTGTTAAGCGCGATTGCTTGTTAAATAAAATGTAGCGCGTGCCATGGACAGTTCGTGAGAGACCAGACTAGCGACGCATTGCCATGTAATTTGACCCTTATCGCGCTGCCGCGGTACGGCCGCGCCGGAAGATTTCGTAGCAAAAAAAAGTAGTTCTTCACCCGTCCCCTCCCCCCAATGAGAATGCAGTCAGCCAAGGAAAGTTGAAAAGAGTGACGCCAGTAAATACGGTTTCGATGTCTTTTGGATTTACAGTAATTGTGCAATGCAGACTGCAGTTCATTTCCCGGAGATATAGTTGCACACGGCAAACAAATTTAATCCTAATATAATTTGATATCCCTTTCGTGAAGCGAGATGTAAAATAAGACGTAAAATGTTTTGACAGTCAGAGATCACCTGGCTAATGAAGCAGAGGTAACGGCCATGACCTGATGGATGCGCGTGCCACGGGCCGAAAAGCATTGACGCGCCGAGGTAGCCAAGAGGTAATGCATGAATCATCCTACGATCAGGCTGTGTCCTCCAGCACTGCACTATCTGTCAGATGCAGATCAACTCAGACTGTGTTTGTCTGGGTCAAAATCGAAGCGTTTGGCGGACTTGAGAGAAGTCTCTTTTTTGTAAGCTGTTTTGTGTAAATATTTCATTAAGTTTCTGATTTTTCTCTTGTTTTTTCAAGAAATGGAAGACAATCTGTTCAATTCGAATCATCTGAGCACTCATCCAAAGGAGAAGTCACACGTTACCTGCTATTCGTGTAAAAACGGCGACTGTCCTCCCCTCCCCTCCGGAGGTTTATGGCACCGACGGGGAACACCACACTGGAAGGCAGTACATTCGAAAACAGTAACAGGAGAGAGAAAATGAAAAGGTGAAAATGAGCACACAAGTACTGCGAAGCATTCGCAGGAATCATCAAGGGAGATCATGGGAAACCAAACGGGAAACCAAACGGAAAATCGAACGGAAACGGCGGAGAAATGTTTTTTTGCGCAGACCCACCCAACAGAATACGAAACGGATAAATCAAAAGTCGATCCCGTCCAACCGTAAGCACCCCCCCTGGCCCAATGGCTTCCGCGCCCCTGGTATGTAGACAGTTAAGCTTCCGACGCTGCACTGATATGGAGTGTAATGGACTGGAATTTGGTAAGCACGAAGCCCAATTACGTGTTAGAAATATCACGCATATTAACCTAATTCGCATGGTGAAAAGGTCAATGGATGTTTCCTAGGTGCGGTAGCTGTCCTGGGAAGACTACATTAGTTAGCCACACACTGGGGTGTCGATTTGTATTCTTTCGAAGGGGGCCTGGCCCGCCCAATGTTGATTTGGGCCCCTCCAATGTTGGCTTGGGCCCCTCCAATATTTTCTGCCAGTTTTGAAGGGAATTGGGCAAAAATAACGCAGGAAACGACCGCAATTGATAAAAGATAGACAGAAAGCATATATAAGGCATAAAGTGATGCATCTATCTATGTTTCTATCTCATATATATATATATATATATAAATATGTGTGTATGTATGTATAAGATTGATAGATAAGTATATATATATATATATATATATATATATACATGGGACGTACGCAATTTCTTGTTTGAAAAATAGTAGCAAAAACCCAAAAATTCCCATTGATCGAAATAAAGTGGGCTAAATCCATTGAAAAACCCACATTTCGGGGCAGGTTAGGTTGTTGGGCCCACGGCTCAGCCCACCCAATTATTCGCAGAAACTGACGCCCCTGGCCACACAGAAGAAAGCAATATTCAGTATATGCCAGGCGTTCCGAATGCATATTCGTTTTTGTTCTTGACGCGTTGTTAATGTCACCTTTATGCTCTGTGTACAGATCAGCAAAAAACAACGATATTCTGACATCAAAAGACCATGGATAAATTATGAATTCCACATAATCCCCTTAGTCTTCAATAACCAAACAAGAAAGCGCTATGCAATCCTTCTCTCTCTCTCTCTCCCCATCTCTCTCTCTTTCCCTCCCCCTCCCTCCCTCCCTTCCTCCGCGCTCCAACCATCCACCAGGGACGGCGGACCGCGGCGGTCCGGCAGGAGATGGTAATCAGTTCCTGGCTCTTCCTGAGGTCAAGAGCTGAAATAAACACCGCTTCCCCGCCTCTCCAGGCGTCCTGCCTGGGCCCTACAAGGCAAGTCTTACTGGTTTTGCGGTACTCCAAGCCGAGTCTGAGTACATACGCACCTCAAGGCCTCAGAGGAAGGCTAAAAATTCCACCAACAGGGCGGAGCAGCCCATTCAATTCATATTCCTTCCGCTGGAGATGAGCCGAGCGGACCATTCTGCCATCCATCGATGGGAGCGGGCGGTCAATCCATGGCTGTTCGCACAGACTTCTAACACTAGGTGACGCTGCTGTGCTTGACTATGCTACAGATGTCGCTGCTGTACTCGATTTTGTCAGATTTGTCACCAGACGATAACAGGGAACAAGAACATTTTACCAACTGTTCAAAATGTTTTGCAGTCGGCATTGTTCAAGATCACATCCCATGCCGGGCTGAGGTTGCTACTTGGATCCAGGCCTCACCACTTAAGTGTTTTATGCATGCGAGATAATTTTACTCGGGTGCTGAGACTGACGATGCTGGAGGACTGCCAGCGTGCGGAGAGACACAGTGACACCATCGACTGTTTTTCGGTTTCCGGAAAAAGGCAGTCACCCGTGTAGGAACATGAATCCAGCGCCTGGGCATGCCATTTGAACAGAGCACGCCGAGTCTTTAGTAACCTGGCCATGGAACAACGTAGTCAGATGAATACGGATATGCAAAAAGACACAAATGATTTCTGTTAAGATGCCACGCTGCCAAGGCCAAAGACGAACCACTTCTGTTAGTTTTTATATTGTGCCTTTGGTGACCTAAGACCTCTGCATTCCATACACGGTTTACATGCTTGCAGCAAACGTATTATGCAGACAAGCAGTTCATGCATTAAATCGAAACAAGATTGTGACATTTACTACGCGTACGATCCTTCTTTCTTTCTGCTGCAGGCAAATTATCAGCTCTCCGATATCATGCCGCGTTAAGCTAATTCTGAATGAATATTATCGGACAAAATTAAGCATATTGTACATGCATTAGGCATACTACCTCTCAATGTGATCAAAGCACACTAAATAGCAAAATCACGCTATTACGGAATAATGACTGTTTTCAGATGTGTTATTTCGTAATCATGTGAAATGTTTTGACTGTCTGCTTTAATTTTGCCGAAAACTAGTATGCCTAATGCATAATGTGTTTATTGGCGGCCAATAATGTTTACTGCAAGGGAACAAGATGTTGCCTGGTATTGCGAAATTAGGTAATACCTGGTCCTGTGAAGAAGAAAAGGATTGAGGAAAGAGTAGAAAGTTTGAAAAGGAAAATTATCACAGCTCACCTCTTTGTAATTTTTGCATCCATGGCTGCAAACTTCCTAAAATCACCCGGAAGAATGAATAACCTTTCAGGCCGCTTCTTTCCAATCATCGATAGGCCAAATATTATAATCGATTACAGAACAAAGTATCAGCAAGTAAAATATCAACAGACAAAATCGACCGCAAAATACCGATCCACAAAATATTAACACGGCAAATACCGACACGCGTAATAACGACTTCGCAAAATATGGACAAGCAAATAGCGACATCGTAAAATATCGACAAACAAAATATTGTCATCTAAATATCGACACCGCACGACATTAATTTGAACTGCTTGGGGCACGGGCGTCGATACGTTAAAAGACGAACTTTCTGCCTGAACATCAAACCTAATCTAAACTAACCTAACCTAACTCTTGCGGCACGCCTATGGCAAACTGATTTACGGGAAATCGATTGCTCCACCTACGGCAAACCGATTACTACGCCTGCGGCAACAATTTTGGCGAAAAATGGACATGTGTTGGACGTATTAAGCCTTGCCTGTTCGGAGCGCTTCGCCATTTCCCTCTGCCGAGGTGGGATGGTTACGTCTGCGTCCATCAACTTGTAAACCTGTTCCTGACGATATTCATTGTGTCGATACTTAGCCTATCAGTATTTTACAATGTTAATATTTTGCGGTGACGATATTTCGCGTGTCGATATCTTGCGTGTCAATATTTTGCATTGTCGATATTTAGTCAGTGTCGATATTCTGCGTTCAGTATTTTGTCTGTCGATATAAAGTGTGTCGATATTTTGTCCGGATGCTGCTAAAATCTCTGAAAAGTGGTGGGTCGAGACCATAGCTGGAGATTTCCGAAAATTATTGCGGGTCCACATGGGTTTTCAGACCGATTTCTCCGGCCATTGCCATAGGCCTAATGTTAAAACCCCTCAACATTGGGGAGGTGTTCGGACCCTCCATCCCCCCTCTCCCCCTCCTCCTGGATCTCCAACTATGGTCGAGACTCTCTCAAACCCCAGAGTTTCCTGTCATGTTTCTCTCCATGAAAACTTTAGAGCGATATCAATGTGCAGGAGGATTTTCCATCGGAACGGAGGATGTTGCAGTGAGGTGCGCGAATGCCAATCAGGCAAAATTCAGAAGGCAGAGAGAGCGATATTGAGCCCCTCCGAATAGCCGGCGTCCCGGAGAGCCCGGCGCCTCTTACTTCCGTCTCTCGTCTAGGGCTGCTGCAGCAGTCGCGCCAGGCAGAAGCGCCGGCTGCGGCCCGCCGCTAACGGAGCCGCGCATTCCTGGAGCGCCGCGGCCATCACGGCGCGTGGCCGGCGAGCCACCGCGCCACATTCGTGTCGCCTGGCTGCGTTTAGCGCCAGCCTCCGCTTTTAGCGGTGATAATTCATGTCCGTCCCCGCAGACTAGGCCGAGATGCGGCTGGAGCCGCTGTGGACGGGAGAAGAGGCGGCAGAGAGAAAAAGAGAGAGAGACAGAGGGAGAGAGAGGGGAGACAGAGAGAGAAATGTTATGCGGAACAGGAACAGTGGAACCTCTGTGGAGATCGGTGGGGGCGAGCGTGTTCACCTCGTTTTTCTCGATGCAACTCCATGGAGTTAATGTTAAATGTTGCCCAAAGTTGGGTGGGGCAGCTAACCCACCTCCCCCCCGTTCCAACGCCCCTACTGTGGAGTGACGTGTGATGTGGCAGGTTTGCTCTTCATACGTCCAGCCAAATTCTTCCAGGCTCATCAGGGCTGGTCAGCATGACCGTGATCAAAGGTAGGGGCGGGCCGTCCCCCTCCCCTTCCCCAACTTTGTGAAATACTTGTACTACGACGCCCGTATGACCCTTCCACAGAAAAATAGCGCCAGAAATAATGGACTCGGCGCCCCTGATCACAGCCGAGTTGGCAGTTTCGCTGGCTGGCGGCAGCCCTCCTGGACGTGCGCCACTGCCAGCCCTTCTGCCGCCCGCAGACCGTTCGTCACACGGCACTGTCACCGCCAGCCGGAACGATCCTCCCCCGTGGCGGTCCACACGGCCGCAGTCGGTCTAAAAACGGGCCGTCGCCGCCGGCGTGGACTATCTCCTGGTGGAGCTGCTGCTCGCAACGCCGCCCGGCCGCGTGCAGCAGAATAGCCGCAGGCGATCCGCCGCTGGGTTATCGGGAATAAAACAACCGCCCGCCGACGGCGCAAAATGGTCGCGCGCGGAAAACAACAAAATAGCCTCGAGCGATCTCGCAGACAAACCCTGATTGCTTCCAAGCCCCGCACGGGGGAAAGGTTTACATAATATGAGTGTGTTCGTGGAACGAGAAATATAATGAGCCGTGAGTCCAGGATTCAGAAAAAGCGAAAAAAAGTTGTGTAAGGGCGAGGGAAGGCACGAAGCTTTTTCAAGTCGAGACTCACGAGTTAATAACTGAGCCTTCCGGGAGTCCGTAAATAAAAACGTCGAAGAGGGAGCAAGTTTAAAGTACCTATAAGTATCTGGTAAGCAGACTTTTACAAATTCGAATACTACTTGCCAGTAACCAATGGTTCAGTAATTATTGAAAAAGCTGCTTCACGAATGCACAGACGCTGATCAAGGATTTAAGGAATGGTACTACTTTTGGCATTCTCTTAGCTTCACCCCATTTCCATCTAAATAACAATCATCAGTGGTGGTACCAGGAGCATAAAATAGAAAGCTGACAATAAACAAATAAGACGCAGTTACCTCGCGCATTTCTCATGGAATGCTGAAACGATACCAAGATGCTTATTGCATTTTTGAGCCACATTTTAAAACTCTCCAGGATCCGCCTATGGCCGTAAATATCTTTCTTTGTATTTCAAAACGTATACGCTAAACGTGGAAGCCACTAAGCAGTAAACGCCCGTTGCTGTAGCCACATGGTATGTGCATTAATTGTAATGTCTACTCTACTGAATACCTATTTATGGCTCCTTGCTTCCACCATAAGGCTCCCTTTACATTTCAAATTAAATAATATGCAATTATAAAGCATAAATGTATGTTATGTCAGCCTCACAGGAAAAAACTAGTAATTTTTTCCCTAATAAAAAATAAAGATTTTCTGTCCCTTTTTGCTACCATGGATCTGCAATGATCTTTTGAAAACGCAAAAACAAATGTCATATGGCACAACATAAGCAGATGAATTCAAAAACACGATTAGCTTATTTCCATTGCATCAGAAATATTGACATGGAAAGTGCAGCTACCCATAAACAGAAAAAAAAGATCCTACAGTACTAAAAAAGCACTGGTCCCGTCTTCGACAAAGTTAAGAGTTCCTTTAATGCCACCGAACCGAATTAGTTTCCGATATCTTGAAGCAAAGTCTTCGCACACGTGCAATAATTTCAGACGTTTTTGTCGAGGCAATTCACACCCTTTTCGATATCGAATGCGAAGCGATACTCAGAAAGCGTGGAGCACTCAGATATTGCCAATATTTCCTTTATGACGCCAAGAAAACACGACGGCTGTTTTGTTTATTGCCAGTAAAAAGGCCGGCTAACAGCACGCATCAGGCAACCGATTTCATAGCGCGGCATGTATTTCTAATAAAATTTCGTCGAAATAATACGAAGCAGATGAGCCAAACCTCCCACAATATCTCATTCGGTGCATTTGATAGGCGCGCGTTTGTTTTCGTCGCTGATGAAAGCAACGTGTATTTAAAAAAAACGACAAAGGGTTTTTACCAGGTAATCTCTGATGTAAATCTCACTATATATATATATATATATATATATATATATATATATATATATATATATATATATGTGTGTGTGTGTGTGTGTGTGTGTGTGCGTGTGTGTGTGTGTATAGTGAGATTTATCGTATATATATATTGAAATCTAAAGTGTGCAGAGACATTTCATTACTGCGTTGTCTTGAGTCTGAGATGTGCGAGCGGTAACGACGTGTAAGGTGCGAGCGGTAACGACATATAACCAACGCGGTTACCTTAAGTCGAAATTTGCCTACGTCCAGGAGCCGTATGATTTGTCCGTCCTCGGCTTGCAGTTTGCGCAATGCAGCACTAATTACAAGACGGTTGGACGGTTGGGTTTGTTTGTTGGGACGTTTGTTGGCAGTAGAACGTAATTTCAGAGCTGAAGTGAAATTTGCATGTATCCATTCATCTTGCACTTCAATATCACACAACAGTAACAGTACGACAGGATACGACATCAAGCTAGGGCAATACTCATTCCATTCCACTTTTTTAACCTTCGCACGTATGACCATTGCTTCAATCAGTGTCAGTCCCACGCACTGTCTGGTGCCTTAGCCTGTCTGTGTCTGTGTCTGTGTCTGGTGTTGACCCTTACACGTATTGATTCCTCGCCAGTACTGCTGAGAAACACTGTCCGAAGAGGCTGAGTTCCCCTGATGCGTGAGCGCGGGCGACAGGAGAATAACAACAACGGAGTGGGCGCTCACGCAACTGCGCGTGCCTTGTCAGCAATTAAAGCCCGATCGTATCGCAGTGGCTAGCTGCGGCGCAGCGGCTCTGAATTAATTAGGTTCAGTACCGTCACAGCCACGCTCGACGGGAAAAACATTCGGTCACAGTCTGGGGACTACAGCATAAGTGCTGCCTTGTTTCTTTAGTGGAGCTTACATCGCCGAAAAAAATGCAAAAAATGTGTCGACGAAAAAAACCATCGCACGTATGCCAAATACGTGTCCGTCAGCAACAAATACAATACTTCAAAAGTCTGGCATGACGTGAGAGAAAGACGGATCACATGCGTCAATGACCACTGCTTGCAATGGCTCACTAAGTTGAACTTAAGACGTGTGACGAATAGCCTCAGTGTCACAGGCGTTTTGGCCGGTCTGCATGGTTCTCTGTGGTGTGGAGGGCCAACGGTAGATTTGTCGGCCGGATACCTAACGTTTTTGCCCAGTTTTTGCCCGAAGAGCGCTCTAAATCAGTCATCAAAGATGCAAAAACCCGTTCCGTCAGGTGAGACGGTGCGTTGCGACGGCGTCGAGTCCTTTTTTGTCTTCCCCAGTCCGATAGATCCGATACGAATCGGGAATTTTGACAAACGCCACAAGAGTTCTTCGTCCAGCTGTGTAGTGTAGCTGCCCACAGGGTGTGGCTGCCCACAGGGTGTAGCTGCCCACAGGGTGGGCCGGACGGTGACTCCACCACGTTGGATCATTTTAACATTGACCCTATGGCGGTGCATGAAAAGAAATTATCTACAAGGATCTGGCCACAATGACTTCGAAATGGCACATGCGTTGTGGGCAGGGGCAAACCATAGCGGACAAGACAACGGAAACTCTGCTCCGGTTTCTCATCATTGAGCCCAGTAACCTTGAATATTTTATTATCGTCGCCTTATCCATTCTGCCGTCACAACACTCTCAAAATTATATCGATGGGCGGACGGATAAAACTTAAATGATAGCGTACACTTTCTTAGACGCAGCTCTTCCAGGAATGTGAAAGGAGAGGATAAAAATCCAAAACTATGCCACATTCACCCTACACATCTCTTATGGCATATCACAGAAAGCCGAGGTGTAAGTGTGTAGAGGCTTTTTTTAAATTGGTAAGTTTTTTAAATTCCTCGTAGCATCATATGGCGCATTTTTTCAAAGATGGTAGGACCACTGACCTGCCCCATGCCCCACTATCTGCCCCATGAGCTGAAACAGCAATGCCGAGGTGTTTAACGCGTTTTTTAGCATAAACTAGGAGTTACCGTTTTATGGAGAGAGCAATCATTCAAAAATGGCTACAGTCCTATCAGCAATGTGAAGAGACTCCCACGTCGATGCCACCGCGGCCCGGAGAGCGGCGCAGTACGAAGTGGAAAGACACGTAAAAGGTGAAAGGTGCACAGAGGTGTCGTTCTGTGTCGAAGATTGGGGCGGGGGTCGAGGCACTGCCCAACAGCCTAGTCTCTCCGAAGTGTGGATTTCTCAACGGATTTAGTACACTTTTTGACATATTATAATTTGTTTTGTTTTGCTTTGTCATCAGTTATCAAATAACGAAGAAATATATCCCGATTCTAGATTCGGTTTATCATTCCATCTACCCTTTTCACATACATTTGCGATAAAAAAGACGTTGGCGTGACCTCAGCACTACCAGGCCTATAAAAAGCAACATACCTGATCACTGTGCCTGTTTGACCGCAGCATCTGTCACTATTTCTCTTCTAGATGTTTGTTGATCATTTTATGCTGTATATTTCCCACTTCTACTTCTACTTTCCTTGTTAGAGCCGGGAGAATATTTGGAGGAGGGGACAAAATCAGCTTTGGAGAATCCGAGATCCACATGGAATGTGTGGAGGGGGACATGGCCCCAGTAGAAGAATACAGATCGACACCCCTGGGCTGCAAGTCGTACTCCTCCGATGTGCGCTGAGACAGCGCTGAGACGAAGAGTGGAATAACCCTATTCCCGGAGGGCTAGCCGGCATGACGAGTTCCCGGCAGAGGAAGGGGGGGGGATTCGGCCCTGATATCTCGAGAACTACATATCCGATTTCATCACAACAAACGGAAATCAACTTATCATGACGTAAACTACATTTTTATAACAAGAAGTTTTCGAAATTTTGAAAGGGGTGGATAAACGGGGGCAAAAAAGTGAAAAGGGGTATCTATTGGACTTGCCATAACTCTGTTGTTTATGCACCGATTTTGATGACGTTGGCATGAATCGAGAGATTATGGATGGAACTTTTACCATTGGTACATAGATCTGAAATTTTGAGGGAATCCATGGATGCTCACAGAGTTTCGAAAATAGGAGGATTAATTTTTTTTTAAACTGAATTAACAAGAAAGTTAAAAACAGTTTTTTAGCTTCTATCAGTTATGATATGCTGAGGAAGTGCATACAAATCGTATTACAATGTTTGCATAATCCTAGCACAGGCGGTGCCAGGGACGTCAAAAAGGGGGAATTGTCATGGTCACATGTTCTTCCTTTCAACTTCCGGCCTTTGGCCTTAAATGACCTCCAGTGACCTTAGAGTCACTTGGAATGATCTTGTGTGCATTTCATATTATTGAGAAACGTTTCCAATCATCTGAATTCACTCTTTGTCTAAAATTCCATTTTACGGATATTGTGATATAGGGCGCGCGCAATAACATTTTAGGCCATAGCTCCGTGACTCAACCTGATATCAAGCTGAAACTTGGTACACAAGTCAAGGGCACGCTTTTACGTCATGCGTATCTTGGGCGTGGAACTTGAAAGAATAGCAGCAAAATTATCGCTATAAAACTAAATTATGACTTTTGACCTTGACCTGACCTTGTGAAGCCATTTCAGACCAACAAAATTGTATTTGTATGTTTCCCAAGTATTTACCTATACATTTATTCCAAGTTTTAAGTTTTATCTTAAAAACGCTTTTTTGGCAGCCATTTTTCTTTTACCCTCAACAGGGCCAAAAATGGCCTGAGGTGCCTCCCAAAAACGTTGCCTCGCCACGCGCCTGAGCAAAGTAGGATTACGAAATTTTCTTACAATACGTAGAAAGAAAAGCTAGGAAAAACCAGCAAGTTTAGTGAAGCTGTGTCAAAAACCCCAGAATTGGCAAGCAAAACACCCGAGGGGGGCGGATTCAACCACCGCGGCCAGGAATAGGGTTAAGTGTGGCTATGGCAGAGGCTTAGGCCCACGAAAACGTGTGGGGCACTGAAGGTCCTCGTCTAACATGTTTAAATTCGGGGTTCATCCTCGCAATGGAGTCGCCAGCCCCCAACCCCAGTCGTCGCAAAACTGAGTAATAGGGAGGGGGCAGCTAGAGCGCTCTAAATCATAAAATTCAATAAAATATTTTCTGTGGCGGCGTAGCATTTTTTTCAAATGCAGAATCAATGCAAAATTCCTCTTCCATCCCTTTTCCAGCCACGTTTCCATCACCAATGGTAATGTAAACAAACACAGGGTTATCTGTCCTGGAAAAGTGAATATGTAAAATAAATATGCATGCTAATACATACCTACATACAAAACACATACAGGATTTTCTGCGGAGGCTTAAGATTTTTACAAATGCGAAGTCATTGTAAAAATGCTTCGTCTATTTATTTTTCGTGCGCTTGAATTACAAGTGCTTGTGTATGCAAATGGCATATGCTGCTATTTTTTACACTGCGATAGCACAAAAAAGAACAAAAGCACGAAACCATGAGGTCGAAATACGAGTGAAAAAATGGTGAGTTTAATAAAAGGTTAGAGACAAAGAAAAAACGGTGTCTGGAAAAAATATTATTATCATTTATGCAGTCATACTCTGGAAACCACGGCTGTCCATTTCTAAGTGGTCTACCACTGAATAATTTGCCCTTTTTAAACCATGCGTTTTTGCCTCAAAAATGGTCGTTCATCTCAACTGCTTGTCTTTCTCATGATGCATAAACTCCTTCTCACCACACAAATCCAATATACTTAGAAATCACTGAAATGCAGAATGACCTGATATTTGACCCCACATGGCAAACAGCACCTTTTGGCACAACTTTTAAACATAATAGTCCCAAATTAGCCATTTTCGTAGAAGTGGAACCAAATTTGTTTGCATGCGTCGTTCCATTATGGGACAGAATAACCTATGTTATCAAAGAGGAGAATGTCAAAAGCCAGCCAACGAACACATCGAACAAGGTAAATAACGATGGGCGTAAATCTCGAACGGGAAAATATAAAATGACTGGTATTAATCTGGGGATTAATATGGAAAAGCAATTATTTCGTAGAACAGAACATGGAATAAGAAACACATATATATATATATATATATATACATCAATCGACACCAAATTGTATGTTCTATAGGACTATACATAGATTTAACAAGCTTATGCTCACTACCGGGATTATCGAGGTTGCAAACTAAGGTTACGAGCTACGGCGGGAAACACGTTACATTTTATCTTCGGGAATGCGATAGGAAATACATATCGCAAAACAACCTATTTACTCGGACTGCCTAAGGTATAAAGAACCGAATGATATAAATTTGGTGCGATTTATCTCTTATTTCATCGAAAAAGGGTGCAATGCAGCGAACGGCTGACTTGCTCTAACGGGCGGAGCGGCGTCGGCCGCAAAGTGATGAGTTCGCAATACCACGGCAAGCCTAAAATAGGATTTTGCGTTGGACATCAACTCGAAAAACGTTTCTGTAGCATCTAAGTTACGATTTTTAGCCGATTCGACGCCAATCTAGGTCATTTGCTTTGGATAGCTTCCGATGACCTAAGATGATCTTGGATGACGCAAGATGACCTTTATATGTTATTCGACAATAGTGCCCGATAACTGAGATGCTACGTTTTACTTCAACATCCATTCTTATCTACAAAAAATGTTTCTGCAGCTCCAAGAACGCATTTAAGCTGACGACCCCACTTGGCAAGGATTGACCTACCTTGACCTGGATCGGACTCCATGGGTAAAATACAGTCATGTGGGGGTACAGGTAGACTCATAATTGATTGGCGAGCACTATGATATCCGTTTCGTTTCAAGATGACTTATTCTTTTTTACGTTTTCGAATACATTTCCGAGTTTAAGCGTTCACTTGCGCCTAAACTCGAAAATGTACTACATTCTGCCAATTCTGACCTTTGGCCCGATCTGGAAGGCCATCCGTTGACCTGGAACCTTAAAAAGGGGAACCAGTCGCTAAATCTTGTCACGCGCAACAAACCGTTTTTTTCCGCAATGCTCCAGGACGCACGGTGTGGAAATGGCCGTGGGGGTGGTCCCAACGCCTCTCGCGTATACGTTTGCGTTATGCAGAAGGCCTTATACGGGCGATTGACAACCGGGAAACCGACCCTCTGGAAAAATGCACGGTTTGAAAAGGCCGGTTATAACTGGCGAACTGCTCTAAACAAATACAAAACCTTACAAATACAAATTTACATTACTTTAACCCTATTCCAGGCGGGGAAGGGCTGAATTCGCCCCCCATCGGGTTTTTTGCTCGCTAATTCAAGGGTTTTTGACGCAGCTACAAGAAACTTGGTGGCTTTTCCTTAGCTATTTTTTCTACGTACCGTGACAAAATTTCGGAATTTTTTTTTGCTCAGGGGTGGGGCTAGGCAACGTTTTTGGGAGGCACCTCACGCCATTTTTGGTCCTGTTGAGAGTAAAAGGAAAACGACTCCCAAAAATGGTGTTTTTAAGATAAAACTTAGAACTTTATATGGATGCATAGCAAAATAGTTGGGCAACGTGCAAATACAATTTTGTTCATCTGAGGTCACTTTACAAGGCAAGGTCAAGGTCGAACGTCCAAATTTGTTTTAAAATAATAATTTTGGTGCTATTTTTGGCATTTGAAAAATGTCAAACCCGGGATATGCATGACGGAGAAGAGTGCCTTCTACTTGTGTGTCAAGTTTCAGCTTGATATCAGGTCGGGACACGGAGCTATGACCTAAAACGACAGTGCGCGTACCCTATGACACAAAAGCCGTAAAATGGAATTTTTGAAACAGAGTGGATTTAAATGACTGAAAACGTTTACAGATAATTTAAACGCACACGAGATCATTTCAAGTGATTCCAAGGTCACTGGAGTCATTTAAAGTCAAAGGTCACAAGCTGATCTGAAGAGCATGTGACTATGACAGTTCCCCTTTTTCATGTCCCTGACACCGCCTATGCTAACATTATACGGACATTATAATACGATTTGTACCTCTGTAGCATAACATGACTAGCAGAAGCCAAATAGGCACTCTTACTTTTTTAGTTCATTCAGTTGTTGAAAAGCTAATCTTCCTATTTTCGAAACCCTGTGAACGCCTAATATTTTTTTTTTTTATTTCAAATGTGTGTAGCAGTGGTAAAAGTCCCATCTATAATCTCTCGATTCATGCCAATTTGATCGAAATGGGTCCATAAATAACGGAATTATAAGAAGTCCAAAAGTACCCCTCATGCTGATATTTTTGCCCCTGTATCTATCCCTTTTACAATTTCGAAAAGTTCTTTTTGTAAAGTGTAGTTTACGTCATGGCAAATCGATTGCCGTTTGTTGCGATGAAATCTGATGAGTAGCTCTCGAGATCTCGGGGGGGGGGCCGAATCCGAGCCTCCCCCCTGCCGGAAATCGGCCATAATGTGTAGCCCTCCGGGAATAAGGTTAAGAGCTTTGCGGATTTTTTCGCGATTTCGTTTTTACACCGACCTAGTAGGTAGGTACTACAGGAATGTTGGAAGGTTGGAAGACCTGCTTTCTCCCCTCCCTACCCATTGGCCAAAATGCCTTAGACGAGGCCCTGAAGCACTTGCACTGGCAAAAATCACTGGAGGGTTTTGAGGCAATTTCTTTCCATCCAACACTGTGTCTTAGGTGTCAAAAATTCAAGAAAAGTGCGTGTATGGAAAGAGAGGGTTTTGCACACATCGCCATTCCCTGACTTACGCCAAAAGGCTGCGATTGTTTAATGTCATGTCGGACGCAATCATTCTTCAAACTAGTCAGAAAAATGTGTTTCCATCAAGTACATGGAAATGTAATCAGAAAATGTCCGGATTGAGTCACAGTTCCGAGATGTCATAACTGGCTAGCCATCGTGCTCATGAAGCAAAACCGTTTCACTGGGCTCTGAGGGAACGTTTCAAATGCCAGGCCTGGCATAAGAAAGAATATCCTCAATGCTCGTTTGCGAAGCCGCGTACCAACTGGCAGCGTGTAAATCTCCAACGGCGCAAATCCTCTGAAGCGACAGTAAGCACTAGTCTTGCCGCTGCGCCGTTTTTATCGATATGGTTATCAATCAAACCGGCACCGACTGTGTGTCTTTCGATTACAGCCCGGCCGGGCCACAATTCACGCTGTCCATGCTGGCCATCGGCACGTACTGCGCGTGATCTACGGTCGTCGGCCGCTACAGACCGCACGCTCGCTGCTGATTGGCGGAGCCTGAGAAGCGACGGCACGTGCTAAACAGCGAAAACGCCTCGGGCAGCGTGCTGTCGACGGGAAGCGATCACCGAACGATCTGCAGCCGTGATCGATCGACACGTCCCCCCCGGTCGCCATCCCGCCAAACCGGCTCTTAAATCTTCCAACTCGATAACGAACGGGCTTACATGCGCCCCTGAACGCTCCTTGTCAAAAGAGCGAGGAACATCTTGATCTATGGCGGAGATCCATCAGCGCCGAAACAATCGACCCTGCATTTCGCGCGCGTCCGAAACCAGAAGGAGAAGGTGCTACACGGCGATATTTTCATCCGCAGCGTGAGATGATATATCCCCCCGGCGGCTATCGCCGTGTTCAATCTCTTCAGGTCGAGACTGCGCAGTGCTCCCAAGAGCCTGCCTGAACCGGCACGTGGTTTGCAGGATATTGGGTGGGTTCGGCCGAGGTCCGAAATGTTCTTCAGCCCACGCACCCGCCCATGTCATCGCGCTAGTTCGCAGTCAATTTCCTTCTCAGCAGTCGAGTTAGGTAGAAAGTTTTGCAGCCTTTCGTGGGATCGCATTGCCTGGTGAGTCCTTCCTCCTCTATGTCTGTAAATTTGCTTTACATCCACCTCAGGAGTTTTGCCGTTCTGCCGACGGGAAGGTAATTTCGTCAAGTGTTCCGTGAAGGACCGCATACACGAGCGGAATTTTGGCCCAGTCCGTCGCAGACTCGACCGACACGAACTCGAGGGATGGACTGAATGACGCCACCCAAGCATTAACGACGTCGTGATCGAGCTCCACCAGTCGCTCCTCAATATTCAGTCCGCGACGGAATCGACCGAAAACTTGAGAAAAAAGTTTTCAGCCGATTTCCCCGCGGACTGGACAGGACTGGACTGGACTGGACTGGCGCTGCTGCGAGTCCCGTTGTGTTTTATGTGCCTGGATCATGCTGAACGGCATTTTGTTATCACGATCGGTGAATAAGGGCGAAAGTGAAGTATTACAAATGCCTGTCAATGCCTTGACATTGAAATGTCATTTTCTAAATTGCAATATGATAGCTGATTTATGATTGGGACCGTTTCTTGACAACAACAGTCATTCTGTTTTGAAAACAGTTGCTTGGGACCGTAATGCAATTTAGGTAACAATGAAAATGTTAGCTGCACACACTCAACTCTCAGAAACTCATTATATCAATTCCCAGCAACTTTTTCCTTTCTCCATTTTCCAGGTCACTTTTTCAAAGACAGGGATAAAATTGTAAACAGATACGCCGAAGTATCTTAATGTTATCTTAAAAGGGTACAACGGTAAAGGGGAAGAGGGGAAGAGCACAGAACGTGCAATAGTTTCGGCCCTCAATGTGCCGTGATTTGTTTCAGGGCACAAAGAGCGAGGCTGCAAAGGCTGGCCTTTATTTTTCCATCTTTTAGTTATCAAATCATGCTGTCAGTCTCACCTCACTGTAACCGCCAGGCCTTCTGGCAGTGGAAATGGCTTGCGCATGATCGTAGCCTGTTTCTCGATTTCATTTCTTATCAGGCCCAGGATGACATGAAACGTTTCCAGCGTCATGCGAAAGTATCTAACGTGGCCTCCCGGATCATTTCTCAGTTCTCTCACCAGGGAGACAAAGTCTCCATCCTCTTCTCGATGTGTGAACAGACTTGACCCCCGACCTTACTGACCATGCCTCGTTGTGGGGTCACGTCCGTACCTGTCGTTGACGCCGCAGGGTCTTCTCAACCGACACAATCCTTACAAATGTCGCGGTCTGCAGCAGAAGTAGCCGAGCAGAACAGCCGAATATGATCAGCTAAACACAGTCAGCTGAATGCTCTTTCGGTCGAGTCCGTCGAGATTTGACGTCACTCAGATTTGGGTGAATTGGGGGCTAAAAGTCCGCCAGTGTCAGCGGGCCTTTAGCCTCCGTTCACCCTTCTGGAATACAGCTGACCTGTTTTCGCAGCATTGTCCTAGCAAACGACGGCATCGTTCCGTTTGGAATTAATCCTTATCTCACTTAATTTTACTTCTCTTCCACTGGGAATGCATTTTAATCAGTGTCGGCCAGATAAATCTTACAGCGTAAACGATGAAGCATAGTGTTTAATGCTAGCACTGCAGTTCAGTTTCATTCTTTAGTCTTGACACGGTCTGCAGACTCATCCACTTGTTGATAACATATTTTCTCATCATTCCCTTCGTCGTCCCTCCTTCCAAGTTCATGCGACGACACTCTCCTGCGTTTAAAATATATTCAGCTACAGAAATCAAATGACTAGTTCACTTGGGCGTAGGCACTACAGTAAGGTCGCGCAGGCCTGTGCCGGCACACAGGAGCGCAAGCCACGCTACCAATAACATGAAACACGGCCCACGTGTCAAACAACACTACACCTCCCCGGCGGCGAGCCACACCAAACATTGCACTTCGCTCCGCGGCAGCCTCACTCGCGCCGCCTCTTCCTCTCGTTTTCTCTCCTCTTTTCCTCTTTCCCCTCTCTCGCTCTCTCACGTACCCAGGCCTCACCGGGCGCGGCGAAACAAGACAGCACTTTGGCGACGGCCGGTAAACGGAATCCAGATGAAGACAACAGAGCCGGTCCGTCCGTACGGCCGCCGCTGGTCCACCCAGGGGGCGACGGGGGGGGGGAAGCGCAGCGGCAGCGACTTCCCGTTATGGACCGCTGTCAGCGGCGTTCAACGTCTGGGTTTGGCAACGGACGTGGAAGACGCAAGTTCCGCGGGAGATCGGGCGGCGGCGGCTGCGGCATCGCCTTCCGCTGGACAGCGGACAGCGCACCCTGGAACCGGCCCTCGCCCACGGCC
This sequence comes from Capitulum mitella, assembly GCA_030062745.1. Taxonomy (NCBI): domain Eukaryota; kingdom Metazoa; phylum Arthropoda; class Thecostraca; order Pollicipedomorpha; family Pollicipedidae; genus Capitulum; species Capitulum mitella. The sequence goes on along the minus strand of CP099853.1, from coordinate 20,237,557 downwards.
GCCATCTCAGGAAGGAGGCCCGGCGTCCCGGCGGCCGCCCGGCGTCTGTACAGCTTAACAATCTATAAATACGCGGGAGTAGCTACGGTTAACAGCTCTCTCTCCCTCTCGAAACTGGACGGCCCAGCGTAATCGCGGCACGCGTACAAATGTACAAATATAAAAATATCACATCGGTTATGCGCGCGTGTGAGTCGGTTTTGATTTGGCGAGCTCCGACGGCGCGCTGGCTTGCTCGCGAAGCTTGCAGAGAGACGGGACGCATGAGAGCGCTTTGTCCCACACGGACGGTCGGCGCGGTCGACCAGACACCAGCAGCGTCCTCAGGATGCTGGCAGTATCCTGCGGTGCGAATGCGCCGGCGCAATGCGCAGCTCAGCTGACACGAAGAGCAATATCGGTTGGCATTTGTGAGGCACGTCCAGTGGTTGGCGAGCGCACGGTTTCGAAGCCCTCTTCTCCTCCGCGGCCTCGTCCGTGCGACAAGGCCAAGGACGCCGTCCGCGCCCAACCAGTCGCGATTCGCAGCGAGCACCGCGCGATTAAATCCCACCAATCACAGTTCACTACGCCGCATGTCCGACCAATCGCAGCGTCTCGCGGCCAGCCGCCGGCCAATCGGATTCCTTGGCACCGCAGGTCCGGCCAATGGGCGCGCGCCGCTCAAGGTCAGACAGCCCGACCGGCCAATGGGCGAGCGCCGTTCAAGGTCAGACACGCGGCCCAACCTGGGCCTCGACAATCTGCGCGGCGTCCTCGCGTCCCATGATTCTGAGGATGTTGAGCAGCTCGGTGCTGGCCGACTGCTCAGGGTGCCGAGCCTCCCACAGGTCCAGGATCGGCTCCGTCGGGGACTTCTTCGTCGCGAAGTAGTTGATGTACCTGAGGAAGCGCAGAATATAGTGTCCAATGAGCATTCATGGACCATGATTCGATTGGTACAGAGAAAAATTTGGAGCGAGCACTGCATCTCAAGCACACGACTCGTTTCCGGTTTTCTTTTGTTTCCATCAAACTCCAAAGTTCGCCACGTATTCCATACAACAGACATAAAACAACAGCTTGTTTTAATCCTAGATTTCGTCTCGGCAGTTTTCGCCGCTTTCCAAGGCCCCCGGTGACTCACCTGTTGACCTGCATCATCTGGGCGAGCATCCGCCAGTCGTTTCCCCGCGAATTGGGCGGGTTCAGGCACTGGCACAGCTTGTGTCTGGTCTCGGCAGACAGCCTGGAGGGAGACGCGTCACGTCACGTCATCGGTGTGACCACGCTGACGCCAGCAATACGTCACAGACGGGGCAGAGGCCGTCCCGGCCGACTGCAGTTTGTTCCTATGGCCACGCCGGCATATTTCAGGCATATAAAACGTCAAGCATGCAACGACTTAATTAACCATGCAACGACGAAGACCAACTGGACAACACTCGCCAGTTGGGAGGGTTCCAGTCCCTCTACGGGGGCTTCCCCGCCCTCAGTATTTTTGTCGATGAAAATATTCGGAGTGACAATGAAAAATCTAATGGAAGAACTACTGAAAATCTACCTATACATATAATCTTTGCCTATAATCTTGCTGCACACTTTGCCAGGTACCCTGATATAAGACTAGGCGATTCCAGTGGTGGACCCACCCTCACACACCCTACCCACTAATGGACCTGTCCTCTGTGCGATGTGGCCTCCCCTCTCACCTGCCAGTGGACCTGTCCAGAGTGACGACGGACGAGCCGGACGAGCCGGTGGTGTTGGCAGAGACGGTGGACGGCGTGGGGCGGGCCGGCAGCGGACTCGACACCTGGTGACAAGCACAGCAGCAGCGGTCACACACCGCCACGGCGGTCACACACAGCCACGGCGGTCACAGGCACACACACAGCACCAGCGGTCACACACAGCAACAGCGGTCATACACAGCAACAGTGGTCACACACAGCAACAGTGGCCACACACAATAACAGTGGCCACACACAGCAACAGCGGTCACATACAGCCGCAACGGCCACAAACACACACAGCAACAGCAGTCACATACAGCCACGACGGTCGCAGACATACACAGCAACAGTCATCACACACAGCCACGGCAGTCACAAACACACAGCAACAGAGGTCACACACTGCAGGTGACCGCAGCGTGACCACACAAAGTAGGTGACAGACGCAGCGGCAGGTGGCGGACCCAGCCCCGGGCGACAGGGTGTTGACTCGGACTCCTCTGGCAGCTTTCGGAGGGGAAAACCCGCAGACTCTGACTCGTCTGACTGCTTTCCGAGGAGGGGACCAGCTGACCCTGACTCACCTGACAGCTCTCGGAGGAGGAGACCCGCTGACTCTGACTCACCTGCCAGCTCTCGGAGGAGGAGACCCGCTGACTCTGAATCACCTGACTGCTCTCGGAGGAGACCAGCTGACTCTGACTCACCTGACTGCTCTCGGAGGAGGAGACCCGCAGCATCTGTCGCCGGGTCTGGCTGCCCTTCTGGCACACCTGGACACGGGCCGAGAACGACAGGCCGTCGCGGGCCGCCACGTGGCCCACGTGCTCCAGGCTGAACGAGCAGTGCAGCAGGGGACACGTGCTACTCCACACGTGCCGGAACGGAATCTCCTGCGGCGGCGCCAGACGGTCGGCAGTTGGTCGGTGACAAATGGTATCATGAATGTCGACAGTGACGTGTAGCGGTCACGTGTCGACTTGCACCACGAACGCGGCTGGATGTCACGAGAGTTGAGCAGCCGCAACAGCGATTTACGGCTGTGGGGGGTTTACCGCAATACCGAATTACGGCTCCAATGTGGGGCCCGTGGGCGTTTGTAGGAAAGTAATAAGCCGAAACTGCACTGTATTCTCGCCAAAATAAGTTCCAAAAATGCTCCATCATGACTTGGAATGCGTATGTCATGAATAGCATGGATTGGAAATAAATGTTACGCGCAACATATCCTAATTTGCTGTTTTCTTCAGGCTCCCTCCGACAGCATGTCAATATCACGCTTTCCACGTGCTTTCCTTCCCTAGGGCACCTCCCACGAAGCAACAGACAACCGCGCCAGTTCGGCCAGGACAGGCACCCGGTCGCAGGCCGGCAGCACGTTCAGGGACGTCGAGCCCGGTCCGCTGACCTGGTAGTCGCCCTGCGGCTTGCACTTCCAGCCGAGACTGAGGTCCTCCAGCGCCAGACAGAGGCTGGCGCCGCCGCTCTGGAACAGCATCGTCTTCGGCTTGTCCAGCAGCCGGCCGCCCAGCTTGCGCTCCAGCTGCAGCACGCTCTGCGGCACGTTCAGGCGGATGTGTCACTTGGCGCACACGAAAGTCAAGCATCGCAAGCTGGCGTAACAATTCTATTTAAAAAAAAGATATAAAAATATTAATCGGCTCTTGCTGTTGAGTAAGACATCACCAGAGGAGGCTGCATGCTCTATGAGGTCACCAGATGTACCCCAATGATCTACGACACCACCAAAGGAGGCCGAAAGGTCTCACCTCGAACGCCGCCTTGGTGTCCTCGATCACGTACACCCGGATACAGTACTCAGTGGAGCCCTGTACCAGACGGGGCCCGAACGCCGCCAGCTTGAGATTCTTCACCGCCGGACCTACGGCGGAGGTCAAATCAGGTCAGGTCAGGCCAGGTGAAGTCCGGTCACATACCGTCTAATCATGTTACAAGAGGTCAGATCAGACTGTGTTACTCTGAGAGGGTCAGGTAAGACCGATACCGATCACCGATGTTGTGTCAGGTCAAGCCAGATCAAATTATCGACGTTATATTTTCTTATCGCCTCTCATCGATTCGTGTGCAATCATCACAAAACCACCGCACGACGTTTCTCACACTCAGTGACTGAGCGGCATCACCACAGACCCAGTGTGACGCTGTTAATAACCGAGGGTGACGCCACAGCCGGCCCGCACCCAGCCACTCACTGGCGCCGGTTGGTTCTCCGACCAGGACGAAGCGCTGCAGGCACTCGGTCATGATGTAGACCTTGTTCTGGTCCACCTGGGTGTACACGGGCGTGTTGATGGTCTCCTCGCCCAGCATCACCACGCTCTGGCGGCAGACGAGAGACGGTCAGAAACAGAGAATGGCGGCCTGCTCAAGGCTCAGCCGATGTCAGAGTTCTTTGCGGACGGTAAAAAAGGGAGTTTGTGGTCAATCAACTTCCCAACCGATGTCACAGAGTTCTGTGCAGACACCGTCTGCAAAAAAAGAAAAACGGAAGTTGGTGATCATTGGACTTTTAAGCCGATGTCGGGCAGCTATAAGGAAATACAAGAAACAGGAACAGGAAAAGCCAGTTTGCTTGGCTACTGTCAACAAGGATGGGAGCAGAGCGGTGGGGAAAAACAGGCTAGTGATGGTCCAATCCAGCGACGGCCCGTATTTTGAGACACGAAAGGCCGGAAACACGCAATGCAATGCTAAGACACCGGCAGACGAAGAGAACCCGACGGTGGTTCGGTTCTCTTAGCGGCGCTGTTATCACCAGGAGAACAGGATACAAAAAAGTCGGACACGTCCATTCGTCCATCCATTCACCCGACAACTGAACACAGCTGGTCGGAAGACTGCAGACGTTATGGCGCACGTTTAAACGTCACGCTCTGGGTTGTCTTCGTTCCGAGTTTCATCACACAATGGGAAAGGGGCAACGTAGATATCAGTCCCAAAGCAAAAACAAAAAAACGATACAGACATTAAACGTCCGGGAACGTAAAGCAAACAGCAAAGTGTTGGACGCAGCGCTGAAAGTGTCGCACAGCGATTCAAATCAAAGCGCTGCAGACAACAAATATTACCACGACAAAGCAGTCAGTAAAACAGCAGGCGGAACGGCAGCCATGCTACGAGTAATGGTACGCAAACAAGATTACCTGGCCAACGGAAATTACACCCAAATCTCCGGTTAGTATGGTAGGAAAAGGGCTATGTGGACATGTCATTATGAAACAGAAACATACCAAGAATACGAGATGAATGCTCGAAGCGGAAACTAACTCCCGGGTCTGAGCAGTTTACAAGCACCAACACAGCTCACACTCAATATCAGTGCGAAACATGCCGACCTCGGCCAGAGAATCGAGGTAACGTCAGAGGTCACTGACCTCCCACTGGGGCGGCTCGTCCGGCTGGCTCTCGGTGCCGTACACGGAGACGCTCCAGGCCGTCTTCAGGTTGGCGCAGTGGTGGAAGCTGACGACGACCGGCTTCAGGAACTGGGTGCCCGGCGGGCCGACCAGCACCACCGGAGACAGCAACGTTTCGTGGTCTGTTAACAGGTCAGGTCGGGTCAGGTCAGGTCAGGTCAAGTCAGGTCAGATCATATCATACCAGATCCGATCGATCAGATCAGGTCAGGTCTGCTCAGGTTAGAACAAGTACCGAACTACGACCGTGGCCGTGCCATGGTCGTGGGCGATGAATGGTCGCGCTCTGACTGTGGCCGAGCTGTGACCGTGACCGCCCGTGACTGGGCTGTGACCGTGACTGGGTTGTAACCGCAGGCGGTGAACGGACGAGCTGCGGGTGTGACCGAGTGGTGACCGCGACCGGGCTGTGAGCGTGACCGGGTTTTGTGAGCGCGACTGACCGGCGAGCTGGGGCCGGTCCTTGGCGTCGCTCATGACGGCCAGGTAGATCTCCTCGTGCTGGCCGGCGGCCACGGCTCCCTCTGGTATCAGCAGGCTCACTCCGGCTTCAGCCAGGCTCAGCATTGCACCGGAAGACGTCACTGGAACACAGCAGGGACCGTCAGATGACTTCACTGTAACACAGCAGGGGCCATCAGATGACGTCACTGAAACACAGCAAGGACCTTTATCAGCGGACTGACTGGCTTCAGCCAGACTCAGCAGTCAGCACTGCACCAGAGCAGTGGCTGTGTGAGCTGAGCATGACACCATGGCATGATGGCACTGGAACAAACAGAGCACAGCCAGATGACACTGGAACAGATTTGTGCTCTGATTCCGAGTTATCCCCCGTCACCACGCCACTTGTCACCCGACCCTTGGGCAGGCCAGCCCTTTCGGCGTGGGTGGATACAGGAAGGGAAGTTAATGTTATGCAAGTTCTCTCATGTACCGCACTTAAACCACTCGACTTCGTTGGCATTTTTAACAGCATTTATCAGACATTTTATTGACCGTTTTCATTTTTCGCAAAACGGCCACTTGAGCAGCACATGGGAGCAATCTGTTCGTATAACCGTTCCTTTCCATATCCGTCCTTGTCAGATGGGCTGACCTGTGAAAAGGTCAAACGACGGGTGACGTGACGAAGGGGGTTAACTCGGAATCATAGCACAAGTCTGCACTGGACAACAGTCAAGGCGGTGAGCACCTAGAGGGCTAAGTCGATTCAGTACTTTCAAAGACCCGCCACCTTTATAATGCATCATGACCTTAACGACGCTTGCCAGAGATAGTCAAACTCAGCACGGAATACCCCAAAAGGCGATGTTTCCAAGTTCGGGACAGTCACGAACATCATGATTTGCAAAAGCATAATTTCCCATAGAACGTGTAAAAAATCACAATTGATGCGTTAACCGCACACTGTGTTTAATTTACTGGCATGGCAAATACGTCAGCACACGTCATTACGCCGGATCAGTTTCAAACCGTTAAACGATACTGTAGAACTGAAACCGTACCTGTGCCGAACTCCAGGTTGTCGGGGTTAACACCAGATGGCAGGGCAGTCGACAACAGCGACTGACGACATGAGGCGGGTTCCACATCGTACAGAGAATTGGGCCTCGAGGTCGCTGAAAACGACACGCTTAGTTATAGCACCCATTCCAAGAACAACAACAACCGCAGTTCCATACGACGGGAGTCAATTCCTCTGAGAAAACCGTTGACGAGTGGCTATTTTTCATCCTCTCAGAGAAAGAACGACAGCCTGAAAAATTACCGGCGCTGAAAGATCAGGCGTCGCCGAATGATGCAGCAAAATCTGCAGCAGATTCCGGCAATCAACGCAAACAATGGCGCCTTTGACGACGCAAAACAAAGGCCATGGTCGCCGCAGATGCTGCCCACGGTCACTCTGAAACCAGCTGCAGTGCAAGGAGCCGCTGTATTACTGGTCCTGTGACAGTACTAACGAAAGCTGTAGTAGGAGAAGCTCGCAGCTTGTTCTACAGTCGGTACCCACGGGAGTTACAGTAGGAGGACCCCGCAACTGGTTCTACAGTCGGTGCTCACGGGAGCTGCAGTAGGAGGAGCTGTGCTGCTAATCCTGTGACGGTACTCACGGGAGCTGCAGTAGGAGGAGGAGCTGTGTTGCTGGTTGTCGGAGCCATGGTTGCCCCGGGAGGCCATAGATGGCGCTGCCGTCTCACTGTCGCCGCCGGAGTACTGAGTGGCGTCCATGTGTTTCACGAGGAACAGGTGCGGCTCGTCGTAATGGTGCTCCGACGGCGAGCTCAGCAACGCTGCGTCGACACACAGGTCAAACAGGTCAAAGAGGTCATACAGGTCTCAACGATGGAACAAAGTCGTCAGGATCACGCCATCTTTGTGATAAAAATACAACGGTCACACAAAACTTACGCGGATGCAATTTTGTACTCAAAGATATTACACACGTTATCTGGCACAGAAGGGGGGTGGGGCGAGGACCATGACCGCCATGTTTTTTTTGTTTTTTTTAATGAACGTTGCGTTAGCCCTATGGGGAAAAAAACGTCCTCGTCCCCTCCCCCACAGACACGCACTTTTTTAATGTTCCTCACTCTTCCGTAAAACGTTCTCTCTAAACCAACACCGCTCACGCCCGCACGCGTCGGGCATGAGGGCGATGCGTCGGACCCGTCCCGTCTTCCCGACCGTCTGACGAGCCCCGCCGGGGCCGGCGGCTGGTCCCCCGCGGCCGCGGCGGGTCCCGCCACCGCTCACCCGTCTTGTTGCTGTTGGGGTCGTTGTACGAGTAGTCGTTGTTGAGGCTCGGCGGCGTGGGGTTCATGATGGCGACGCTAGATGTCAGGTCGGGCGCGTAGCCCAGCTGCTTCTTGGAGTTGTCGTAGTACCGCGCCTCGTAGTCTGTAGGCGGTTTGTTGGCATTACGGGCGGAACGGCATGGTTTCGGGCATGACAAATGCTTGACGGAACATCGAGGCAACGAGCCAGTCATCATAATGTTGCAGGAATGTACGGCCACAAGCACAAGACATGCGACAGTGCGACCGACGTGGTCTTTAAACGCCAGGCCTAGAACGAAATAATCGGCGACCGACATCACGAATAAGTCCTATGACGTGCGGATCACATCTCAGTACGATGAAGCACGTTCCTTCTACTGCGATTCATGGACGATTTAGGCATCTTTCCGGGCAAAGTAGCGAGGTTTTTCTTTTTGTCCGGAGGACTAGCAGTTCACCACAGTACCAGACGCTGTTCTTGTAAGCACTAACCGACTCACCTCTCTCTCTGTGAGGCCGTACATGCTCTGTTCTGTAGGTGAGACTGTGACTCACCTCTCTCTGTGAGGCCGTACATGCTCTGTTCTGCAGGTGAGACTGTGACTCACCTCTCTCTGTGAGGCCGTACATGCTCTGTTCTGCAGGTGAGACTGTGACTCACCTCTCTCTGTGAGGCCGTACATGCTCTGTTCTGCAGGTGAGACTGTGACTCACCTCTCTCTGTGAGGCCGTGCATGCTCTGTTCTGCAGGTGAGACTGTGACTCACCTCTCCCCGTGAGGCCGTACATGCTCTGTTCTGCAGGTAAGAAGTTTTTGTGAGGCTGTACATGCTCTCTTCTGCAGGAGCGGCAGTGACTCACCTCTCTCTGTGAGGCCGTACATGTTCTGTTCTGCAGGCGAGACAGTGACTCACCTCTCTCCGTGAGGCCGTACATGCTCTGTTCTGCAGGTGAGACAGTGACTCACCTCTCTCCGTGAGGCCGTACATGCTCTGTTCTGCAGGTGAGACAGTGACTCACCTCTCTCTGTGAGGCCGTACATGCTCTGTTCTGCAGGTGAGACAGTGACTCACCTCTCTCCGTGAGGCCGTACATGCTCTGTTCTGCAGGTGAGACAGTGACTCACCTCTCTCTGTGAGGCCGTACATGCTCTGGCCGCGGCCCTTGCGCCGGTACAGTTTCAGTGCCAGCAGGGCGATCATAGGGAAGACCAGCAGCGCCACGGCCAGACCAACGTACAGCGCCACGTCCGACCGAGCCACCGCCCGCGTGGCTGCAACACAACACAACACAACACGTCAGTACAACACAGCGCCACGTCCGACCGAGCCACCGCCCGCGTGGCTGCAACACAACACAACACAACACGTCAGTACAACACAGCACCACGTCCGACCGAACCAAGGCCCGCGTAGCTGCAACATAACACAACACAACACGTCAGTACAACACGGCGCCATCCGACCGAGCCACGGCTCGCGTGGCTGCAACACAACACAACACAACACGTCAGTACAACATAGCGCCACGTCCGACCGAGCCACGGCCCGCCTGGCTGCAACACAACACAACACGTCAGCACAACACAGCGCCACGTCCGACCGAGCCACGGCCCGCGTAGCTGCAACACAACACAACACAACACGTCAGTACAACACAGCACCACGTCCGACCGAACCACGGCCCGCGTAGCTGCAACACAACGCAACACAACACGTCAGTACAACACAGCGCCACGTCTGACCGAGCCACCGCTCGCGTGGCTGCAACACAACACAACACAACACGTCAGTACAACACAGCGCCACGTCCGACCGAGCCACCGCCCGCGTGGCTGCAACACAACGCAACACAACACGTCAGTACAACACAGCGCCATGTCCGACCGAGCCACAGCCCGCGTGGCTGCAACACAACACGATACAACACGTCAGTACATCACAGCGCCACGTCCGATCGAGCCATGGCCCGTGTGGCTGCAACATAACAAAACACGCCAGTACAACACAGCGCCACGATTAACTGGGCCACAGCCTCGGCCGCAACACAACGCAACACAATGCGTCAGTCAGGGGCGTGGTCAAGAGGGTAAGGGGGCATGCCTGTATTGGGGAAGAAAATTTGGTGTTAACACGTCAAGAATGGAACCAATGAAAAATTTCCGAAAGTTCAACATAATTATAACGTGTTTGAAATCCGAGGAGCTGTCGGTTTTACGGGAGGTTTGTCCTGTCCCCCCCCCCATGGCAAAATACTGGCTACGTCTCTGGCATTAATACAACTCAGCAAAACAAAACCAAGCTCGGAAAAACCTGACGCAGTGAGGATGTTCAACATTGTTAAATGCAAGGTCTAGAAGGCACAATCAAGACCGAACTAGCATGTCAATCATGCAGCTGGTAGAACACTTAAGTAACGGCATCACGCTTCTGCAGAAGCCTCCTGTTGCCCGCCGCTGACAATGAATCACCCGTCCGTTGTCAGGATGCCTCTATTCACCCGCCACCCCGTGCGCGCTGACGATGGTGCTTCAGCCGAATCCGATTTCACGGCGCTCCACACAATGGGTGATTATTCTGCACCAACGACACACTTTTGCCGGACGCCCGTTTTCTGGGCGCCGCTGTCGCAGCAGACGCCTCCGACAAAGCGGCGCCAGTGTCACCCAGCCAGCGCGCGGCCCGAAGGTTTCGAGAACTGCCCTATTTTCATAGGGCTCCGCACACAAAAAGAGAAGCGCTTGCGCTGCGTATTGCGCGAATCGCGTGTGTCTCAGCGTCACCAGGTTTCATCAGGTTACCGAAGCGTCAATTCGGAACAAGTATCTCGACCCGCTGATCTGCTAATGAGACGTCTGATAACACTCGGTGACAACGCATGTCTGGCCGACTGGTCTTGACGTTTTTCCGTTTCAGTTGCGGACGTTTTAATATTTTAGCCACCAGGAACAAACCCATTTTATAAGCAGTAAACATACTCCTGGGAAGCGAGATGCCAGCTGCCCGCTTGCGCAGCTCCTATAGGTGTCTGTGCACTCCGTGTCATGCGCATTCCCCATCGGTAACGGTGAGACGGCTTGAGAGAGCTGATGACGCCATGACGCCGTTATGGCACGCTCCCTCGGCCGGAGGAACATAGCTCTCACTCGCGCGAGGCCTTACCGGGAAACAGACGACGTCCTAAATTAGTTCCTTTATTGGCTAATCGGCACAGAGTCCTAAAACAGACGACGTCCTAAACAGATGACGTCCCAACAAAGTCTCGGCCTGCCGTGACTTTGTTACCTGTTGAAGTTGGTTACCCCGTACCAAGAGGTGGATTTACGGAACGTGCGCAGACCCAACGGGCAACCGCACAGCCCGGGGAAACGCGATAAACAATTGCAGCACTCTCGTTCCATACATGGTTGGGATCCTGGGGTTGGGGCGGGGAGTTTGGAAGGTCTAGATCCCGACTTTGCAGATATTTTAACATTGAACCTATGGCAACAACTGGAAAGTAACGGTATTAAGTTTTATTGAACTTCCCTTATAATTTTCGAAAATCCCCAAAGAACAGAGTAACAACCCTAATCGTGTGCCAAGATCTTTTGCCAATAAAAAGGGATGTATTTTCCGAACACTCAAGTAACAGAACAAAAATGCTTCCTTTCATACAAGGGCCGGATCCTCTCTTTTTCATGGGTCCGATAAGTTCCTCTCCAGGGGTCAGCCGTCCTCCAGGAGCCCGGACGGTTTCCTTCCGGGGAACACTTGTCTGGGGTCCATGGCGGCGCCTCTCCAAGGGACAACTCACTCCACGGGCTCCGTCAGCTCCTCTCCCAGAGACAGACCTCCTCGAGAGTCCCGGTCCGTTCCTCTCCAAGAGACAACACTCCTTCGCGGGATCTGTCAGCTCCCCTCCAAGAGACAACCCTCCTCCACGGTCCGGGACCGTCCCCACAGGCGCCGTCTGACGCCCCACGGAGGAATCTCCAGAACCCCGCCGTTCTGTCCCTGTCGGCTCCGTCCCTGTCGGCTCCGTCCCGCGCGGCTCCGTCCCTGTCGGCTCCGTCCCGGTCGGCTCCGCTCCGATGTCGGCGGCGATAACGCCGGGCCGGCGCGGCTCCGATTCCCGGGCGCCGCCGGCCCGCCGCGATCCCATCTCGCCGGGAAAACAAACACCGGCCCCGGCGGCGGCGGCGGCGGCGGCGGCGGCGGCAGGCGACATCGCGGCCGCCGCCGGGTCCGCCGGCCGCCGCCGCCGCTCTCGACAGAGCCGGCAGGAGAGGGACCGACTGGAGAGGACACGGGGACGGGACAGGTGACTTGGAGCGGCAGACGTTCGGACAACGGGAGACGGATGACGGCGGGGGGAAGAACGGGGCCCAACAGGGACTCAGGGCCTCCTGACGCAGGCGCAGGAGAGTTTTCCTTCTTAGGTTGAACCTGACACAGCCTGACACAGGGCCTGGGCTTGACACTGGAGCGGCGGCTGATCCCGCTGAACAGAACAAATAAACAGACGGCTGGCGCAAGCTGTTAGAAACGATCGGGTGTCCTCGGCCAACAGATAAATCCAGTGACATAGGGTGACGCCAAACAATCACTGGCATCGCGATCCCAGCAACAGAAACGTTCCAGTGAGATGTTCTCTTGTTCCCATGCCTTCAGTTAACACATCAAGATGGCGAATGTGTAAGAAAACCCGCACAGTACGTCCTTGCTTTGGGTCCTATCCTACGGAAGACGCGCGCGTGGGTAGAGCTGGCGTCTTCCAGGGCAGCCGCAACTTCCACCCTGCTTGGCGCCAAGCCGTCTGCTCCATTGGGCCAAGCTAACGCCATGGCAGGCCGGCAGAAAGCGAGACCTCGCCTGCACTTTTCGCCATGCTTTTAGTCAGCCATCGATCCCTCAACTGACATCAGTCGACGTCACCAGTCCAACAGCCGAGGTCAGTTTCCATCAACTGCCGCCGTCGCGCATTCCCGCCTATTTTCGGCGATATCGCCCTCCGGCGGCATCGCGCCAGTCCGCCCGGCACGTCGCCACAGTCAGGCACAATTAGTCACCCCGGGCGGGGCCGTCCCGCGCCGAACAGCCCGCCAGCGTCCCCCGTCGCGGCCCGGCCGGCAATGGAGCCAGCCAACCGTGGGCACTTCCGTCCCGGAGATACCGACGCGCCGGCCGGGGAGCGGACCGCCGGCCGCCGCTGGGGCTGAGCTGGGGAGCGGCGCGGTCCATTCGGCCACCGTCTGAGCGCGGGCAGGGGAGGAGTGACGAAATCAATGCGAGGGAATGTCGGGACCGGCGAAATGCTCGTGTGGCGGGGTGCATTCATCCTGCACCCCGCCACACGAGCATTTCGCCGGAGAGAACAGTACAGATCAGGAGGATTATTAGCAAGTAACTGAGCCATTTTGACAGCAGCTGTTTCGCTTAATTTTTGGGATTTTTTTATTTTACGTTGTTCCTAGCTGACAACATGCAAAGGCATTTCATCTCGGACCTTACGAACCATCGGGCCATGTGACAAGAACGGCGTGGCTCCGAACAAAGGCAGAACGTGTCCTGTGCTTATGTGTTTTTATGAAGATTCCTTCGTTTACATTAACGTGCGATACCACAGCCACAAGTCGGTTCCATCGGTTGCGGCTACATCCAGCAGATCAACCTGAAAATCGCGGCCGGTGCGCCAAAACCGCCGCCGCGCGCGGGAAGCGTTTCGCGCCATTTTCGAGACGGCTGCGTGGGTCTGGGCAGCCCGCCATCGTCGTAAACAGTTTGCGACGCCGCCAGCCAGGCGGTCATTAACCAGCTCCTGTTACTTCGCCCGTATGTGTGTGAGAGAGAGGGGAAGGAGGTCCAGAGATGGCGACCTTCACAGCAGTCGCTGGTGGGATTGGGAGCGGGTCCGCCTGAGCCTGGGAGCGGTGCCCCCCCTCCCCGCCCACCGCCTCCCCTCCCCCGTATAGAGCTGAATCCAGAACAGGGTTACCCAGATGTCAAAACATGACGCCATGAAGTATGATAGGAAGTGAACTAAATCAAAAATAACAAGGGTTTCTTCTATTTTTGTCCATTTTTAATCAAGAACATTCTGTTAGGGTACAGCCGAAATACGATATCTTGAAGCATTTCAAGCCAGAGCACAAGGCATGCAGCAAGTTGTTTATGCTTCCAGCGGTCCTTACCGTGTTTACCATGAGCGTGCGGGACTGGTTACCAACGCGAGCAAATTTTGTATGCCTACGTACATATGTCTCCAAAATGTGGTGTCAAAATGAAACGTTACAGACCAACCCGTGCGCAGCTACCTACCTGCTTGCGCTGTCACGCAGCAGCAGTGAAAACCCACTGTCAGACATGAAAATCGCTCTGGCGAGAGGCAGAAACCAAATCTATAAACGCCACAACTTCGATGGCCATGCCTTACCTTGATCAGGTCGAGTCCTCTCCAGTCCGGCCAGAAGCCCTCCTGAAACAGAGCGGGATCAGCTGATTAGCCACGACAACACCAGGGGCGATCATGCTCAAGAAGGCGAAAGGCCAAGAAAACATGGGTTTGAGCATTTACCCTGACAAGAGACAACTAAACACCAAACAGACTACGGGGTACTGGCCTGAACAGCCAGAGGACCAATCCACCAACATGGGGGGGGGGGGCGACTGGTCGCGCTGATCGCAGGCTACGGCAGAGGATCGCAAAGTGTCACCGACCTCTCCAGCCAGAGCGTCCCTGACCCAAACAGCACGTACCGGTTGACCTGGCTCTCTGTGGCCGGTCACAGAGTACGGCTACGGCTCTGTGGCCGCACCCGCACCCGTACTCCCTGTGCTACAGAGTACGGCAGAATATGGCCGCTCGTCACTGACCTGCGCAGTCCGCCTTTGAACAGTTGCGGGAGAGGCGGTCGGGCCCTGAGCAGGGTCGGCCGCCGTGGCGCGGTTCCGGCGCGGAGCACGAGCGGCGCCGGTACTGACGGCAGGAGGCGTCACACGCCGACCACTCGCCGTACGGGCTCCAGCCGCCGGCCACCGCTGCCGGCACACCGGTCACACCGGTCACACCGGTCACCAGCTGACCCAGGTCACACCGGTCACACCGGTCACCAGCTGACCCGGGTCACACCGGTCACACCGGTCACCAGCTGACCCGGGTCACACACGGCCGACAGAGGTCATACACAGCTGACACAGGTCACACACGGCCGACAGAGGTCACACCGGTCACCAGCTGACCCAGGTCACACACGGCCGACAGAGGTCATACACAGCTGACACAGGTCACACACGGCCGACAGAGGTCACACCGGTCACCAGCTGACCCAGGTCACACACGGCCGACAGAGGTCACACCGGTCACCAGCTGACCCAGGTCACACACGGCCGACAGAGGTCATACACAGCTGACACAGGTCACACACGGCCGACAGAGGTCATACACAGCTGACACAGGTCACACACGGCTGACAGAGGTCATACACAGCTGACACAGGTCACACACGGCTGACAGAGGTCATACACAGCTGACGCAGGTCACACACGGCTGACAGAAGTCATACACAGCTGACACAGGTCATACACGGCTGACAGAGGTCATACACAGCTGACACAGGTCACACACGGCTGACAGAGGTCATACACAGCTGACACAGGTCACACACGGCCGACAGAGGTCATACACAGCTGACACAGGTCACACACGGCTGACAGAGGTCATACACAGCTGACACAGGTCACACACGGCTGACAGAGGTCATACACAGCTGACGCAGGTCACACACGGCTGACAGAGGTCATACACAGCTGACACAGCTCATACACGGCTGACAGAGGTCATACACAGCTGACACAGCTCATACACGGCTGACAGAGGTCATACACAGCTGACACAGGTCATACACGGCTGACAGAGGTCATACACAGCTGACACAGGTCACACACGGCTGACAGAGGTCATACACAGCTGACGCAGGTCATACACGGCTGACAGAGGTCACATACGCCTGACACAGGTCATACACGGCTGACAGAGGTCATGTATAGTTGACACAGGTCACACACGGTTGACAGAGGTCATATACAACTGACACAGGTCACACACGGCTGACAGAGGTCATACACAGCTGATACAGGTTACACACGGCTGACAGAGGTCATACACAGCTGACCCAGGTCACACACGGCTGACAGAGGTCATACACAGTTGACACAGGTCACACAGAGCTGATCCAAGTCATATACAGCTGACATAGGTCACAAACGGCTGACAGAGGTCACATACAGCTGACAGGTCACACACGGCTGAAAGAGGTCACATACAGCTGAAACAGGTCACACAAGGCCGACAGAGGTCATACACAGCTGACGCAGGCCACACTAGGCTGACAGAGGCCACATACGGCTGATACAGGTCACGCACAAATGACGGGGTCATCTACATCTGGTCACAGACGACTGGCACGGGACACTACAGGTCACAGGCTTGATACAGGTCAAAGACGGCAAGCACAGATCACAGAAAACTCAGATAGGTCACATACAATTAGCAGATTGCTGACGGCTGACACAGGTCACATCCAATCAAGAAAACATCGCGGTCGGTTGGTCGTGCAGGCCCAAGGTGTCTGAAATTTAAAAATGGCTGGGACTCCGTCACGGTCTAATTTCGGGCTAACGTCTAATAACGCCCCCAGGCTAACGTCAAATTTCGTTTCCTCGCCCGCTAGCTGAGAGCCAGCCTGCCCTTCCCACTGCACTGGCGCGTCGTCACAAGGTGCAATTTCACTCTCCCGCCACCCGGCCCATTGTCACGCTGAGGCCCCGAATTACTCGCATCCAGTTTCGCCAATTGATTTTTACGGCCCACCAGCGGCCGGCGAGGCTCACGCGGCCCGTTACGCCGCGGACCATTTAACGAAGGGTCAAGCCGTCCGCAGCGGAATCTTCCGCCCGACCGTCCGCTGCGGAACTTTTCGCCCGGCGGAGTAGCCGTCCGTTGCGGACCGTCGCGGCTCCCCAGTACGTTGGACAGACTGCAGGCAGCGCGCAGGCGTGAGGCCCGCAGCGTCCACTCGTGAGATGGATTTCTCTCAGTCCCGCAGAGAAATAACCGTCACCGCTAGTCGCAGAGCCGAGTACTTAGCGTGCAGATCACCGCCACCATCTGCAAAGTACTCAAACGAGCAGAAGACCACCACTTCCCGCACATTCTAGGGCAACGTGCTATCACTACCTGCGAAGTGCCCATGTGGGCAGGGTACCATCACTTTCCGCACAGGTCCACGCCTGCAGGACACCACCACTGTCTACCTAGTACTCACGTGGGCAGAGTACTATCACCATCCGCAAGTACTCGCGCGGGCAGAATATCACGGCTACCCGCAAGTACTCACGTGGGCAGAGTACCAGCACTATTCGTAAGTACTTACGTGGGCAGAGTACCACCACTACCCGCAAGTACTCACGTGGGTAGAGTACAACCAATCTCCGCGCGCACTCACGTGGACAAAGTACCACCACTATTCGTAAGTACTAACGTGGGCAGCGTAACACCACTACACGCAAGTACTCACGCGGGTAGAGTACAACCACTCCGCGCGCACTCACGTGGACATAGTACCACCACCACCCGCAAGTACCCACGCAAGCAAAGTATCACCATTACCCGCGAGTACACACGCTGGCAGAGTACCGCCACTATCGTGAAGTACTCACGCGGGCAGACCGAGTTGCAGTCGGCGGTCTGGCGGCCTGAGCCCCGACACTCCTGGCCGCCGTTCAGCGGCCGGGGGCTGTCACAGGTCCGGCGGCGACTCATCTGACCCGAGCCGCACTGCGGGTCACAGTCGGACCACGGCCCCCAGCTGGACCAGCCGCCGTCCACTGGAACAGGGAGCACCGTCAGAGGGGCTGTACTGCGGGTCACAGTCGGACCACGGGCCTCAGCTGGACCAGCCGCCGTCCACTGGAACAGGGAGCACCGTCAGAGGGGCTGTACTGCGGGTCACAGTCGGACCACGGGCCTCAGCTGGACCAGCCGCCGTCCACTGGAACAGGGAGCACCGTCAGAGGGGCTGTACTGCGGGTCACAGTCGGACCACGGGCCTCAGCTGGACCAGCCGCCGTCCACTGGAACAGGGAGCACCGTCAGAGGGGCTGCACGGGAGGCCACAGTCAGTCAGTCCACAGTCAGTCGGACCACACTGCAACTCAACGGACTATAAGAGGAACGCAGTGAAGGCGACGGTGATCAAAGCATCCCACGGAGTGACTGGGAGCGACAATTTACTTATGCCTATTTTACTTATGCCTACTTATGCTTGCTTGCTTACTTATGCCTTAATTTACTTATGCCTACGAACAACTTCCTACAAAACAATGCAACCCGTTTTAAATTCAGGTCTGGCCGCACCCTCAAAACACCCGAACACCAGCATCAGCTTGGCGTTCCTGCATCGCTGTCATTTCACGAATCACGGGAAGTTTGCTATCGTGAGCTGAATCACGGCGAGGCAAAACAGCAGCTGCAACACCCAGCTGCTGCACGTGACTCTGCGTGACTCTCACGACAGGCCAAAGTAACCCCGCGGTCATGGACCGCAGAAGGAACAGTGGGAAAATACAGCGGGTAATCAATTCAATGCGCCTGCGACATCACCAAGCTATCGGCCCTCCTCAACCCAGCATTATGCCTCATCTGGGGAGGACGGAGGAGGGGAGAGGGAGGTGTTTTCCGTGACTGTACGAATCTGAGGCGACAGTGCGACACCTATGGCCCCTGAATCGGCAGCCGAGCCGGAAACACCTCAGCACCCACCACCGGTCGGAGACGCGGCCTAACCACGTGCGACCGCCGCGCGGGCCGCACAGACCGACCGCCACGCCGCACGGGCCGCGACCGAGCACGGCCGCCTCCTCCTCCGGCGGCTCTGATCGGGTTAACGAGGTCACCGGCGAGGTCGGACGCCGGGCCCATCAATGGACGCCGCCGCGCCCCCGGCGGCAATTACCACGCCGGAATTCGGCGACGATAATGAGAAACAACGGGCCGCGTTGCAGCCGCCGACGGCGCCGCTGGCCCAGATTCGACGCGGCCGGGCGCCGCTCTCGCGGGGCGGGTCTCGCGACTCGAGCGCCGGCCTTGCGGGTTCGCACGACGGGAGACGGCGGCGGCGACGTGCAGTGACGTCATTGTTCTACACCGGCCGACCGCGGCGCTCAAAATAGCCCGGCCCGGCCCGTCGAACTGGGCGAGGTAAAGTGATTGCGCTCGATTAACGTGAGCTGATTGCGATAAATTGCCCGTGCTATTAAAGTACGCTCTGCTTGCAGTCCGTAATTGACCAGTCCGGGCTGAAGGGGGTGCGATAGCGCTTTATACGCCGTTACCGGCAGTGCGGCGCGGTACAGCGGCGTCTGGCCTAAAAATCGGACCACCCACTGGGAACCGATTCGGTTCTGAGGCTTCTGATCTGTGCAGTGGTCCGCAGAAGAGCCACCAAAAGGCCACAGTAAGAACACAGGCTGCGGATGGCGACACTCGGGAACCAGAGCCCTCACTTCGTCTTGGTTTGAAGACGATAACAGACTCGCATGGAACGTTTATACTGCCGTGGTACAAACATTAATAAATGCCATGGATAGCTTGTCCCATTGTCGGGCTGTGGCAGCAGTCGTTAAAAGCATCTGAACGACGAAGAAATGAAATTTGGACATGCGCTTGACAGAGAAGATGAGGGCCTCTTTTTATAGTACCGCGACCACAATCCCAGGCCACAGGCTAAAAAGTTACATAAACTGTTTAATTGCTACGCGAGCAATCCCTTTTAGAATTCCACAGCACGACGCAAGGGACGTCTCGACCGTCTGACTCCAACGTCCTCAGTCGAAAAAGTGAAGAAAACACGGGAGGGGCAAGAACATTCGCTTTTCTGCATCAAACTTACGCCGTCGGATGAACAAAACTGTTTCAAAGCTACCTCTAGTTTTTTCCAGAAAAGCTACCAAAGGCAAAATATTTTCTATTATATATAATATTACGGGTATCTGGCGGGACTGTCTCAACGCTGTTTGATAAATCTACGCCCAGGAAATAAAATATACGATAAATAAAACCGCCTCAATATAATCAAGCAGTTCCGGGTGGTACCGACTGGACATCACGCAGATGCCCGAGCACCCACAGCGGCACATGAAACTCCCCCGGCCGCTGCGTCCATGTCACCGTTCCAAAAGAGACCACTCCCCGACGGCGTCCGCGCGCATAAATCACGGCGGCGCACCTGTTAATTCGAGCTCGTGATGTTTTGATCCCGGCCCCAAGAAAAGCAAACAGCTCGTCCGTCAGGAGGTCGGCGAGTGGCGACCGATGATGAACGACCGTCCGCCGGGACGCCGCCAGACCGGCGCCGGTATCAATTGGCGCCGCCACCGCCGTCGCCCTGTGACGGGGACGGGGGATTTCAGGTGCGGCAGAGCCTGAGGCAGACCGGACCAGGTGAGTCCCCGCTCCAGAAGCGTGACCAGGGCAGCCCAAACACCCCGCCACTGGTCTAGACGATATTGTTTTCGGGGAGATTCTCGTTCTTATCAGTTATATTTACGAACTTGTACCTACTTACCAACAGTTCTTTAGTTAGAAACTGCCAAATCCGTGCGCCCGACACGTTTTTAAAACGGGCGCATTTTCAATGCATCTTTAGTCCATAAAAGCTTGAGCCGACAACCCCCCGTTCGGAAAATCCTGACTAGTTTCCTCCCTGCCCTTCACCTGACAGCTGGGTGGCGGTGGGACCGTGCCGGACCACACCGGCACCCCAGCCGACCGAGAGCCGGGACGCTCAGCCCACCGGGAGGCAAAACAGCCCGACGGACGACCCCATCTGCAGCAGCGGCGCATACAGACGATGTATCACGCCTTTGACTCGGCACGGTCATTGCCTGCCGGCATGCAGCGCCACAATGGCTCGTTGGTCATGCCTCATGAGCATTTATCGCCGAGAACGGCGCTGGCTGATGTGGCTCGGCTTATGTGATGGGCAAGGAGGCTTTCGTGATGGTCAGGGACTTGATAGTGACTTGGCCTGGCGCTCGATGATGCAGCATGGAAGGCTTCTCGGGACCGCGTGACTTGACGACTGACATGGTTTTGCTCGGCGATGCGGCGATGGGGGCTCTTAATTTCAGGCCGGAAATGAGGTGGGGATGGAAAGGGAAGAACGAAGCGCCGAGGCTTTCAGAAGATGACTGAAATCTCGCTCCGTATTGAGTGCCATGAAAGCGCAATACATCCATTCCCCACAAATTTTATGGACAAAATATTTCAAGCACCAGCCAGAATGTTTACCCCTCGCACAAGACAGGAAAACAAAACGCATCAAACTACAGCCGAAACCTGGGGTGTCATCCTGTATTCTTTTGAGAGGGCCGTGGCCCACTCAATATTGATTTGCCATCATGTTGATTTGTCCCCCTCCAATATTTTCCGCCGGTTTTAAAGGGAAATGAGTAATAATAACGAAAAGAACGGCCGTGATATGTTAGAGGTCAGCGGAAAGAAGAAAATAAAGTCTAAAGCGGTGTATCTATGTACCTTTCTATCTTGTGTCTATATATATACCTACATACATGGAGGTAAACAGATACGTAGCCAGGATTTTCCTTGGGGGGGACAAGTGTTAAATTTTGTCATACGCCACTGACATGACAAAAATGATAGGAATTTTATGTAATCTGCCTCATATTTAACGCACAAGAAAACATAAAATGACTGCTTTTGCAACTTATGTACCATCATTTTTACGCGTTCCTGCGAAATCTCTACATATCTAGTGTAGACCGCTTAGCTTGGGGGGCATAGCCCCATGCCCCCCCCCCCCCTCTTGGCTACGTCCCTGAGAATAAGTAGCAACAAAAACTTATAAATCTCCGTTGGCCAAAATAACGTGCGCTAAATCCGTTGAGAAACCCACATTTTGGGGGAGGTTAGGTTGTCGGGCCCTCGGCTCGCCCCCCCCCAATCATTTACAGAAATCGACGCCCCTGACCGACATCATTTTTCCGATCTCGGCACTAAAACTTTCCTTTCTCTAGAAACTAGTTCCATACTCTGGCAATACCAGGCTAATCCTAAAATTTCGGCAACGGCAGGTTCGACTCCCCAAAAAGACTTTAAAATTTACGCGCTGTCTCTTCCACATAATCCGGGCATTTTTGCGCCGCCGGTGGTGCCCATCCCACCCCAGAGGTGTCGGCGCGCGCGGCGCCACCCAAAAAACGCCGTCCAAACATGACGAATGGGCGGCAGCGGGCCGGCTAACGAGCCCGCTAAGACGCCGTATCAGCACGTGACACTTGGTGCCGACACACCCCCGGGCGGGAGACCCGAAAGATAGCCGGCCGGCAGGCCAACGCCCCGGGCGATACACCGACCGCCTGGTGCACGGCAAAAACGCCCGGCGAGCTGGCCGGCCTGGGCGTAAATAATCACTCGGTTATCACGGTTATGCATCACGGTTATCAGGTAAGGACGTGATTCGTGGGGCGTGTGTTGAGAATCGTGTCGGTGATGTCCCCAGTTTGGGCTCTTTTTGCGCGCGCATGCACTAGAATATTTTTCAGTCAGCCAGTGAGGAACGATGGAGGTTCTCAGCCGGTGGACGAAGTATTTTCGCCGTTTATAACGACAGTTCAACGATGGTGCGGCAGCCATTAACACGACCAGCCAGACACGGCAACCGCATACTACATGTGCATGGAACATGACAGAAGTGCCCTGCAACCGCAAAAATCCCGGCTGGCAGTTTGCGGAAGGATTAAGATGGACACAAATGGAACCACCAAAAGCACTTACGCTCACCATGCAGAAAGCTGGGTCTGGGGCCCGTGGACCATGAAATGAGACGAACGACCCTTGAAATAAACGGCGTCCACATATGCATGGTATGACACACACAGCTCAAAACCGGCCACAAAAACCAAGCGTCGGCCTTCCAAGCAATCTTCCCGAGTTCTTTCTCTGAGCTGGAGTTCGCGGAGTTCCCCGTGAGTTCGTGAGCTCCCCGTGATTTCGTGAACCTCTGCCTGGGGCGGCAACAGACGGGCCCGGTCAGCCACGCACCGGCAGGCCGGAGCTGGCTGACCGCAGCTCCCGGCCCGGCGGCGCCTCCTCTCCTCAGCTGATCACCGCCGGCCGACACCGACGGACGACCGGCGTCTGTCGCTGTCTGCCCGGCATCGGCGAACGCAGAAAACCGCCTCCCGGAGCCACTGCCCCTGCTCCCCGGCAGCAGAAACCACCTCTGGAGTCAGCGACCGACTCCCCTCAACGGAGAAAACCACACCCTCCCCCCCCCCCACCAAACCGGCGCCCGGAGGAGGCCCCGCGGCGGAGGATCACCCCGGGGCATTCCCGCCGGCGAGGGGGCGACGATCGGTTGCGTTACTCAGCCAGAGAAGCACGCCCAGGAGACGGCCGCCTCTCCACGGGAAAACACCGCCATCATCACCGCTTCGATGTCGGTTGGGAAGTTGCTTGCCCGCCTCACGATTCTACGAGTGGAGCTCGTTATCAGGTGGGGGCATCGGAGAGTTCAAACATAAATTACACCCGCTATCATCACGCACCATCGCAACACAAATTACCTGCTCAAAACAAGCTTTATCATCATCGATATAGGGCTGAACAAACTGGGTCCTATTCAATTCATTATACCGCGGCTGGATCCGGCATTTCATTAATCAGGGCGACGTCAGAACTCGGCGGCGTTCTATTTGTTACCCGGTTGTCAAGCCAAGTCGGCACCTCTATGAATCTTGCCTCTCGCGGCGCCCGCTGGGCGGCCAATCAATGACCGCGGCCGCAAAAGGCGGTTCAATTATCGACGCGTTTCGTGCCCGCCACGGTGGTGACGGACCACGCACCCAGTTTACGGCAAGCCCGCAACCAAAAAGACAGCGAAGAAAACATCTAAATCGCGTCCCGCGAGGCATCAGTAGAAATGACTCCTCAGACTCAGACTCAGACTCCTGATAGCGCGACTGGAACTTTGGGGTTTTGGGGCGGGGGCGGGCTCCAATAATCTGGGATTTCTAACATTAGGTGTATGGTGGTGCATCGAAAGAATGGCCTGAAAAACATTAGAATTAGTCGGAATTAACACGTGGGCCCCCCCCCCCCATTCATTTTTGCAAAGCTCCGCCCCTGGCACTCACATCAGGTCACACATCAACCCTCGAGGGGCGGCAAGCCACAGAATCAGGGTTTTAGAGAAGTGGGAGGACTGCTCAAGGAGGCGGTGGGCATACAACCCCTTGATTCTATAATGTCCGCATAACGCAACAGTTTTCTTGAACCAGTTCAAACGCTTTGAAAATGTAAGACACGTGTCCCTTAGCTCCCGTTTAATCAGCACCTGGATACCCAGAGGTTGACTTTCTCGACTGCTTACCTTTGTATCTATATCTGTATCGTCACCGTTCCATCGACATCGAAACGTGTTCAAACACGTGCGCAGGATCACTTTTCAAAAATGATAGGTTCAGAATCATAATCAGGCCATTTCTTTCCATGCAGCACCATGGGGCCACTGTTACCGTTTTCCGCAGTGGGTGCGGAGCCGACCTACCAACCCTCTGAGCTCCTGTACCCCAAGTTTTCAGGCGCCTGCAGCATTTCGTCCTTGCTTGAGGCCAGCAAGCTGGTCTCAAGCCAGGACCAGCTTACCGCAGACGGACCTTGACATAAGTGACAGTCTGTTGAAATCAGTATCCTGGACAGGCCCCCGTCTACATTCGGTCCCCATTAGCATGATCAGCCGTCCCGCTGTCCATCAATCCCAAACTCATGCAATCGGGATCGCTCACTTCATCACAGAAACTTCAGGTAGACTCCTGAATGTCATCATCGTCCGGATCAAATCGATACTGACGGGTCCCCG
This sequence comes from Capitulum mitella, assembly GCA_030062745.1. Taxonomy (NCBI): domain Eukaryota; kingdom Metazoa; phylum Arthropoda; class Thecostraca; order Pollicipedomorpha; family Pollicipedidae; genus Capitulum; species Capitulum mitella. Next base: position 20,212,704 of record CP099853.1, on the reverse strand, counting down.
GTGTTCAGGCGACGGGGAGCGCACTAAACTACAGACGAATCACTGCCGGGATGATTTAAACAACGCATCGGAACAGCATGGTACGCTCGTGGACCACGCGCTGGCAGTCGTATTTCAGAGCGTGATTGAAGAAACGCGGCAATGACTTTAATCATCCTTCTCTGCAGACAACGAACAACCGTCGTGATGAACTGCGGTCCTCCGAAACATGACCGCTAAGAAGACACGTATGTGTCATGCGGGCTTTGAACTCTGACCATTGGCGACGACTGTAACATCCGATATGGTACGCTCTAGAAACTGCAGACTGAAGCGTTCTAGGAAACACTTCAATATCCATGAGTCTGATAACGCACAGGCAACGCACGCGACTGACGCGTCCCGCGCGTCACAGATCGCTACGCATTTCGTACAGCTTTCGTCACGTATGAACTGCCTTCTTTCCCGGCGGTGAGCCCGTCCGTCCGTGGCCGGCGGCGGAATGACCGGATCCGGTCATTGACCCGGTCACAACACACGGCCGGCGAGAAAACGCGGTCAAACCGACCAGTCCTGGCGCAGATGCCACGCCCGGTGCAGTCTAACGGTGGACGGGCCTTCGAATCGTCGACGTCGTCGACGGGCGCGACGAGACGCAGCTCCGCTCTCGACGGAGTTAATTCGGACCAGCGCCGGCCGCGGCGCGGAACGATGCTGGAACACGGGCCAGTCGCTGCACCGAACCGGCGTGCGAAATATATGCAAGAAATATAAGACGGAGCATCTTTGCAGTGGTGTCTGTCTTCGCATCAGCGACCGAACGCGTGATTCATTTCTGGCTTGTGTACAACGCTGCCAGGCATGCGTTAATCGTGTTTGAAACACGACGATGTTTGCGTTCCAGGATGGTCGGACCCCAACAGCCTGTCGACTATTCCATCGCACTGAAACCTCCGACAGGAATGCCGCAGTTCTCCTAACAAGAGAGCACGAGTCCTACAAGAGAGCTGGCCAGTACAGCAGTGCATGGTCAGATGATCAAAGGCCAACGAGGACCTGAGACCGGGCAGCAGAGCCCATCGATGACCTGAGACCGGGGTGCGGACGCCGTCGATGACCTGTTGGCGCCGGCCGTCGCGATCGATGGCCGACGCCCGTCGAAGATTGGATCGTCGACCGGCCGTGGAGAGGACAATCTGCCGTCACGGCCGACGGCCGCCCTGAGGCGGGGGAGGGGCAGAACAGGGGCCTCCGAGGAGAGTCGATCGATGTCTTCGGCAGGAGCCCCGGAGGGCTATCTCCCGAGACGCTGCGGGACTGCCGGCCGAAAACGGCGGCGAGAGCAGGTGAGGGTGCCGGAACTGGGGACCGGAGCGCGGCGCAGGCCGAAGACGACGACGGCGGCAAACAGCCCGCATGAAGTCGCAAACAACGCCAACTACTTGATCTCAATCTCAGTATCTCCAACGAAGGCAGGAACGTCGCGTTATGCGGACGTACAGTCTTTGCGCGTCATACCTAAGAAGGTAGACTAGTGGCTAGATGACGATTCCTGAAGATGGCGTGCTTTCTGTCACATCATTTACTCCAAGCGCCGGCGAGTCCGAAAGTCGAAAGGGATCACGTTGTACTGTTCCCGTGGACCACGTCGCCAAAGTTTCAGGCCCGCTGTTAATACGCTAAGATAAGTCCGTTATGGCCGGGATCGCCAGCGAGCCTCCACGAAATCGGGATCCGATGCAATGCACCGCAAAAAGTTTCCGGCCCACTGATCGGGCAGCAGATCATCGCACGTGTTCAATGCCATCACCTGTCGGCTAACTCTTTGAACGCCATCGACTAATCGAGTGCCCGTCGAAGCAATCGCTTGGGCGACTTCGCCAGCAAGCGCTTACGCCACGTCGCCTAAACGTCCGAACTTTGCGGCTACTCAGCCGGCGGTGAGATCTCGCCAGACCCAGTCAACTCGCCCAACAAACTCCGGAAAAGGTCACTCCTGCCCCCGCCAGCGACGCAAATCCCCGCCCCGGGGCAAATCGCAGAGCCTGACGGACTTGACGAGATGAGATGCAAATTTTACGGAGCCCGCTTCGTTCGGCGCCCGTCGTCAGCGAGGCTCTGCGTGCGGAGATTTCAGCGGGATGGCTCGCTGGGTGCCGATTATGCAACACAGTCGCCCTCGGGCGCAGGCGTGGATGCAAGTCGTCGCTTGGGCGGCCAGATCGTATGAGTAAAGGCACTGGGACGGAGGTCTGGCGGAGAAGGAGCGTTCTGGTGCGTCTCATTGAAGAATAGTGTTATTTATTAGGCTCCCAGAGCTCATGATAAAGCTCGACTGGTCCTCACACAAAACACGCAAATGCTTTTCGGACGACGAAGTACTCATCGCGCAAAAAAAACGTTCGTCGAACACATCGACCCTTTCCAAATTAAAACACGAAATACATTCAAATCCGATAGGAAATAGAGAAAGTGACGGTAACGGATGGGATGATTTCGACCACTCGATAGCCGAACACATCACGTAAGAATGGAGAAAAAGAATCGCGTAAGCGGCATAAGCGACAACTCATACGAAATGGACCCATTCCCAGCCCTGCTGCGCCCGCAACCTGGCCGCAGGCGCCCAGAAACGCGGCCGGAATCCCGGGCGCCGTCTAAATCCGGTACCCTGCCTTATCTCGCCATCCCCCGGCAGGAGTCCGGAGGCCGGGCAGCGGCGCATCCCGGAGTGAGCATGTTTTCCTCCAGCCGAGGTACCCGGCGATACATCATGAGCGCGCGCGCGTGTTTATCCCAGCAAGCGGCCTCATTACAGCCGAGGCGGGCGGCTCCGGCAGCCCGAGAGGCCACTTCCGTCCGGGAGCCTCTTCAGCGGGACGAGGTACGCCGAACGACGCGCCGAGATCAGAGATCGGAGCGGACAGATGTGCAGGCTGCGTTGAAGGGAACGCGCCGCCGAGCTGGGATTGAGATGGTCGACGGGCCGGAGAAATGGAGTTGAGGAGGGGGGAGGGGGGAGATCGTGACGCTGCCCGTCACGCGTGGTGTGACGAGGGACGTCACGGGTCAGCGTAGTGGTGACGGACGGGGAGATGACGTGCTGAGACGTCGGAAGAGCAGAAGCCGTTACCTGGCATTGCACGGTCGGATGCAGAAGTTGGAGTCTATGCAGCAGGCTCTGCTCAGCACGAGTTCCATTCCCAAACATCCCCATCAAACCACTCGGTGAAAAAAGAAGAAAAAACAAAACGGCAGTCCGGTGGATTGTGGATCTCAGTGTCCTTTTCCAACACAACGATTAACAGTTTCTGTCTTAATGGCTGAATGGCCGGTTCAGTCGTCTCGTAGTCTTCGCGGCATCTGTAAGTGGCATCTTTGTCCATCACGATAGCGGCCATGCATGAGAATGCGCCATTTTGCCGGCCATCGCGCCGGATATATGGCGCGGAAAGAAATGTGTGCGACGCTCCTGTCGTTTTATTCTCGTTCCACACGGTTATAGATGATGGAAACGAATGACAGATCGAATCTGAGACAGATGCTTCACCCGAATTTAGTTGAACAGCATGCATTGCGTGAGAATGTTTTTGACACGGCGATTCAGAAATAAAACAGGAGAGAGCAATGGATTGTCAAGAAGACTGAGTGAATGCTAATAAAAACAGACGTCATTTCTCGCAATGTGGTATATAAATGAAACAAAAGCGTTAATAGACGTGACGAACAATATAACACGTAATACCGATGACAGATGTCCAAAGACAGCAAATATATGTCCTATCTCTGGTCCCTCTTCACCGTACCCTGAAGACGTGATTCAGTGTTGTTCCATACCATGCGAAAAACCGTGAGCATTAGAACTGCGTCTTTAAGCCCGACAACGGACAGCGCGCTTAATACGTTCCATCCATCGCATGAAAAGGAAGAAATGTTTTTCATCGCACACCACAAAGCCAATAAACGTCTTCGTGGTCGCGGCCACCTGGACACAACTCACGACCTAATTTGGGCCTCGAAATCCGCCGCCATCTTTCGACGGATTTCCAAGAAAACCCGCTTCGGCCCAGACGAATGATAATCTCGTCAAAAAGAAGCCGCATCAGATACGATTGGCTCGTGCCGTCCCTAACATGGATCCTCTGGGCGGCTGGAGTGGCCGCCGCATGCACAGGGCTCAGTCAGTTTTTCATATTACAGAGACTCATGCAGGCGTATCTGGCCAGCCATCTGGCTGTCCAGGACGAGATCGGGTGGATTAGCCAGTGCGGAACCTTCAGGCATGCCCCGATCAGAGCTGGCCCCGGCTGGGATGCCTGTTCCTGGGTCTGCAGGAATGTTGACATTTATATGGGAGGGCTGTGGATTAGAGGTGCTTATAGCTATTGTTCATGCCTCAGAGACCGACATCAGACCACGGACCCACGCCTCCATGTGCATCACGTCTGAAGTGCGTAACAGGAGGCCAAACCTTGAAACCAGGTGCATAAATTACAATGCGCCAATATTGCCTGTCTGAGATGCGTATTTAATCGAGCACAACCACTACACGGCGATCCTCAAAGGCATGAGTCGGCTGGGATTGTCAGCGGGAGGGACAGAGATCGCATCAGTGGGTGAAATCGATCCATCAAACGTCGCGATGAGCTACTCAGATTAGAAATTGCAGATGGTTCGCTTAGCAGGCCTCAAGGCCTGCAGTGACCAGCCCCAGCACCTGCAGGTTCTTAAAAGCCAAAAAATGAACATATCCCTCCACAAGATGGCAGTATTCAGTGCACCGGCAGCACCCATTCTTCCAGGCCAGGCTCGATTAGTATCATTTTCTTGTGAGGTGCAAACTAAACATTTCCCCGCACACAACAGGCATCCAGCACAACAGCTGCTCCCACTCTTTCATGCATACAGCCCGCTCTCACGACGAGTTCTCACGCCGGAACTCACCATAGACGGTGAGTCGAGCCGGCTGGCTGACGCGCCGGTTGGCCACGTTCTCGGCGACGCACGAGTAGTTGGCCATGTCGGACAGCTTGGCGGCCGCGATCAGCAGGTTGCCCTCGTTCGAGATAATGTAGTTCGGGTCCAGCTTGGGGTCGACGGGCACGCTGTTCTTGAGCCAGCTGATGGCCGGCGGCGGGTTGCCCTCGGGCGGCACGCAGCGCAGCTCCACCGTCTCGTCCACCTCCACGCGGTCGGAGAACGGCGGCGTGTGGAACGCCTTCTTCAGGTCTGTGGACAAGCGGACGCTGATGTCAGACGCCGGCGAGGACCAGCAGCCGCGGTGACGGCAACGGAGGGACAGCGGGAGACAGGGGGAACGATCTGAGGGCGACTGAGAAATCTGTCAGAACTTGAGTCTGCCCAAGGGAGGACCCCGACCACAACAACGCGTAGACGCGCGTGCCGCATCGCATCACCTGAATACACCATGGCATCTGCCGCGTATGCCAAACGCGGGCGCTCAGTTCGGCGCCAAAGCAGAGTTAACAAGACCGTATCGGCTGTTGCTACACGGCCGTTCATTAACTGCCGCGTCACCGAGGAAACCCCCATTATCTGGGCGAAAATCAGCGGCCAAATGAAGCGGCACATTCCCGCGCCACTGCATGCCGCATTAGACGCATTCCTGCGCCACTGCACGCCGCGCTGCACGCATTCCGCCGCGGCGGCGAGCGCGGCGCCCCCACCGGCGCCCGCCGGGGGGTCGCTGTCGGCACCGGAGGGCGCCTGCAACGTGCAGCGGGGAGGGCGCAACAATGGCGGCGGCCTGTCCGCTCGCCGGCCGGTGTTGTTTTAGACGATGATGAATCGCCATGTAAACGCCGCTTCATAGTGCACGCAGATCTCCAGCGCCAAGAGTCGGCACTGATTGATTACGGGAGACGATAAAGGCAGTCAGTGTGCGTCCTTCCGAAACGTTGTAAGGTGCGAGCATCGAAGCAGGGTGCGCTTCACGCTTGCGAGGGTGTTCGCAGTGGGGTGACTGGGACGAGGCAAATAAATCAGTTTTTAGTAAAATAGCTTCCGGCTGACAGCGAAGCCTTTGCAGTCCCCCGTCGGCGTAAGGCTGACGTCTACCACTCTACGCTCCCCGCTCGTCATCCATTTTTTTGCAGCCGAAGCCCCACGGTCTTGACATGGATGTACCTCACCATTTAGCGTCCCGCACAATCCCAACGCTCCAGCCCGGGTTGGAGCGTTGGGACGCAGCAACCGACGCGGCAACCGACGAACGCTAAACATTGAGTATCCATCATGGCTGGAGATTCCCGAAAATTATTGAGGGGTTTCCATAGGATTTCAGACTGTTCCTTCCCAGTCACTGTCATACGTCTAATGCTAAAATCCCTGAAAATTTGGGTACGGGCCCCTCAACCCCTCCCCCCCAAGGATCGCGGGCCGCGGCGAAGTGGCGTAACATACGACGTAAAAGGCGTAGAAATCGCCCTTTTCCCTGCTCCGACACAGCGCTAATCTGCCCACCAGAAAGGCAGACGCCCGCAGGCAGAGACGCCGGCAGACTGCGGAATGGCCGGCCGGCCGTACAAATCACGCACAGATGTGGGACGCCGGGCAGCGATCGCACGCACGGCCGTGGGAACAGCCGGCCAACCCATTCATCGTCAGACGAAGCAGAGGATATACGCCGACGTAGAAAGTTAACGACGCTGATAATCGGTCGGGACGTGCATCTCGTAACCACTTAATTCGATCAGCAATTACCGCGCGCAGAAATGCTACACGCAGTTAAAGATTTACGCCGGCAATAATCATTATCGGGGCGTACGTTTCGACGCGGAAAGATTGCATCGGAAGACGCGTGATTTGCGGGCAATACGGATGCCGAAAAGAGCGGAGGATTGACGCCCTCGGCGGAGTTCGCGATCACGAGCCGCGGATCACTATTTTCATCGGCGGACGGGGACGATGACATGGCTGTTCGCCGCCGCAGCGGGACGCCGCTCGGCACTGGGCTGTGTAAATAGTTCGCCGGCGCCGTCATCCATCTAAAAGCGCTCACAATGACGGTCGGTTTGCGCCGACGGCGGCGCAGCGGGTGCGGAAGCCGCAGAGTTTGAGAACCGCCAAGTCACGCCGCCCGTCGGCGGCCTACTGCGCGCAGGCTAGCTGGCGTTGTCAGTGCAACACATACGCCGGTTCGAATCCCTATGGCTCCGAATGTTTTTGTGGCTATTCGTTACGGGTGTAGCGATCGATAACGGAGAAAAAAAAACAAAGGTTCGGAGAGGGTAGTGACTGCAAGACTGGTCGCTAACCACAGACGGCCTGGTGCAGCGCACAGAAGACGACCATGCGAGCGGAGACACCGAGGAAAAAAAACAGAACAGGACGCCATGAAGTAATGACATTAATGCTTCAGTGCAGTACGCAAATGACGAAGAAAATACCAAACAGTCAAAAGCAAGGGCTCAGGGAATCCACGAACCGAAATTCCTCCGGAACAATGAGCGCATCAGTCGGATTTGACGCGCGATAAATCGTTCCTGGTTTGAAATACGACAGCATTCCAAAAATCTACTTTTTTATTTTTTCCAAAATATCACTGCACACTGTGCAAACAACGAAATGCACTCCGCTAAAATGAGCTGAAAAAGCTGGCACAGACGGCGCCTTCGGACGAATTCGTTCAGGTTTCCCGTCCAGGTTTTCCAAGCCAGTGTTTCTTCCGCCAGGCTCCACTTCGACACAATGCGCCATAAAGCCGGCACGAGCTATCCCGTCCCCCACACGCCAGGGCGACGGAGAACATAAAACCAACTCGGCCAGAATACAGATGGCACCGGCCATTGGACTCGCGGAAAAGTCGGCGGAGTTTAACAAAAACCACTAGCGGAGATTGCGCCGCCCGCGCCAGAATCGCCGCCGGCAAAACTGAACCAGCTCTGGGCTGCAGTTTAAAAATGGCCGAAAACAACGCTCGAAATGTTGGCGTCACCGGCAGGTAGCCAGTCCAGTTATGGTGGGACGCCGAAGACGGCTGACGTCATGAAACCAGGTGTAATCCCTGGAGTACCAGAATCTTTTCTTCATCCAGCCCCAAAGCGGCATTCGTACATCTTGCAAGAACATAGCGGCAACTTAAACTATTCCCTGAGCCTGGAATTGAGATTAGACGCCCATTCGACCTCCATATCAGAGGGCATTTGGTGACGTCACAACGGGTGCTGGAGTCGGCTATTCGACGTCACAGCCTGCAGTTCAGCTGTATCGCAGTTCCTGACATCGGCGACCCGACGAAGGCTGTTTGTTGCCTTAAACTCAGCACCGCTGCAGTGTGAGGAGATGGCCGAAAACGGGTAGCAGGACCAGAGCGGCGATGACAATGATGTTAATGGCGATGATGATGATGAGGAGGAGGAGGAGGATCGTGCTGATGATGATGCTGATGCTGCTGCTGCTGCTGCTGATGATGATGATGATGACAATGATGATTTGAGCCAGAGATGCGCGGACGGCACGCCTCTGAAGAAGAGCGGGCAACACCGGACAGGAGCGTGTGGAGGGAGGCCGTCGCAGCCGGCGACACAGAACAGGGAAACAGACGGAAAAGCCGCCGCCGCCGGCTCAGTCCCACCCTGCAGGGTGTGACCGTTAGCGAGCCGCGCGCAGCAGGTGACAACAAGTCCCGCCCCGGTAATGTCTTATTTATACGGCAGCACGGCTGACAAACAAGTGAACGACCGGGCCGGCCCTGGCCTGCTGCGCTCCCCGCGCGGCCCACTGTGCCTCCTTCTATCCCCGGCAGCGCCCGATGCAGCACCTCCTCCTCTCCATCATTCCCGCTGCGCTGCCTTCTGAGCGCAGGTCTCTGACCGCATCCGGCTGGTTCAACGCGTTCTCTTGCATTCCCGATGTTCTCGGGTCTTCAGCATGGCACACGGCTCACGGCAAATGCTAGCGTGAAATGGAAGGTGAGTTGCTCTGCCACTGCCTGCTCGTCGATCGCCTGCCACTCTCAACACATCACGCATCGTCAACGATCAAGATCGGTATCAGAGGAACGTGTTCCGGCAACGATGGGGGAGCGGGCAACGGCTACTTTCGAATCATTTCTTTCCATGCAACATTCGTAGGATTCATGTCAAATATCGCCAGTTAACGGGGGCTCGGTGCCCTGTGCCCCCCCCCTCCCACCTATGATCAAGACTGCGATTGAAAGGCGGCCGCCATGTTGCTCAATCAAGCATCGCAGCCACGTAGCCGGGATTTTCCTCACGGGGAAGGGGTCAAATGTCACAGTTCGTCATGTGCTATCGGCATAGCGCAAAATCTATAGAAAAAGGCAGCAGTTTGATGTAACTGACCTCATGTTTAACGCACACGAAAAACATATGTTTGCCTTTGCAACATACATACATACATATAATCACGATTCCGTATTCCCGCGAAATCGCCAAATATCCAGTGCAGACCACTTGGTTCAGGGGAGGCATGCCCCCCTCCTTAGTTACGTCCCTGACGCTTCTGCCGGAGCCGGACACGAAGCTCAGCGCCGGCCGCGGCGTCCCACCGTTCGGGGACGGTCCGACTGCGCCCAGTCCGGTCCGGCCCGGCCCGGTCCGCAACCTCTCGGGCGCGCCGGCCGCCAGGCAGAGAAAGCGAGTCGGCTCTGTAAACAGGCGGAGACGCCCTCCGAGAGGTGCCTGATGGACGACGCGTCGTCACGGCACGGGGAGGAGCCGGGCGTCGGTGCCGGCGGCTCCGCGACAGAGGACAGGGCGGCAAGGGGCTCCCATGTGTGGGGTCCTCCCAGCAGCTCATCGACAAAGTACAGGGTGGCAAGAGGTCCCCATGTGTGGGGTCCTCCCAGCAGCTCCGCGACAGAGGACAGGGTGGCAAGGGGTCTACATGGAAGGGGTCCCCCCAGCGGCCCGCTGACAGAGGAACAGGGGTGACATAAGGTCCTCCCAGCGCCCTGGGAGGTGGCATGGAACTCCATGGGGGTTCACGAGAAACAGGGGTGGCATGGGTCTCCATTGCGGGCCTCCCAGAAACCTGGTAACAGAGGAAAAAGTTTGGCAAGAAGTTTCCGTGTGGGGGGCTGTCCTTCCAGCGACATGGTAACAGAAGAGCAGCGTAACAAAAAAAAAACGGTTCCCGATGCAATGCGTCCTACGAATTCTTTCCCAAGTGGACAAGGCGGCCGTGCCTGTATGGTTCCTTGCAATCGTCATCCAAAGGGAATGAGTAACTAATGAAGTTTGACCTCAGCCAAGGAGGCATGTTTGTTCCTCACCAACATGTTCGCAGAGACGACCAACTGACGCGACCGAAGCACAGGCAAGACGTCTCGCCCGCCCTCCAGTCCCAAGCCGGGTCACCACCTGCACCATACGCGCACCGATGTCCGCACCGATAGGCGCGCCATGTCCCTGTGGTGTCGCAATGTCCCAATGTCCACTGGTGCCGTGACCAGTGAGCATCTCGCCTCCTCCACTGGTGCCGCGATCAATGCGTCTCTCGCCCCATCTAGCGGCGCCGTGATCAGTGGGCTCCTCCGGCCCGCGCCGGCCGCCGTGTCCAACAGACGAGCGACACCGGTCGGGGCGCGGGCCCCGATCCGTCAGCCGTCGCCCGGCCCGTCCGTCCCGCCTAATGACGCCCCGGCGACGTGCCGGCCCGGCTCCAAAACAGGCCCATCAGTCGCGAGCGGGCCGCCCGATCGGTTCGCGGCGGGCCCAGACGGAGGCGCTGTGTTCGAGCCCACCGCCGAGGCGCCGGTGGTGAATAGAGGGGACCCCCGGCGCGCGTTGCAATGGCAGAGATCAGCGGCAGGCGTGAGGTGATGGCTGAGGGACGCGACGGTTCGGGAGTTCGGTTACGGTGATTGGGACAGCTTGCGGATTGAGGTGTTTACTTTTCAAGGTGGTCCATGTTTGAAGAACCGTGTCAAGGGCCTACACGGATTCCATCTGGCGCGAAGAGATAGACCCAACACAACAGGTCGCTAACCGGCTTTCTCACAGCTTTCCAGGTGTTCCGTCTGGGCTAAGCAAATCAGAATATTTCACTGAATTCCACGGAGGCCCCTGCTCATCCTTACCGGACATATCGCAGCAGTAACAGTAAAACGTGCTCTGGGCAGCAACACCCCCAATAAAATTTCGTTTTCCATCCAACGCAACATTTTCTACGCAACACAGTTCAACGGGACAGCGTTTAACTTTTCAAGCCGGGGAATAAAAACTGCCACTCGGTGCCGGGTCAGTATGAGTGCCAGGGGGCAGCAGGGGGCCAGAGCCACCCCGTCCTCCACAGACTGACCGTCGCCGCGTCAGGCAGCGCCAGTGTTCGCCGCGATCGCAGCTGCGTGGGGGGCCGCCGCCGGGCCTAATTTATGGCCGTGGCCATCGCCAGAGCCCGGTGACGTCACCGGACAAATGGCGAGCCCGGTCCGCCGCCCGCCGCGGCCACCGCCGCAGGCCAAACAGGGCCAGAGTCCGGCCCGCTGAGTGGCCGCCCGGGGGACGACGGGGGAGCTTCCGGTGGCAGTCAGGGACGGCCGAGGAATCCCTCGTTTGTTGGACGGGGTCCTGTTCGTAACCCAAGGTCCCGTCTGACCGGGGATGTCATGTCTGACACGATAATAGCGTGGCAACAAACAGGCTCAACAGTGACGGCAGTGCTTGTTTGTGGCCCGAAACTGCAGCTGATTCACGGCACCGGCTCCGTCCGTGGCTTTCCTGTCTCCCGCCGGGCCGTTTGAGAAGGAACGATGTACTGATGACGTTGACCATTGACATTACGCGCGGCACTGTCTCCTTGACAATGATAAACAATGAATTTTTGTTCGACAACAAGGAAACTGACAATACCCGTGGCGGAACACATCGCCCGTTCTGCCTCCGCCAGGTGCCGTCTTTGCCCTCACCTCGCCCTCCGCTATGAGCTCTGCGAAGGCCGTGTCGTGCCTTAGTCACCAGTGCTACTACACGTCGAGAAGCAACAGATTTTGTACGTCGTTTTCATGATGTTCCGAGACTTCTGAGTCGCATCGGGTTCGCGTTCCACACGGCATGATTTTCCCCGTCAGAATCTCGTCGACGAAACGGCAAACTAGCACCACAACCCGACAGCAAAATCGTCGTACAACAAAGCAGTCGGACAAGTGGCAGCAACAAAACCGTCGGCACTTCTGCTCCAAAGTGGCCACATTCACGTCCGGCGCGGCGGCCGGGGCCGGCCCGGACGCTTTGTTTGGTCATTCCTCTCCTCTCCTCGCCTCCGCGTACAACCGGCAACACAATGGATAGGTACACAGACGTCCCGGCGCACAGTGCAGCAAAACAGCCCACTCAGCGTCTCATTATAACCCCATTCAAAGGCCGGCCTCCGGTCGAGGGGAGCCGCCCGGAGAAAGAAGAAAATGGTAAACAAACAGCGCCGCGATGACCGACAAAAGGCTCTGAGCGGTCTTTGAGCGACTGCGAGGGTGCGAAGGGTGGGAAGGCGGGAGCGGGAGGGGAGAAGAATGATAAAGGAGCCATCACGACCGCCCGGCGCGATGATCACAGGGAGAAGGGACCAGATGAAAGATGAGAGGAGTTCTCCGAGCGCACCGCGCTCAGACGAGTCACAGCGAAAGACGCGATAATGCATCGGGCTAATGCCGCCCACCGGAGAGAGAGGATGCGACTGCTCTTTGCGAACGGAGACGCTTTACGAACGCATCCACCCGCGCACGACCGTAGGAGGCGGGCGCTCTCCGAGGTCGGGATTAACGTGTCGTCTGACACTGAAAACATCGTTAGGTCGGAACGGTGTTTTCAGCAGCGCTCGACGAACCGTTGATATCGTCTGAGCCCTGCTCTCAGCGCCAGCGAAAAACACGCGGGCACTGAGCACTCAGCATATGCGTAAACAGAATCCGAAAAAAAGAAGCGCAGGCATTTTACTTGGGCGAAGAGAAGCGCGGGCAGCAAGAAGATAACACAGAACATGAGATGCACTCCCATGCGGAAAACTGTCATCTTTCTTCGTTCAGCGTCATAATTTCACCTGACATACGCCAGTATGACGCAGACCGTTGCCAAGCGCCCAAACCCGGCGTCAGCGGCGCCCGAGCGGCGGCCAATGCGCCGCACCGGCGGCGAACGCGACGCAATCCGACTCCGGCGCCGAGACAAATGACCTGATCGCCGCCGGCTGACCCAATATCGATGGGGCTTCCAGCGCGTCGCCGCCGCGGGCGCCGCCAAATTGGGACGGCGCCGGCAGGCACGGCGTCAGGCGCCCGCCGCGGGGAGCCGCGGACAGGCCGCGCTGTTGACGTGCGAAACCTCGCCCGGCCAAACACCTGACGGCCGCCGTCCCACCGACCTTGCAGGCTTTAACCCGTCGGGGATTCCCCTGACGATCGGGCCGACTTGTAATCAGCTGGCCGTGGAAGGGGGTCCCCTGACCCCGTCGACCCTGGCCCCGCCCCGGGGCCTGACCGCCGGGGGGGAGCAGAGGCAGCGGCGGCTAATGTTGCGCGCCAGCGGCGGTAATGACGCGGCCTTATGCACGGGCCGGGCGGGCGCGCGCCGGAATGGTGTCGCCCGTGACGGTCGACGTAACGTCGGTGACGGGCGGCCGCGGCGGCACGCGCGCCGGCACCGCCGCGGCCGCTGCGTAATTCGCATAATACGGCCGGACTGTGTCGGCCGCAGGAGCGAACCAAGGAACCGGGTCATCAGGGACGATGGGGAGGGGGAGGCGCCACTGGAAAAAAGTCCTCTAGGCGGTTACATGAGCATGTGCATGAGAACTGACAGAATACAAAACAGCAAAACTGTAAAGTCAAGAATATTCACGTTCCACCCCCGACCGAGCTCACTGCTCGATGTACTAAATACCAAATAAACGCAAATCCTCGACTGATTTCAGGAAAAGCTAGAATATTGTGCCTGATGCAAAACCTTACTGCCCCTTTCATGTATAATTACTGTGGTCTCGCTGTCCGGTTGGACACCCAAAATAATTGCTTTAAACTGGGCTCTGTTCCGGCAAAGAGGTTGTGTTCCAGGAACAATGCATGTAGGCAAACGTCTCGCGGGCTTCAATCAGTTGGTAGGACCGCACATCCTTTGCCTAGCCCCAAGCAGTAAGACACGCGATGATCTGAGTGCAGCTTAGATGAGCACTCAAGCCGTCCGAGCAAGGAACGCGGACGACTGCTCTGAGGAGCCATTTTTCGCTCCTACATTCTGCAGAGGCAGAGGGACAAACAAAGGCGTCACCCATTCCGAACCACTTACTGTCCAAATAAACAGCGACGCACAGGACGGCTACCATTAACGATGAATAAACGGTGAGTGTCACCCGGCGTCCTGAAAACTTACGAGCCAATGCCAAAGCGGGGAAAAATGGGCATCTAATTGCAGGTTCAGGCTGTGAGGTTTGAGCTAAACAGCAGCAGCCGACAGCCGCAGAGGAGGACCATCCTGCCGACGCGTCTGGGCTCCAAATATGATGCGGCCGTCGGTGATGTCTCCATCATCACGTCTCGACACAGGTCGCGATTTAGCCGCCGAAACAGAGCGCCGCTGACGTCGGTGACATTACATCGTCACGTCGCGACGCCGGCCGCGTCGCGCCCGTCCAAAAATCACGCCGCCAACGCCAGTGACATCTCCATCATCACGTCATGACGTCGGCGCCACTCGGCTTTTCAAACGTGACGCCGACGACGCCAGTGACGTCTCCATCATCACGTCGTGGCGTCGGCGCAACTCGGTCGCCCAAACAGGGCGTCGTCGCCGTCGCCGCGGCTGTAACGGTGCCGGAGGGCACGCCAGAGACGGGCCGTCGTCGTGGCCGTAACGGCGCCGGAGGGCACGAGAGGCCGGCCCGCCGAAAGAGACGGCCGACGACAGGCCCGGGCGCGGCCGCCGGCGGCCAAGGTCCCCCCGGTGACGGACGGCCACAAACACGAGGTGGCCCGGACTGTACACAGACGCGGCCGGGCTGACGACGTGCCGCCCGGCGACTCGACGCTGCTCAGCGGCGCCCGGCACCAGTATGGGGGGGGGGTCGCCTGTGGGCAGGTCAATGTCAGCAGGGCTGAGTGCCGAGGATGGGGTACCCTACATCCCTACCTACTTCGATACCATGCCCCAACCCACCTCGACCTCACACAGCTCCCCACCACACCTCCTGCCTGCTCCAGAACAGAGGGCCCGTTGCGAGGGGAGATGGGCGTCGCTGTATTAGAAGATGGAAGAAGGCGCGGTGGTAGAACAGCCCGTGGATAAAACCTAGGCAGAAGTTACACGCTCTTCGTCGTAAGCGCATGCGCCACGATTGGCGGACACGCGGGCGACACTGATCCGGCCATTCGAACGCAGGGCGCTGGGCGCAGCAGGCGGTCAAACGTACGGATCGTCAATTGGTTTCACCCCTCTCAAAGCCGCAAAGCACGTTCTTCGCAGGACATTGGAATCGGTCGCGATGTGGGGACACAGTCTCTGCACTCCTTACGTCACCTGCGGCCAGAACATCCTGACGGCCGACGGCTCCCGTGAGTTCACACAGTGACAACATTTCGACGCCGGTTCAACACCAAGAAGTCCCAGTGTCGTTCCGACGGCATCATTAGAACCGTCGTACCCACTTTCCCACCGTTATCAAACGCGTGGGTACATCCAAACTCAAAGGGCAATACAAATTTGTGGACTGAGAAGACACCTACAATAACGGCAGTTTTTTTTGTCCGCGCCTAGCTGCTCTGATCGCAACCGGCTCGCGCTCACGTGAGGTGACAACATGCCGCCGGTCCGCTGTTCCCGGTTTCGAACATTTCATGTTGCATTCCACTCTGCCCCTGTTCGCGGCAGAATGCTCTCGGCGTTCACAGCGAGGGGACGCTCATGCTTACGCCGCACAGCATGTCGCAGAATTTGTCTGGCACGCCAATGAGGGCATCCTTAGCTCGGCGAGCTGCCAGCAGGGGCTTCCAGCGCATAAACCAACGGGAATTAACGGTTAACGAGCTCGTTAAATCGCCACGCCATCTGTTGTGACGTTTAATCGAGCTCGGATATTAACGGCGCCCGACGCATAAAACAATCGGCGAAATTCAGCCGCGACGCCGCGCCGGTTATTTCAGGACCGCCCGGTAAAAACTGGCGGCCGGCTGGTAAAAAGCCTCCCCCTCTCCTTCCCTACGGCCAGATGGCGACGGCGTGTGGCAAGAGACGTGCGCCGACCGCCTGCACGTCCTCGGCGCGCAGCGTGCAGCGTGCAGGACGTGCAGGGGGCCGGGGGGAGAAGGCGTCGGCAGCTCCTCTGGGAGTTGCCTCTCTGCAGAGATAAACAGGCTATCGCCGGTACTGACTGACGCCCGGTAAACAGGCGCCGGCCGCGGCCCACGCGGCCGCCCGGCCGGCGACGGAGGCATCTCCGGCGTGGAGGTGCCGCCTGATGCCTCCTGCGTTACGCACGGCACTTGCAGACCACGGCCGGGGGACAGAAGACGTCGACTTGACCGAAGAGGTGTGCGTGGCCTATTCTTTTCATTTGGGCTGTGATTTCAGCTAGAAGTGCGGGCTGTCTGCCTGAATTCCGCGCGAATATTGCATGAATTTCCGCTAAAATGGCGCACTTTCAGCGACAAACAAAAAACACGCGGTGATGCCGCGCATCACACAATGAAAGGAATAAAATGAATACCATGGTATTTAGCGTGCCTCTTTGGCAAGACGAGTACAAAACTCAGTCTGTGCCTCCAGCTGCGTACCCCGGCATCACTGCTGTGCCGGCAGGTCAGCGACATCACTGGTTTTTGGCTGGGCACACATGACTGGGTCGCTTCCACGTCGCTTTCTCTCCCGCCAGTCCTGCTAAATGACATTACTGCTCCGCAACAATACTGCTACCGACAGTTCTGTTAGCAGTAGTGTCGTGTAGCAGTGCTGTCGATAGAAGTGGTGTCGTGCAACAATATTGTCTTTAGCAGTAGTGTCGTGTAGAACAACTGTCGTTAGCAGTGGCGTCGTTCGTAGTGATGTCATTAGCAGTACCGTCGGAGCATTAATGTCGTTAGCAATATTGGAGTAGCAATAATGTCGTGTTACCGACTGAGCCTGGCTACCTGTGTGAAGCGATCAGCACTGGCGCATTTTTGTTATGCAAAACACGCATGCCAATCGCGGGCTGACGTCCTTTAAAACCAAAAGACACTAGTGTAAAACAATTTGCCCGAATGCTTTCATGACATTCAGAACAATGCCCGGCGACGATTAAGATACCTGAAGCTGGCAGTTTCTAGTGCTTACGATCAAAGACATGACAGCGTGAAAACCACACAAAGACACACATGCTGTGCAGCACCTGTCACCAACATATTCGCAGCTCAACGTGCAGTACGAACACTTGCGCAGCGAACGGACATTGTATGTCTACAACGGCATCGTCGGACTTCATGCAAAACAGCCGATGATGGCGATGTTGGGTCATCTCGCTGAGCGTTCGCTTTGTGAGGACGACATCCCGTCCCGTTGGTTCGGGCGAAATATTCAGCGGCCCATTCTGACATGTTCCGCATAACCTGCCAGATCCGCCCGGCAACGCGACACCGTAGTTTCCGGGTCCTACCGAGTCGCATGTCCCCGGAGACAACTCGGGAGACGTCCCTGGAGACGAGTTGGTCTGTCTTGGACGCCTCCCTCCAGGGAAATCGTAGCCCAGTTTCCACTCCAAAGTCGAAGTATTCATCTCCCAAGGGCCAAGAGTACACACCGTAGAGTAGTACGTCCCGATTGAAAGTATCTCGCCGGAAGATGGTACATTACTCAGTCCCCGTTTTCAGCCGTCATCTGGAGCGGCGCTGTAGCCGCGGGTGCGAAGTCGGTCCCAATGGCTGCCAGATCACTTCCGGAGCTGGGCGGCAGTGCCAAGGATGACATCATCCGGCGTAACGGGCTGGGACGCAACAGTGACGAGAAGAGAGCCTGACAACAGCAGGGCGGCTGCCTGCTTGTCCTCCGTGGAGACTGACCACCGCCACACCGAGGGCACTCCTCGTCTTCCTTCACGCGACGAGAATGTTTGTTTTTTTCTTTTTTCACGGCAAGAGAATGAGACCATTGCCGATCGAACAGAGCTCTCCGGTTCTGGTGCCGCGAGATGTGGCGGTCCAGCCAAATTCTTCCGTGGTGGTCGTCGCGGAAACGAAGCCGCAAGGTACGAGACCTTGACGACTTCAGTCCACGTCAGAGGTGAAGGACAGCTGTGCCACTTCGACAACACCCCGCGTCATCTCGGGCCGGCGAGCGAAGACAAACAGACGGCGCGACCCGCGCACCCACATCGAATCGTCCTCTTCCGCACAACTCCGCTGGCGTGTTCTAACAGCCGGCATGACGTCACCGCCAGCAGATGCGCGCGTCGACCAACGGAACGCTTCCAGCAGTCCCTCATGTCAAACAAGGCGGCGCCTGGGTCATCGCCGTGAAACAGGCGCCTGCCAAATCCAATAGCGCCCTGTCAAATCCATCCACACGGCATCACGCCGTAACCGTTACGAGCGCCGCGCCCGCGCCGCGGCGCACATGCGCCACATGTCGCCGCATAATCCGATGCAAATTGGCCGCCTCTGTGTCGCGCTCGGCTCCGAGCACGCGCGGCTTTTTCCAGCTATCCGCCGTTTGACGGATGGCCGCCAGGATTCCACACAGCACTCAGAAATGTAAACAAACGCCGCGATAACAGTGGGCTTTGGACGGCGCGTGATGGATCACAGCGCCACGTTCGTCTGACGCGCGCCATTGAATCCGCGCGATATGACCCGGAAAGAGCGTCGGCGGCCTGACGTAAGTGTGCCGTTGGCGTGCGGTTTCAAATCAAATAAAGAAATACAGGCCGATCAGGCGCGCAATAGGCGGCGTCAATCACAGTCTGTTTGAAGCAATCAAACGCCGTCAGCGACGGAGCGAAACTGATAGCTGGGTGGACGTTGTTTAGTCTTGGGCGATCGGGTGTCGTGTGAGGTGCCAAGGGAACCGTATCGCTAGCATCCTGTCTTGCTGGACGGCAAGACAAGACGTACGAACGCCTTACGGTTCAAGCAAAATGAATCCATTTATCGCAGACACCTGTAAACGACAGCGTTATCCACAGATAATATGCAAGCTGGTAGCAACTTCTCCAAAGCAAAACCACATCGCATTTTTTCTTGTGTAGAGGGCACACAAGAAGACTCTCCGTCTGTGCCGTTCCGTCACTTTATTCCTCCCATACGAACAGGACGTCAGATTGCCATCTGACTAAAAACGAAAAGAACTACGTGATGCCATCAACAAAATCATGGAAAACAATTAAAAACAGACCCAGCATTGGTGCCAGACACTTGGAATCAGGTGAGTAACAGGCTTTCGCTATGGAGTCGCTAACGCATCTGGCGGCGGTCCCAATGTTCCGGTCCGTCCAATCGCTGCGAAGAGGACGTATGTTGCTTCAACGACATGAACAGCAACCCCACTGGCGAGCACAAGTCGTTCGTGTGTTGGGAAGAGCCGCCGATGTCTGCCATCGCTCGATGGCTAAAACTACATATGACTACCTGCAATGACGAATCGCACTTGCCCACACCGATTTGGAGCACGACACAAAACGTCTAGTCAGCAAATCATGCATTATCAATTTTCCGCACATTCGCCAAAAAGGGCCACCGTTTCTCTCTCCAGTCCACTACATGCAGCTGCATTCAACAGCCTACGACAAGCTCTTCCCAATTCCTGTTCATCGCGACACGCAATGCCTCCAACCGTCCCAAAAAACATCCTTCCGTTCCTCTTCAAAACAGTCTTCAGCTTTCGCACCGCCAAAAACGAACTCGTCAAACACAAGTTGCTATCCCAGGCACGCGCATGTTCTCAGCAAGCACCTCCGTTTGGGAGAAAGCCAAACAGTTCGCGAGGGGTGTGGGCCGATTTATCGAGTAAACCAGGCGTAAGTGGGCCTTGACAGGTGAAGTGCACGCGTGAAAAGAGCGTAAACAGCCCAGGACGAGCCGGAGGAACAGTCGACAATGTAGCCCCTGACATGAGTCACAGCCGAGCAACAAAAACGGAAATCAGTCAGGTTTTAAACGACGACAGCCGGGCATTCTCCCGGTAGCTCCAGCCAGTAGCAGGCCTGGCAGTCTTTCCCAAAAGGAAATCCCATGGTCAGTCTGACAACAAAATGATGCCTGAAACGGATACTATTTCGCCTCCGGGGAAGTAAAGGACAGTACATTACTGTCTCTATGACGTCTCGTGAACATAAATGGCCCATTAAAATGGTAAAATGCTTAGCAGCAACTATTTTATTGAGTACTTAATAACAGTTTTTCATTCGACATTTCGGAAACCTTTTGCCATATGCGTAAGATGCCAATCCTCAGAGGCCCTCAACCACCGACCAGTGATTACCTTAAACCTGACGAAAAATACCAAAATGTTGTCAAAATGACAACATAAAAAATGAAATCTCCGAACTGTTTCCCAGGGATTGGGAATCAAAGGATTTGAGACAATTTGGTGGCAAGGCTTTTTTAGCAGTATGGTTCCGGCCTGCCAATGAACTCTTTTAACCTCCATCTTTGAGTTCATCGACCTGTGCGATGTTAGACCCAGCAGTACCCATGATATGACAACAGCGCTAAGCAGATGCCAAACCTGGGGAATTCACCGCCAGGCGTCAGTCCTGAGGTCGACGCCCTCGCCAGCAGCAATTGTCCTAATTTGTAAAACACGTCCAAAAATAAATTCCACCGCCGCCATGCCATGGCGGCGGCAACGCATTTTTCACGTCGCATTTCCCGCCGCCACACACTCTCACTTTTATTGGATTTCAGTTGTCTCCTCGTTCCAATCGCAGTTTGCATGCCATTTACATTCGGAATTTGTTTTCAGGAATCCTCCTAGGCGGAGGTGCCTCGATTCAACGTCGCGGGCGCCCTGTTATTGCGTATCCATTGTCTCTCCAGGCTCCTCCACTCCGGGGATCAAGCCAGCTTCGATCGCGAGAGATCAGCTGCAACGAATGTGGGGGGGAAATAAATCACTGAAGGCAGAGTTGCTGGCTTCCAAATGGAAAGAGTTGGTAATAGTGAGGTATAACTGAGGTGCCAGTCGGGAAAAATATGAGAAACGCCTCCGCTTGCAACATGGGCAAATCCGTGGTTATAACGTTCATGTAAATGGGGGGAGAGACTTTTCGGAGCTTGACAGAAAGTAAGCAACCATTCCACAAGTGACACATGTATGTAAAACTTTCGGAAAGGCAACCTCCCTTAAATGTTGCCGGGATAAACGTGACAAATAGCACGATGCATAAACTGCCGGCCTACTGTCCGTTTTTTATGAAACTCATTGGTGCTAAGAAAACATTACCCAACGCAGAGCATTCATCCAGTTAAGACGTCATTTAATGCCCAGAGGCCATCGTAATGAATGCATTATAAGTCTGGAAGAATGCCTCGTCAGGCGCGCGTGAATAGGGTGCACCTCAGGTCAATAGCCTCATCAAAACAAGCCCGAAATGTTCCTCATTGTTCACGTGTATCCTTAGCTTTGCTCCTTTTGTTGATCCCCTGACCATCTCTCACTAATGGGATGAGCTAAACGAGGATAGCGGCGCCGCAGGTTAACGCAGCCATTAAAATGGGGCCGGGAAGGCATTCATCTCACGTAAATCCTCGAGACAATGCGCTCTTAGCGCGCCTTTGTAGGCTACGTCCCGTTGCACAAAGGCACACTTTCGGAGGATCCCAAACGGTACGGGCGCTAGCATTCGGGATGTCTACCGACAAGGTCTCCTCGGCTCTCATAACTTTTGTTACCGAAAAAGGTAATGTTGACACAGAAACGGATGTGGCGGACGGCGAGTAACGTCGTATGTCGTGTTCTCCGTGGTTTGCGTTCATCAGCGGTGAGATAACTCTGCAACCGTAGTTTGGACTGAAGCACTGGGATGCGCTGGCGTCCAGGCCAATGGCAGTGTCCTCGGAACTCTTCTGCCATATCGCTCAAAGCCATCGGACACGGGACAATCACCGGTCGACAAAGTCGCCGCCCACTTCGCAGGACTTCGCAGGCACGTAGCCAGGATTTTCCTTTCGGGGAGACCAAATGTCGAATTTTGTCAAAAGCTACTGGCATATGACAAAATTTATGGGGAAATGAACAGCAATTCTATGTCATTAATGTCGCATTTAACGCACAGAAAAAAAACACAATGCTTGCTTTTGAAGCATATATACGATCACTCTTCCGTATTCCTGCGAAACCGCTCAATATCTCGTGTATATAGTTTGGCTAGGGGGGCAATGGCCCCCATAGCCCCTTTGGCTACGTGCCTGGGGCTTCGCAGCCTGCTCCCAGTCAGAAATGCTCCACCGCGTCCGCGTCGGACATCACTGCAGGCTAACCGCGCCACAACCGGCAAAAACGCGCCGTTCCTCGTCGGGCGGCAAACGGCGCGCGCAAGACGGATGGCGCGCCGTGCGGCGGCGCGCCGCTTTTTGTACGGTTTTGATTGATTTCTAAGTGCGCCCTTCGCCGGCGCGACGCGAGAGACAAAGCGCGGGCCCCACTCATTTGTATTCGCCGCTTGAGCCGATCGCACCGCCCGCGTGGAGCGAACCCGGGATGATGAGCTGAAGGCTCGGGGCCTGCCCTCTCCGAGAGCTTCGCGTATGAAGGGCTACGAGCAAGCGCCGAACAAAATCCCATCCCGGGAAGGAAGCCGTAGCGAGGAAATTTCGCATTCCGCGCCCCGAGGGCTTTCCAGAGCAGACGATAGGCAGCCGCCGCCGCAGCTCCACTTCATGTCCGCACTTACAGCTGTGAGCCAGGGAGAGGGCGGCTCGCACCTTTGATTCTTTCCAATACAAGTGATTCTGACGCATCGCATAGGTCCTCAGAGATCATCGTGGCCAATTTCGTCGGTTTCTGAACACTTCCGTCTGCAGGGGAGCGAACCTGCAAAACGCGCAAAAACCCCTCGACATTTCCGCGCAATTCACGAAGCATTGAATCCGTCGAGAAGAACCGATCATAGAAGTGTTTCGACTCGAAATCTGGTAACAGCAAGATATCATCTTGTGCATTAGCCAAAGATCATTTACGGAGGTTCATAATCTCTTATGACGCTAGTTCCACGGCAACATCTCCATGGTGGACATCGCCGTTTTTCTTCCCACCGGGTTAGATCTATGATGACGTTTATTAAAACGGCCTAACGCCATTATGACGTAATCACCACCTCATTACGGCCGGTCTCCGGCATATCGCGCCTCCTTTAACCCGAGGCGGACCGAAAGTAGAACAAGGCGCGGCCCACGCGCAATAACGTCGGCATCGGCAGTGCAGTTTTTCCAGCTCGCCAGCCCCACGGGTGGGTAATAACGGGGGCACCGCGGCCGCCGAAGAAAAACACGCCAAAATCGGCAATAATGGCGCGCCTGTGTCGCCGAGATTGACGTGGCGCACTTTTGCGTCGGTCCGCGGTTGCAATCAGCGGGCGGCGGCTGGCTGCGGCAGCCCTGGCCACGCTAAAAAGCTCCACCGACGTCCCTGCTGGCGCAGAACCCGGTATGCAGCACGCCTGTTAAACCAGCTTGACACTGAGATAGGAAGTTGGGACATGTAGTTCATTCAAACATTGACTAAGACCTCGGAGCCGTTCAAAGAACTAAAAGCAAGCGTAACAAATTTGGCGTTCTAACGCTGATTTATCAAGAAGCGCAGCCATGTTCCCCTACCGAAAGGGTGGTAAACAAGTTGCAATGTACCCTGGGAGACATACGTAAACATGGGGCACCGAAAACAAATTGGTAGTAAGATAAGAGAAAAGGTAGCAAGGAGTCACTTGACTCCTCCGACTCCGTCCCTGGCTCCGCCACTGCAGCTGTCTTTTAGTGATATAATTTAGTTCCAGTTTTTTGTGAGATGTGAAGCCACTTAGCGGAGACGTTGTCGCACATCCAGGTCGTGGTTCCATTTCCACCACGCTACAGCCGTGCGACTCATCTGAATACCAACCGCTCGTCGTTACTTTTCAACAGCTCTGATATCAGAAAAGTATCTTTACGTAGTAAGAAAATTTCCTCGCTCTTTGCCTCCCATAATAATGGCCAGCTTCAAGTCCAAGCAGACTTTCACATTGCCTTAGCGTTATCAGCCGTCTTCAGACTCCAATAACGTGGAGTCATCAGACTGTTGCAAGACAAACAATCCCGGTTCAAGCCAGAACGTTTCCACAGAGGTCGCACCATACTCAGCTATCTCCGGATCTCCCTCCATTGGCCTGGCGGAAAACAGCCGTCGACACACCGCTCCCCGTCGAGCCGACATCGTGAAGGCGGTCATCGAGAGGTCACCAGACACATCGCAGGTCAACAAGGTCGCCGAGGGGTCAGCTGGAGCGGCTCTCAGCTGGTTTGCGCTGGCCGGCTTCAACAAATGGCCCTTCCATTTATTGTGCAATTGCGGCCATCCATTACAGGCCCACCAGTGTAATAGACGCCGCTGCAGCGTGCTGCAGAGCGTCTCCGCAATGGAAGTGCCTCACGGCTCTCAGCCAGACAGCTGCCACGTGCGTGAGGTTTCTTCATTCAGGAAGTGCTTCGCTAGTTTTAGCGACCTTTTTTTGCGGCCTTTTTCATGTATGACGTAGCTCCACGACGTGTCTGGTTATTCGGTTTACGTCGACGTTGCGTTGACGACTCAAACGGTACACTGAAATGTAAGTTCCTTCGCCATGAATCACAAACACATCCCGGTCCAGGCACTGCTGGCGAGAGGTGGCATGCACGCCCGGCTCCGCTTTGTTCTGGCCGCGGCTGTCTGTTGTTGAGTGACCCCGGGGTCACGCCCACAGCGCCTGACCTCCCAGGGTCACAGGGTCGCACCCGCCGCGGCTGGGCTCGTCCGACCCGCCGCCACACCGCAGAACCCCAGAATGCGGATCTTCAGCCGGACAGAGCCTCCGCCGAGCCCACCGCGCCGGAGCCCGGCGCGGTGGGCTCGGGAACCACGACCGGGGCCCGGCGTCGCGCGGCGGCGTGGCGGACGTGCCTACGGCGGCGGCCGGCCGGCCGGCGGCGCGGCGACGCGCGGGAGCGGCGGCGGGGACGGGAGGACGGGCGTGCGCGGCGGACGGGCGGCTCCTTAATTGATCTCCGCCGGATAACGACGGGAGGGTGGTCGGCCCTACGCGCATCGCGCCGCGAGACGAACAGAGCGGCCGCCCGGCAGCCGGAAACGGCAGAGGCGCGCCTCAGAGGGCGTCCGTCGGCGGCCCGTCAGCCGGCCCGGTCCTGGTGCCCGGCTCTGCTGAGCCAGGGACTCGTTGTTGTCAAGTTACTGCTGAATTGGCTGAAGGAGACGGAAGTTCAACGAGGCGAGAAGGCGGAGCAGGTTCGGGCCCTTGAGGGCAGTCGTCTGGGCCTCTCTGCAACGAACTTCAAAAGCCGCTTGGCACGAAGCCTGCAAGCCGAGTTTCGTAGACATTAATACGAATAACGGCCAGACAGCTCTACGGAATCCTTGCACTCGGTCTGGCCGTTTGATTCTCCTGTCCCCATCCGCGACCGCGCATCAATGCCCACATATACCCGCCTGAGACTGTCCCTGTTCCCCATGTACCACCGTCTTGGACCGCCCTTGTTCTCCTTGCATCCCCACCCGGACTGTCTCTGTTGTCCGTGCAGCCCCACCTCGAAACGCCCCCGTTCTCCCTGTACCCTCATCTGGCGCCGCCCGTGTTCATCCTGCACCGCTGCCTGGGGCCGCCGCTGTGCTCTGTAAGGTTCTGGCCAGGCTCCAGATAACAAGGGCGGGGGAGGGCCGTGGATGCTGCGACATTGCCAAGATTAGAGATTAAGCCGGAGGGTCGGGACCGGGCGGCGGACGGCAAGAATGGATCCGGCAGGCTCTGATCAATGCCGGCCAGAATTGGAGGGCCGCCGCCCTCAGCAGCCGTATGGAGAGAGACGAGACGCCGATCCAGACAGGTGATTGGACAGGCGGAGGCGGCGCCGAAGGGCCCGAAGTGGAAACGCTGACGACGGCAGCGGCGCTGGCGGACCGGATGTCGCGCGAGATACTACAGTGACTGTAGCATCTCGCGCATAGTATCTGTAGACCGTGGAACCTCGCGTGATCGTTCGTTTTCGGCGTGCTGGCCTTAGCCTGTAGCGTAAATAACACCACCTGCGCGCTGCTTGTAACGCTTACACAACTCGTGTTGCTGGCCTCATGAAAAGACTGCGCAGGTGCAGTCTTTGCACATCTTTCGAGAGGTATTTAGGGGCTGAAAACACGGAATGCTAAGAAGCACACCGGAATGCTGTGACGGGCACTGCGCAATTCCTCCCGATTTCTGCCGGTGCCGTGTCCGGCCGCGGGGAGGGACCGACCGACCGGTCGGCCGACCGGCACGACGTGGCAGCCCGGCTCGGGAGGAGCGGCAGCCTTGGGAACACCGCCGCCGCCGGACAAAAACTGCGCTCCCGCCCGGCCCGGCCGACACTCGAGTCGCCTGTCAGAGGGCTTCTGACGGGCCACGTCCGTCGGCGGGCGCCGCGCTCATTAATTCAGCCGTCGGCAGGCGCGGCTCGGCGGCGCGCCGACGCAGGTGGACGACAAAAAACAGAAATCGGGAAAAAGCGATAGAGGGGAAACATGGCGAGATTTCGGACGGACCGCGCAAAATGGCGAAATTTCGCCGGATTTCAGAGAAATGGTCCGTGGCTCCTCTTCTCAAATACGCCAAAGGCCATCGGATCAACATGGAGCTTCACGAGGAGCGAAGAGATTTTCGGAGAAGTAAAACTGATCTCCTATCCCAACCTTACAAATACATGTCCACATCGAAACTAAGGCCGTGACCGCAATGAGTCATCGCGGCGACCTGCAAAATCTACACGTTTACTTGCAAGATCAGAAAAGGACAGCCAATAAACAAACTTTCTACTTATAATTGAAGGAAGCGTCAAGCAAGAGAAACGTCAAACGTTTGTTTGCAGTCGCACGTATACACGTTTCGAAACAGGACTATGTGCTTCCGTCCGATGTTCAGCCGAGTGATGAACATTAAATCGTTTTCTCACAGTCCACTGTTGACAAAATCCCCCGCGCGTGCATCCCTTTCTCTCAGGAGTGATCCGCGTCGCCACCTGCGCGGCGCAGAATACCCCTTGCCACGCCGCGTGAGCTTTCAAAACAAACACCAAAAATATCGGCTGCTGCCGACGCGAAAATAAACGTCTGTCCCCCGCCGGCGCCCGGCGGGGGGCGCCTGTACCCCGCCCTCCGGCGGCAAGAAAACATTTTTGCAACCGGCGGCGCCGCGCGCACGGCGATACCTCCGGCTGGAGCGCGCGTAAACACAAGCAGCGGGAGGGCAAGAAGGGCTGGGCGCGACGGCGACGCATCAGGGCGGATGGGCCGGCCGCGCGTGAAGTATTGACCGCTCCGCCCCGCTTCGGAGATACTATCTGACCGAGCCGACGGCGGAACAACAGGTCCCGGGATGTGGCAGCCCGCCGACGGAGCGGATCTGGCAGCCCGAAGAGGCGGGCCGTTGTCGGCCGACGACAGGTAGGCAGAATAGAAGCATGAAGGATACTTTTGCTGCGAATGGTGCCTGAAGTCGCTACTTTCAAGGCCAGCAATAGGACATGCGCGCCCATGGGCAGCTTCGTTCGCTCTCCTTTAGGTAGTAAAAACTTGCGTTTTCCGATGGTGAAGGAAACAACTGCGGATGGCTTGGACCCAACTGGGCTCGGCTCCCTCTTCACAGAACGCTGGGTGCGCCCCTGAAGACTGGCACGAAACGCTGGGCGCGCCCCTGGCCGCAAAGGAAGCGCGACTGGAGCCCGGGGCGTTCCTCGGTACCAGCCGACACGGCAGCCGGCGACGGCGCCAGATGCCGCAGTCCGCGCGCCGCGCCGCCGGCCGCGGACCCGCGGCAGATTAATGGCGACCGTCTGGCGCGGCGAACGCGACGCTCCGGCCGCGCCGCGCGCCGCCGCGCGGGAGGTCCGCTGGGCGGCGCGAAGCCGCCGGCCGCGGCAGGACGCGGCGATGAATCGGCGCCTGGTGGCTCGATTAATCCCCGCCTGTCCCCGGGCGGATCAATTGGGCGGCCGTAAATTCCGGCGGGCCGCCGCCGCCGAGGAGGGCCGGGGCTCGGCTCCGCCGTCCGGCCGGTCGCCGGGAGGAAGTGGGGCGCAGGGCTTAGCGCGAGCTTCCAGCATGCGGCAAACCTAATTTGTCGTCACCTAGAAACCAGCCCACTTGATCCCCAAGTGAGAAATCACCACTGAGTGACTCCTCATTCGCAGTGAAGACGTATAAAGTCATTGACGATATTCGAGGTCTTGGCGTTCCTTCAAATGCGCTTCATTTAGGGAGCCTGATCCCTCAAAATGGGAAAAAGAAAGGACGTGCTGGTCAATGGGAAGGGCAAAAAGACCTGTTCTCTCAAGCCAGGATAAGGAAGAGATGATTTTATCGCAGGCAGGGGAAAGGCAGGGGAAAAAAATGCCTGGTGAACACAGGAAGCCCTGACACAAACCCCATGTCAGTATGGGATGCGACATGACACGTTGTTTCGATTGATGACGACGTTGTTCGCTGAGGAAAATACCATCATCATCAGCCCGCCTCGAACTCAGCCTCGGACAGCGGCGACACGTGGCGCTCCGTTCGGGCTCGCAGAGACGCGGCGTCCTGGCGCGCTCACCGCAGCCCGAACACAGCGCCGCTCCTCCCCGGGGGAACCGATCGCCACGCGCACCAGCGGGCCCACCCACCCCTGCCGGTACTCACAGGCGGCGGTGATCTTGACGGCGGGCGTGACCTTCTCGCCGCGGCTGCTCCAGGCGACGCAGACGCAGCGGTAGTCGCCGAAGTACTCCTCCACGGTGCGCCTGTCCACGTCCAGCTTGACCTCCAGCTGCCGGATGGCCGTCTGCGGGTCGACGTAGTCGGCGCGCGAGTGCTCCTTGTCGCCGGCCAGCTCGCCGTTGCACCGGAAGTAGAGGTGGAGCGCGTGCGCCGCCCGGCAGGTCAAGGTCGCCGGCTTGTTGCGGATGACGTAGGTGGAGGCGGGGACTTCGAGGAAGACGGGCGCTGATTGGTCCAGGCTGGGCCCGGTGGGGAGCACGTCGGGCAACAGTAGGTGGTCTGAAAGGCAGGGCGAACTGCGTGAACGCGCTGAAACGATTGCCGCCTTCGGTGCTGCATGCACATCCGCAGATGTTCTGCCAATCCTTGACAGTTCTGGGTGGCATGTGCTGTAGTGTCGTGCTGCAGTGTGTATGTTGTAGTATGGTACATGCATGAGACCACGCACTGACCCGTCGCTGGCGATTCGCTGTCAATGAGACATTGTTTTACGGGCCACGACTCATCAGCACGGTCCGGCCAGGTTAGCCTGGCGGTCAGACCAACTTGAATCGAGTTTGCCAACAGCGGCATCACGGTGACAGCACTTCCTTGCCAAAGTTTGTTTTCCGCCTCTGAAACCGTCAACCGTTAACGGTCCATATCAACTTGTCGGGCCATGTCGCAGTAAAAAGCTACCTACCAACTTCCAACAGTCAATATCACCCCGACAGACATACCGGCAAAAACGGAACGCGACAGGCACCAGTCCGTCCTTACAGCAAACACGACACCAAAGAAGGCGCAAACAGCTAATCTGTCCACCGGCCTTACGTAAATAATGTTTTGCCGGTCCACCAATTCATCCGCCATCTGTTGCTGGAACTCGTCGGAAGAAAACACGTTTCTAAAATGGGCTAACCAATCGGTGGTACTTGAGTACGCCAACCGACGCAGCCAAAGGGGGTCGGGGGCCTACCCCTCTTAAGCCCACATTTTTGTGAAAACCATTGCATTGTCTTCCTCAGCAGACGATTTTCGTATGATTTCAGTCCACACTGAGCTCCGCCCCCCCCCCCATCCATTCTGGCTGCGCACCTGCTACTGGTTGTAATATAAAGCACTTCTCATTACGCTTTGCAGCGTTCTTGACACTGAAAATGAATTATTTACCAAGGTGGATAGGATGAGCCTCAACTAAAGTTTGGGGATTTCGTCTTTGTGAAATCATGCAAAACATATATGATTCTCAAGAAAGAATGTATTCCTGTTGATCAGGTTTAAGGGAGGATCAGACTCTAAGCCATTTAGCAGTCATTGATCATTCGGTAGTCACTGGTAATTTATCGTTGCAGACTGCATACGTCCAAAAAATTCACAGACATTCCATTCATTTCGTACCAGAAAATGCGTTTCTCTAAACACTCTACCTTCTCAGTAGGCACCCACAGCTTGTTAGTACCTCGAGACTCCATTCAGTCCCCTCCTGCCGCCACATCGGACGCGTTCCACAGCCCAGCACCCCCGCGCGCGGGCCGCACCGTCCCGCCCTGCACCTCAAGTGTCAGATCTGTTTCTCGACAGACCGGCGGCGCGCGGCGCATCCATTAGAACGCGCCTGGATCGGCCATAGGCAAATGTTTGCGCGCCGGCTGCGTTTTTGTGGTCGTTTGTCTCCGGGATGGAGTGGGCCGTTTACGGGCGGCCGCGGCGGCGCCTGCGTCCTGTCACCGTAATCGGCGCGGCTGAGCCGCGCACCAACAGGCCAAGGGGTGAAAAGACACGGAATCGTGGAGAATGTCGGCGATTTATTTTGTGAGCGCTGAGAGCTGTAATACTGGACATGCGACTTACTTGTCAACGTCTGTTTTGGTAACATGCTTACAGGTTTGAAAACACGCGTTCAGCTATGTGCGCAGCCGGGCCGTGATTGCCATAGAGTTCCGCCAACATTTCTCGTCCACTCGTTTCCGGCTTCATCACACCACGAATCCGCCACGTTCGCCGACCGTTCTGATTCACCGGCAAGAGCCGGCAGCTGGCCTACAGCACGTGTTTTCCGCACCGCACCCGGAACCCGCGTCAGCCGGCCGTTCTGCGGCAATTTGCGCGTGCAGGTGAAAGGTCGCGCCCGCCGACCCGGCCGGCGTTCCGGTCATCGAACCGTGCCCCGCGGCGGTGTCAGCGGCGCGCACCGTCCACTTTTGACGTCTAGCTGAATGGCGCACGCGCACGAGCCGCAGCCGCGGACCGCCCGCCCGCCAGCACTGTCACCGAGGCGCCAATCACGGGCTCTGCGCCGGTAAAAACGACTGTCGTTCAAAAGCCCGCAGCGCCCTTTTTCGCCCGACGTCAGCGCACGCTGCAGCAATGCCCGCTCCTGTGCCGGGCGGCCCGGCCGGCGCGGAACGGAGCGAGGCGAGCCGGTCCCGGCGCCGCGCCAGATCGAATGAGATCGTCGCGCCCCGGGCGAAATGGCTGACTCGATTTGGGACAGAGATTGGTCGCGCTTTGTGTTAATGGTCTATCGGCTGCGGCCCGACGAGGGCCCAAAATAGCCGCTTGCCGGTGGCGTGCACGCGAGGGTGGCGGCGCACACTTCTGGTGCTGCGAATGGAACACCAGTAATCCTGAAGCAGAACGGAGCACGGCGCCTGAAGCACTATGTCAACGGGAGAGCGCACCAAAAACCGCTTCTGCGAATGCATATGATGTTTGCGAGCCTTGGTGGCAGGGCTGGAGATACCGGGTGGGACGGTATCGCCATTTCACCGGACAGACGGACTGGGACTGTCCCAATGCAAGCCTGTCCCAATACAAGGGCATTTTAACACATGGTCTCCGGTGGTCGACTACAAAACGATGACGCAAAACCCCACTGGGTTGTAATATTTTCTTTTCTACGACATTGGCCACTAGCCATGTAGCAAGTAATTTATCTGCAGAGGTCTTCAATGTTTTCTGCGATCCAGACAAGGAAAATACGGCTCCTGAAACAAATTCATTGCTGACTTGCCTGACTAACTTCACTGACCGACTTAAGGACTTGAGGCAGTTTCAAAATATATTCATTTTGCTCAAAGGGGGAAGTCTGTTTTGTGCTCTGTTTTGAGTCTGTATACCTTTCTCCGCCGTTGTGCATCGAAAGAAACGTCTCCGCCCAGCAAAGACGTGGGGGAAGATGACGCCCAAAAACGCGTGCGAACTTCCGCCTCGTTCTCCACCTACGCCCGAAACTCGCTTCGTTAAAGCCACTGATAAATTTCTTAAACAGCCTGATGAGAAAATAACACGCCCGTCAGCAAAAACTCGCCGGCAGCCGGCGAATCCCATGTAAGAGCCGATAATCACGCGTCTGAGAGCGGCGCAAAAACGGGAACGGCGAGGCTCGTGTCGTCCGCACGGTTGCACAGGACGAGCCGGCCCGCCGGCGCGGCCGCTACCGTCGCCGCCCTCATGGGATGAAGTCGTCTCCGGCGGCGGCGTGATCTGCATGAACAGTGTGCTAAGTAGGTCGTGCCAAGAGTAAAGGTCCGAGTTGAGACAATTTCCGAAGTGGATTTCGTGCTTGGCGGGGCCCGGGACATCGCTATTTGTCAAGGCGGTCAGAAATTCAGCGCACGTGCACAGCCAAAGAATGGATGTCTCGTCCCGGTTATCGCGTAATGTGATGGAAACTGCAGCAGTTCTGTCAACCCAGGCTTTTGACAAAGGTTCCTCGTTCAAATAAGATGTTTGATTCTACTGCAACGTTGGACGTAACGAAATCAGACCTGAGAGGACGTTGTACTTTTGAGAATGAACAATCAGATTCCACCACAAATATGGAACCACATTAGCAGTTCAGAGCCGTAGCTTTTTCATTTCAGTTCTGCTTTTGGTTTCAGTCGTATTTATTTCCGACATGCGACATCTTCCGGTGTAGACAGCTTATGTACCGAGATCAATGCCATTCCCGACCCAAAATCATCAAACAAAACCTGTCAATATCCGTCACGACCTGAATCCTGGGAGCCAGCGACCTGTCACATATCCCTCCGCTCCGACCACCACACGGCCGATATGACTTCGGCCGTGACTGACACGGGCCCCTTCTCCAATGCGCTCCCAACCGAAATTAGTAGCCGACCCAATTGTGGCAGCCCGTACAATGCGCCGGCCGGCATTGTGTGGGCAGTGTCCCGCCGCGGAGATGAATTACCCGCCCGCACAAAGGACGACCAACAGCGACACATTACAGGCACATCGGCCGGACAGCCGACATGGAACCCGCGCGGCCGCCGCCGCGGCACCGGTGGGGCCACGGCGGAGACCGGGCGCGGGAATTGTGCGACAGCAGGCGGCACGTGTTCATCATCGAACGACACGGCGCGACGGGCGACGACCGAAAGCGGCGACGGCAAGGCAGGGTCTCCGTAACGAACGGACACGGTCCGTGGAGGACCGTGTTAGCGAGGTGCCGAGGGCGGGGGGGCGTGCCTGCCGATCGTTACAAGCACGTGTGGCGAAAATAGCGCCGTAATAGGCGAAAATGACATCCAGCCAAGATGATCACGAACAGTCACGGAATATCATGTCACCACGCTGCAGAAACAGGAGATACATTTTTCACGAGTTTCTTACACGTACATTATATTACATAACATTTTTTTCAAGATACAGCATGTCTTAGGATAGACATGCTATTTGACGCCTAAAACAAGAAAAGCGGCCCTTTATTTCCAAGAACAAACCTGCCGAAACGCACACTCGTTCTGCACCTGCGGATCCGGCAGACAAATACGCCCGTTACAAAGCCCGACACAGAGCCACTTTTCCCAGGCCGGATAAACCCGCTCTTGGTCCGCGTCGTCCAACCCTTCCGCGCCCCTCCAAGCTTACCAGGAGGCATTCCCGAGACCCACCCTCCCTGAACACCCGTTCCCGGCCGGTGTACGGCCGTGTTCGTGCCTCTGCGCCAAGGGTCGGTAACGCTGAGATGGCGGGGAAATGGGTTCAGGGGCTGATCCCCGAACACCTAAGGGGTCATGTCCTTCCTATGTCAAGGCCGACAAATAACTGGAGTGAAGAAAAACAAAATTTTAACATTTCGGTGTCAGAAAAGTAGTCATATAGCCAATGCATCTTACGTTTCTTGTAACACAGCATAATATTTTGCATGTGTTTATGCATAATGGGAAAGTCTGTGGTACCTGCCCCGTACGTCCAACGGTCTGGGTCCCCCCGATATCGCTCCTGGCTCCGCCTCTGACCGCGTGGGAACCGCCGGCGGCGGCGGACACGCGGGGGGACGGTGCCGCAGGCCGGGGGGGGGGTGAGGGGCCGGAGGAGCGCTGCAGCAGACGGGCCGGAGCCGGGCCGTGATCGACTGCGCTGCCGCCGCCACCGCGCCAGAAACGTCTTCCGCGACGATACGCGGACCACCCGCCCCGGCAGCCACCGCACCACGCCGGCGAACGGACTGCAGGCTCTGAAAGGGTGAATGGGAGCGACGGTGCCTCCGCTGGGTGCAGGGAATTTCAATCAGGAGCCTGGTCGTGCTAAAGGCCCGCGACCGTATCTACATTGGAACCGCACGGTGCGTTATCTTGGACAGAGCTGAAGGGTTGAATTCAGGGATTATCGCAGGACATTAATCCTAGCCGAGCCGGCCTCCGGATCCACCTTCGCCAGCGGGGCAGGGGGATCATGAGAACCCTCTCCCAAACAGCGGGAACTATAAGTGTCACAGAGAAAAGTAAAAGCGCCGTTTGAAAGGCCTTCGCAAAACAAGAAGAAAACACTCCGATTTGGACCGAAGTCGCCAGAGTTTACCTTAGATAAGAAAACCTGTTGACGTTTTTGGCAAAACCGCAGTAATCAAGTCG
Source organism: Capitulum mitella (assembly GCA_030062745.1). Taxonomy (NCBI): domain Eukaryota; kingdom Metazoa; phylum Arthropoda; class Thecostraca; order Pollicipedomorpha; family Pollicipedidae; genus Capitulum; species Capitulum mitella. The sequence goes on along the minus strand of CP099853.1, from coordinate 20,177,975 downwards.
TTCATGTGGTTTCAAAGATGGCAGACGTAAAAAGGTTACAGTTATCTATTTGATGCGGTAAAAGAGCACCTAAAACCATATTTGGTCATTTCAGGCGGAACTAAAGGCGAGGAAAACGTCGTCTGTTTGCAAAGGCAAGACTCGCGTTTTTTTTCATTGTAAAAGACTGTGATTGGGTTAAATTGCCCCGCAAATGTGTTTAGGGTGTACATCAGATCTGAAGCCATCATATCAAGGTCAAACAAGGCCGACCTGGGCCAAACGTTTGGCGCATATAAATCGGGAATTTCTGGTGTCTATCGGATCATCTGCCGCATTGTCACTGATCAGACACGACCCAGCATGAGATCCTATCAGATCTGTTAATGCAATGTCCCTTTCACATCGTGAAAACCGTGTCCCAAACCATTCCTTCGTGTAAGTCACACGGTCACCCGCGACAGGGGCACGGGGGGAGCAAAGAAGCACTCTGGGTCAATTCTTTCCAGTCAGCGCCCAAAGGGTCAATGCTAAATTTCAGGAAATTGCAGGGGCCGCGGTCGCCCTGCCCCCACGCTTCTCGCGCCGTTCCCGGGCGGTGGGCGCGGTTGCAATATAGAAGCTCATTATTTTACAGGAATATATTTTAGCGATGGCCAGGGTTTTTTGTTTTGACGATCAAAAATAAGAGAACTGGGGAAGTAAAAACTTACAGAAAGTACGCATGACTGCGGTTCGTACCATTCGTGGCCACTCAAAGAATGCACGCACTGAAAACAAGCAGCATTTTTTAAAATGTCAAATGAGGTCAGTCTGGGCTAAATGCAATTACGTCAATCTTTGAAAGTAAGTTCTTACCATATATTGATGCTCTGAAAGCACAAATGGCTACTGATAAACATTCATCCGGGCGTGGGTCTCAAATTTCGATGCAAAAGGTGACCTGGCCGAAGGCCACATGTAAAAATGCATACCTACGTGTGCAAAAGACATGAGGAGCGTCAGGTAGTATATTCAAAGTTCAGTACTCACAATCTCAACTAAAAGCCTAAAAGGCCGAAAGTTTACCTGACCTAAGTTCACTGACCTTGGCATTTCAGAAAAAAACTCAAGATACCAGAAATGTTGCGTTTGACGTGCTTTTTTCAATGCAGCACGTTTTAGTTTATCCATGCATTTGACAAAATTCATCACACTTGAAAAGTTCAGTACTACAAAACTACTCACAATCTCAACTGAAAGCCTACAAAGGCCGAAAGTTTACCTGAACTAAGTTCACTGACCTTGACATTTCAGGAAAAAAAACTCAAGATAACAGAAATGTTGCGTTTGATATGCTTTTTTCAATGCCCCAGGTTTTAGCTTCATCCATGCATCTGACAAAATTCATCACACTTGACTTTCTGTTATTCATCACACTTATTTACACAATGGAACATAGTCTTACTTGACCTGTCCCGGGTCAGTGACCTAAGGTGGCATAAGATTGAAAAGTCAGCAAAAGGTGTAAAAAGGATGCATGAAAAGTTCCCCCAAGCTGTCTCTACGCATGTTCATTCTCTGGCTATCCCAGAACAACAGAAACGAGGTTCTCATGACCACCGGTCCGGCGAAGGTCAAAGAAGCATTGAATCTGGTTGTTTCATCTGCCCCAGGTACCGGTGCTTCCAATACACAGTCATTGGATCTGTTCGTTCCGTTTGCCTTGGGTATTAATACGCCGTGCCATCAGCAAAAACAATCAACGTGGGCCTCCGATTCCCGCGACCACTAGATGAAACTTGGGCTTCTAGTAAGAAAAAGAATAAATGAAATAAAATGGGATAGTGTCAAACAAAGACGATCCAAATCTGACATAAAGACGCAACATCACAATATTACCCGGAATACAAAATAGAGCCCAACAAGTAACTAACAATTATCTGCAACTAAGGGAGGCCACACAGTGCAGGACTGCGTCCCATTTGAATGTAGCTGAAGGCTTGTAAGGTTTCACTCACCGTCTTCTGATTCCCCGAGTGAACCATCCCTCAGGGTTTGACCCGAGGTCAACACTAACACGCAGGCCACGATGAGCAGGTATCCCAGAGTACCCATCGCAGGTATATGTTAGGCGTGCGACACCACACCTGAAACAAGGAAACATTCAATGTTATGACGTCATCACTCGGACTAACAGGTTACAGCAACGAACAGATTATTTCGCGAAATCCATGGGCTTATATAGCGGAAAGACAGCCATGTTTCACCTGCAGTGCTTTAAAACACACGAAACTAGGACACGTCTTTGTCTTCGTCTTTCAGTCTTATCTACTTCGCCCAGCACAAGGTTACGATGCGACGCATTTTTCCACGGAGTACACCATTCGAATCCAACACGGAAATGTGCCATAAAACTCGGCACCTTTTCACCGACAGCAGCGTGCTTCGAAGACTTCAACGGATGCATCCGAAAATATCCACAAAATCTGCGCCGACCCGCTAATCCAGCGCGATCTTCGAACGATACCCAGCGGACACGTTATTACCCGGCTGCGCGCTCCCGTGCGCGACGTATTCGCCACACTCCCGCACCGTCACCGAGCCGTTATCTCCCGGGAGGAATCGGCGTATTAGCGTGTAACCGGCCAAGGAATGGGAAATTATCAGGTTAGCATCGACCGCCGTGGCGGCGTCGGCGAAGGACGTGCTGTCGCCCGATTGGCCGGTTCAGAAACGCGAGCCGCGCGTGCGGCGGCGGCGCGCGAACGCTGCGAGGCATCCTCCGCGCAGGAGACGCTCTTGGCAGCAAACAAAGGAGAACTCCGGGAATTTCCACGCGCACCTGTCCCTGGCGCTGTGCCAGAGATGTTCGTTCCCTCTGTGGAAGCGGTGAGGTACAGGGCAGAGAAAAACGGCAAGACAGAGAGACGCCTTTGTGTGAGTGCAGTGGAAGGAAATGCATCTTCCGGGACCGAAAGGAAGGCAATTTCCGACCCCCGGAAATCCATTCCTACCCCACAAATGTGGTTTATCTGATCTGATGCACAGCCGTAAGGGGACTGAAGTCAGGTGGATAGCTAGACGATAAGAAACGCATAGGTTACGCGCTAGGCTCCGAATTCAGACTAGAGATGTTGCCATATTTCTAGAACAATAACTAGGCTCGCGTTTGAGGCATATCTGAGTGTTCAGTTCCAATATCTTCCTATCGCATCTGCTGCAAACGTCATCGAAATTTAGAAGCATAACTCTTCACATTCAGTATATTTTGTCCACGTTCAGCATGTTTATATCAGTGCTCCAACTGCTTTCAGTTCTTTTACGCTTATTGCTGTACTTTGAGGCTTATGTCACTGTTTCACCTTTGCAAGTTTCATCGATCCAGCACAAACAAATCAAGGAAGAAGACACTTTTAAAAGAGGCGTGCTGCCGCAGTCGTTGAAAGCCATGATGAGATTAAACGCCCGACGAAATGATACGTTTCCCGTGCTGATGGGTGCGCTCTCGAGCGAACTGCAACAAACAAGGCAAGCACCGGCGTTAAAGCAGCACCATCTTGAGCACGCGCCCCCGGCAACTTATGACAAAAGACTCCTCAACTCGTCGCAGAGTTGACGGGACCTCCCTCCTCAAACGGAACGGCTCTTAAAACTTTCCGACTCGCTCGGCCTGCCGGAAAACTTGCGTCGTTCTTCCCGACGCTCCCGGTCGTCGGAGCCGACTCGCTGCGGCGACGACGGCGCCAGGTTTTGCACGGGCTTCGCGCTGAGGGGGCAATACGGAATGAGTGCCGTTTACGGGACGGCCGCCGGCGGTCGGCAACTGCGTCGCGCTGGCGCGCGACACGACGACAATTTGCAGCCGCCACAAACGTGACGCGGCCGCTGGGAGAGAACTTTTCCGCGGAGAGCTGGCAGCGAGCTCCGGTCCGGCTGTCTCGCACACGGCCGGCGCGCCGAACAAAACTGCCGGCCGAAAATCCACGCTATTTTCGTCCAGCAGTCTCGCGAATGGCGTCCGCAGCGTCGTCGAAACGCTTCGAGCGAAGACGGGATTGAATAAGGCTGAGGTGACAGGCGGAGACGGGGCTAAATTGTAAACAATGGGCCGTAGATTTCAGCCTGTCGGCTGCAAGTTTAGGGCGTCACGTCCCGTACGTCACCGCGCTGCGCCGCGATTGGTCATCGCGGGCGTCAGACACGCGTGCGTCAGCTGATCGCAGCGCGGCGGCGCGAGACTCGGCGGTCATCATTAAAAACGCATTAGCTATTAGCCGGCGCGCTCCTGGCAGGCATTAGCGTGGCGCTCCGTCACGTGCCGAGAGGAGGCTGTCGTGTCGGCCATCAGGGGCGGACACGGCCCCTGGGCAGGGGCGATCCCAGGGAGGCGTCAGGGAGGGAGCTGTCATGTCCGCCATCAGGGGCGAACACGCCTCCTGGGCAGGGAAGCGTCGGGGAGGCTGCAGTGCTGCGGTATGGCCTTGGGCCAACGCAAAGGAAAGTGCCTGCACTGAAAGTTGGGTTGGGACATATCCATACCAAAGAATTTCGACAAAACTCCGGAACTGGTTCGAAATGTCGCAAAAAATTTCCAAGCGTGGTCGAGAATTAGTAGGACGTAGGTGAATTCCAAACCGTTTTTTTTTCCTTTTTTGTTTTACTACGCATACGTGTGGCATATGTCAACCTGAATGATAAACCTGCCACAAAATGGCAAAATGCAACTGCTTGCAATGCAACGGGCAATCCCTACAATCCAATGCACAGCTAGAGCAAACATCAACAGGCACCTGCATAGTTGAAAACCGAACAATAGTGCCGACCGCCGGCTGCAGTTCACGCAGCACGCTACCCCAGCACCACTGCGTCTTTCGCCCGGAACGAAAAACCCGCTCCTTGAACGGCACCAGCCGCAGTCGACTGTCACTGTTCCGGCCTCTCAATAAATCACTACCCACCTCTCTGCGCCGGACCCAGGCTTCCTGAGGCCGCCAAGAGCCCGCACCGTCTCCGGGCCTCTCTAAGCCCGTCCCCAGATCTGCCTTGCGGCCGAGTCCGATACCGTCCACGTCCTAAGGCTTCCCGTGCGGCCGCGTGTGCTCCGACCCCGTCCCACGCCCAGGACTTCTTACGCCCATGGAACGTCCCTGTCGCCGACTCGCCTCCGGCCCCGTCCCGAGCCCCCTTCCCTCGCCACTGGCGTCGCCCCTGGACCAGCCCCTCCCCCAGCCCCTGGTGCCGCCTCTGGACCGCCGGACGAGTGACGGCCGACAATGGATGACGCCGGCGGCCACACAGACTGCGGTGATCAGCCGACTCCCGTCTCCGCCGCCGGGCAAACGGCAAACAGCTCAGGTGTCCCCCCCCCCCGGCGCCGGGCGGCCAGATAATGCTCGCCCGGCGGCGCGGCCTCTCCCGGGACGGGCCGCGAATCGGCCGTCACGACGCGCGCGCGATGACGCGGAAAACCCGCCGTCGTCCCGCGCCGCCGGCTGCCGGGGCGGGTGCGTCGGGGCGGCAACGTCGCCAACAGAGGACGCGCGGCGCTGTGATTTCTGCGAGGAGAAACGACGGCGCTGGGCCCACCCGCGTCTCTGCAGGGACGCCTCGGAGGTTACGGATAGATCGTTATCGAAGTCCAGATTTTGAGGAGCAGACGCAGGAACGTGCGTGGATTTGAATTCGAAGCGTAGTTACAACGCAGGATGCATGAAAGTGCATATGTTAAAGTTCACGGTTTTTTAGCGTTTCGCGTTAAATCTCAGCAGTTTCGTGTAGATCGTTATCAAGGTCCAGATTTTGAGGACCAGATGCAGAAACATGGGTAGATCTGAATTCTTAACCTAGTTAACCGTGAAACGCATAAAATCGCCCCTTGCTAGAGTTCAAATTTTTCGAACATTTCGCGTTGTCTATTTGAAGTGTTTTGCGCATGCGCCGTCCAGTCCAGATGCGCGTAACACTTTCGCTCCGAAACTGTCATTCTCACTGCTGTCATTCTCATTCTGCCATTCCGAAACTGCCAATGCCGGCTGCCATTCTCACCGCCGCTCGATACAACCTTCCTACAACCCGCTGACCTGAACCCCGCACACGCCACCCCGGCCCACCCACGCACGTCCAGAACGAACGCCCAGCGGCGGTCGTAAAGAGAGTTTCTGTGTACGCCGACCGACAGATATGGGGTTCGGCGCGGGAGTGTTTGTGTTGCTGCGTGTGTGGCCGGCGCCGGAGTGGGTCTACACGTGCGTGCATGTGTTTGCCGGCGTGTGGCCACGTGTCACCGCGTCCGTGGACGTGCCGGCCCGACAGCGGCGGATCCAGCGCCTGCAGGGCGGGGGACAGCGGCGTGGCCGGTCGACCGCCGGTCAAGAGCCCCTGACTTCGTAGCACACCGTGAAATCTCCGGGCCTGCGGCAGTTTATGACTTCCGCTCTAGACGAATAAGCCACCCTTTCAACATTTATCCCGGGTCTTTGTTCGCGGCGTGCAGAGGGACATTACCCACCTATCATTTGCACCTGAGAACAGTAGCAGCCTCATCTGGCTCTTTGCCTGGCGTGCGCACTATAAAGCTGATTGTCCCCCGTGACGTTCTGGCAGCACCCCTGTCGTGCAACCAACCAAATTTCGCAACCTATCTTCCTTCTCCATCGTCATTGCCCCTGCCCTGTTTTGGTGACAATACTGCGACCTGTACCCCGACCCTGGTCCGCGCACGAAGCCCGCCTCGCCCGCACCCTGAGCCCGCCCCTGCCGATGTGCGCCGGCGACGCTGCGATGCGGCGCACGCTCGGCGTGCCCCGCCCCGGCCCGTGTAATGGAAGAACGATGTCGCGGCGGCGGCGGCGGCGGCCGAACCTGCCCTCCGAGGACCGGTCAGTGGTCCCCACCGCCGCCTCCCGGCGGGACGCACGGGACGGACAGGGGCGCGCCCAGCGCAGCCGGCAGACCGGTCTGCCCTCCCGGCGGGACGCACGGGACGGACAGGGGCGCGCTCAGCGCAGCCGGCAGACTGGTCTGCCCTCCCGGCGGCACGCACAGGATGGACAGGGGCGCGTTCAGCGCAGCCGGCAGACGAGTCTGTCCGCCTAACGGAGTAATGCGAGGTAAAATAACTGCCTGCTCTTTTTCTTATTTCACTGATACATATTTGCGCTGTTGCGCCTAAAGGCTGGCTAAAATATATGGCACATTAAAAAACGGCATTACATCGCCAATCCAACTTCATCTTCCACCCCAAATTTGATCCAACCCGAAATGGTCCGCTGATCCTGCTCATGGGATGGCTTGGGAGGATGAAGACGACACAGACAGACCGGCGGACAAACGACAAAGACAGATGACGGTGTCGGCCGATCCGGACAGGGCGCAGCGGTGACGAGACCGACTGCAGAGCGATCGCCGGAGCACAGCCAGGGGCGCAGCCTCCCGACCTCGACATACGGGTTTAACAGCACGTGCCGTGTCTCGAAGACGCTTCCTCCGAGACAGGAACACGCTTAATGCGTTTTACGGGCAGCTGCTGCTTCTAGTCCGACACCAAGGATTTTTATTTTTAAGCCCAGCGTAACTCACTGACCCAGCACGTAAGCACAGCACGAATTTCCATCCGCTGACTGGGACGTGAATGAACGCCTGACCGCAGGCGGCGCTACTGTGCGCTGCTGAGTTCCCAGCAGCGGCACTCTGACCTCGCCTAAATCAGCCGACAGGTATTTAACGTCGCGCAGCCCGCCGCGGCCGCGGCCGAGACTTCGACGAGAACGTCAACCGTCAATCAGCTGACGGCAGGCCACCCAGGTGACCCGTCGGCCCGCCCGGACTGCCAGGTCATGGCCGCCGGGCACCGCATGCCACTGCCTCCCCCCCCGCCCCCTTCCAGCTCCACACTTCTTCACCGCCGCTGCGGCAAATTGCCGACGCGCCTGCGTTCGAGCCCTTCTTGCAGGCGGCCGCCGCCGCCGGACGCGGAGAGCCCGCGCAACAAGGGCACGCGCGGCGTGCCCCGAGGCGGATTCCGAGCGCTCACCCTGTAATCTGGGGTGATTTCGGTTCGGCGCGGCCTGGGACGAGGCCATGAAAAACCGAATAATACTGCTCCAGCGCCGCCCCCCAGACCCACCTGAAGCGCGGGTCAGCCGGCCCGACTTCAAAGGGGCAATCATACGGCGGACACCCTGTCATTGTCTGGCCCGGACGCCTTGGTTTTTTGTGACGCGCTGGCAGGGGCCGCGGCAGAGGACGGCGTCTTGCTGTCTGTTCAGGAGTCGCACAGGTGAAGTTCGAGTGATTCTGAGGTGTTTTTAGTGCGCAGATGGCGACACGTCCGGTGAATTCGCCAAGCTTCTCCGTGCAAGCCCAGATCCGTGCTCGCGCAGATTCAAGTCATAAAACCCACTTCAGATGGCTTTATGTCTTCTATTTATGAACGGCATAAAGCCATTTAACGTAAGGCCTATGCCAATGACTACAATGAAACAGTCTGAAATATCATTTAGATCCCTCAGAATAATATTCGAAAATCTCTGCCCCTGCGCTTGGAAGTGACAGCGACGATCCTAACCTCCCCTCAACTCAGACAAGACGACCTCTCACCGGCACGCGGCCGCCAAAATAACCGACGACAAACCCGGCCGAGCCGCGCCGTGACTCGCGGTCCCACGGCCCAGCGAAAACGAGCCAAACACGAGCACCTTTCAGCGCCGGCTTCGGAGGATCAACGCCCTCCTGCAAGCGCCATCACTCATCCCAGCGGCCGCCGCACGACTGGCTTTCACGCCGCCTCCCGCGACCGTCTGCCGCGAGCGTCTGCCGCGCACGGCAGCCACTCGGCGGCCCCGCGCCGTCTGCGGCCGGTAATTGGTCCGTCGGCGCGGGCGGGGGAAGAGGGGAGGTCGGGCGTGAATTTAACGAGTTCCTCCCGGCAGCCGGAGAGGGTTCCCGGGCGGGTTTCGGGCGTGACGGCGCGCCGTCTGGCGACGCGGCCGACCGCGGGAGCACCGGCAGAGCCCGTCCCGAGCCAGGGAGTGGCGGCAGACGAGCCCAGTCCGCGTCCGAACACCGTCGATCATTAGCACCCGGCGAAACACACAGCGGCCGCGGCTGGCCGGTCGACACGATCGGCCGGCAGCCGCGGCGCTGACAGCGGCTCATTAGCAGTAACTTATTTGGCCGGGAGGGGGCGGCCGATGGGTGCGGTCTGCCAGCGGAGGGTGTGTTCGCTCGTCTGGGTCACGACTGAGCGTCGGTGGGCCTCAGAACGGCCCGCCGCCTGTCAGCATGGGCACAGGGTACGTGGGAAGACGCAGGAGCAGGCTAAATGATTGAGACAACCAGGGCGGCCTCAAGTTAGAGAGCAGCGTAGGCCGAACATCACCTGAAGCAAAACAACAAGTGAGGAAAACTGGACTGGAGAGCTGGTAGACAGACCGGACGAAGTCATTTTCTTGCTCTAGGTGTGGAAACTGCAGCACAAAAATGTCGTCCTTGTCTTGAAAGCGGTAAAATACAATTAACAGTCCTAAGCCTTCCATCCAATTTACGTTTGCTGCATGCTGTCGTTTGTCCTCTTCTGGAGACAATGATTTCATGTCCTTTCCTGGCTCCCCTCACCACACTGGGTAACAAAATTCCTGATGTCCATTGCGCTGGTAACCTTCCCTTTTTGAAGCACTGCCATGCTGCCTGATCGCCTCAGCCGTGACCGCCACCGGATGCAATTACGGCCAACTATTGATTTTCCGTGTCACGCACAGATGTCGCCGCTTCCGTCAACGAAATCGGGCCCAGGTCGTGTCCGGCGTCGACAGGGCTGGCCGTCCGCACGAGCACACGCCGAGGAGGGAGCGACCGGGGACCCGCATTCCCCACACAGGACTGCACGGTCCCCACTTCCCGCGCCGTCCCCTTCCACGGCCAGAGGCAGTGACGAGGCCCAGACTGCGGGCAGCGGGCACCCCTCCTCAACCCAGGACAGCGTCCCCCGCCCGACCCCCACCCCGCAGGACAGTCCATAAATATTATGGCAGCGTGTGGGGGTGCAGACTGCGGGCGCGCCCACGTAGGAGGTCCCCCCGGCTAACGTGGAGGTCAGGTTGCTCTCCGATCCGTCTATCGAGGGACAACGTATCAGGACGGAGTCCAATGCACGGACAAATTGAGACGCCGATCACCATCGTCACCATCGTGCGCCTGGCGCGGCGGTGCTGATGTGGACTCTTTCGCTGCATGTGGAAGGCGGCCAACGCCCCTTTCAACGAGCACCGCTCTTGTTTGCGAGCGCGATCTGTTGCACGATCTCGTGACGTGAACAGCCTCATGACTCTGCCGGCGATAATCGGCCGCCCCCGCCCGCATAATCGGGGCGCAAATAAATCCCGCTCGATCTCCTCGCGTCGGGGCCGGGCCGCTAACGAAGCGGAAGAGTTACGGGCCGGGGCAGCTCGCAGCTCTCCCCGCTCACGGCCGGGACGAACGGCCGCCCGTCATGCGACCGGCGCCGTCGACGCCGCGGCGGCTGCCGCGCTCGACGGTAGCGCGCTGCGGCCGCCAGGGCGCGCCGCCGCCGCCGCCGCGCGCTTTCCGCAGCGCTGCCGCCGCGACGCCCTCCGCGCGTGGGAACGAGCCTTTGACGGGGCGGCCGCCGGGTGAAGACCGCCCGGGCGTGGCGCCGGCTCCGGTCACGCGCCGACAGGCGTTACTCGCCCGGCGGGCTGTCGGCAGCCCTTCACCGCGCCGAGTCTCGCCGGCAGCTGCGGCGGCCGCCCGCCAGCGGTGGCCGGGCGCTGAGGCAGCCGCGGAGCGCCGGAGGCATTCCGGCGATGTCCGCCCCGGCAGCGGCCCGGCACGGACCGGACCGGACCGGACCGGACCGGACCGGACCAGACCAGACCAGACCAGACTGGGCCAGATCAGACCAGACCGGACTGGGCCAGACCAGACCAGACCGGACCAGACCAGACCGGACCAGACCAGACTAGGCCAGATCAGACCAGACCGGACCAGACCAGACCAGACCGGGCCAGATCAGACCAGACCGGACCGGACCCGCCAGAACGGACCAGACCAGACCAGACCGGACTGTGAACCGGACCCGGCGCGCCAGCCACAGGTCCAGAAATCGACCAAAGGAGGGGGTCAGTGATTCCATATGTATCACTGACATCATAATGGAGCGACATGTATGATCATATAATTATCCGTGACTATGAGGTCCGTATGAGGGCCAACGGCCCCTTTTTTAGCTTCTACGTACGTCTCGTTCACCTTCAGCCTGTTTTCGCGTGCGTCGGAGAAATCGGACTTCGTTCAAGGGCATGGCTCCTCGCTCTTCCCTCTGCCTTCGCCCGGGCGTCCCGCTGAACCGGCCGCGAGCAACCGAGGGTGCGACGAACGCCGCCCTTCCCCGTCCCCTGCTTCATCTGCGGGACATCTTAGTCGCTGACGACGCGTCTGCTTTCTCGGAAAACGCCAGGGCACTCGACACGACTACTCGGCAGATCTGGCGAGCTGGCACCGCCTCGGGTCGCCTGCTGGAGAGGTCAGAGTGTCTGATCAAAAGCCGCCGTCTGGGCGCCGTCAGCAGCGGGGCGCCTTCCTCGACCGAGCACGAACGCTGATGCTGCATGCCGTCGGGTCTCCGTCACAGGAGATCGGGAGGTCGCGTCACACTGAACGGAACGTGCCTACCGATAACGGCATAAAGCCGGTTTGGTCTAAGCACGCGAAACGTGGCCATTCCAAATCGCTGCATGTACAGTCATGATCTTTCCCATAAAGAACCGAAGAGTACGGCACCGGAGATGCCACTGCACGAAGTGAGTCATTTGACCGGAGACGCGGTGATGTCAGGCCGAGTCCCGGCGACGAGGTCAGGTGAGCCAACTGACCCGCTCCCGAGCAACTGACGCAGGGCGGCGTCAGTTGACGGGGGACGGCGTCAGCTGGCGTGGGGCGGCGTCAGCTGACGGGGGCGGCGCAGGCTGACGGGGTCGGTCAGGTGGGTACGGGGTCAGCTCGGGTGGCGTCCGTGGGCGCCGGGAGCCTGCAGTCCGCGCCCGACACCGCCTCGGACCGCAGGGCCGCCGCTGTCGACGCCAGCTGCGGCGACGGGGCCGGCTCGTCCTGCACGCCTCGCCGCCGCAGTGGCGGACCCAGGCGATCGTCGTGGGCAGGTGGGGGCCAGTGGCCACGCCTGGGCCCAGACTGCAGTCAGGGCCGGTATTTTTTACACAATCTGAGTGGACAGGAACATCACTTGAGAGCTCAACGTTTCTGTTCAGCGTCACAGACGTCACGCATTTGTTTCGTACAGCTGAAGACGCCCCTGCATCCCCGCCTTACAGCTGCGTTCCACCCAGGGCTGCGGCGGATGAGTGCAGCCTCAGCGTCAGTGACCTCTGAGCCCCTTCCCACCAGGACACGCCGACCCTGCTCGCGTGAACGTGGCCTCCCCTGCCCGCGCCCCTGGCCGCGCGCCTGTCCACACGGCAGCCGCGCTGACAGGTCAGCCTTCCGTGCAACCGCGCTGACCCCGTGCGAGCGCCGACGTCGGCTCGCGATGGCTCCTGGGTGCCGCCATCACGCGCTAGGCGCCACCGCAACGGCGCCCGCAGCGCACCTTTCCCATGCCGGGGCTGGCAAGAAATCGCAGCACCGCGCGCTGCGATGGATGAAGAGCCCGTCTTTTGCGTGCTCAGCCCCAGTAGCATTCTCAGGAGAAGGTCAGAATGGTCAGCTGATCTCTTCAACGTCGATTTCCTTCCATTGTTTTACCATGAATTGGGCTTTCGAATGAATATTTTACTTCTTCGATGCCCATTTCAACCGTTTGACCCATAACATTCTACGGCATTGTTAACAACTTCAAAACTAAATAAATCACAGGACTACATGTTCCTGCAGGCGAGATCGCTACCGACGGTTCTTGTGGTTGCAACAGTAGCTATGCCAATGGGCACAGCGACATACCTGGAATTTATGCAAACACGCAGGGCTTAACATGAGGTTACAAGGTTCTCTGCCGGAAAAGAAGCAACTAAGGCATCTGCAGCCCGTCTCTGCCCGTACAAGCAAGTCCGCCCGACCAACGCGACAAAACCTCAACCAGCGTCTGGCGACGTCACCGAACTGCCCGTCAGGGAGTCACCGCTACCTCAGGGAGCATTCCTCTGTTTTTGCGATCATTTTCCGACCCATTTCTTCCCCGACATTGGCCGCGAGAGCGCCTGGAGGAGCTCCGCTTCCACGTCGCGGCGTGGCTCGTCACGGCGATTCGATTTGGCCGCCGGGCTCAGGGCGTCGGACGTGAAGTGGAGTCTGATTAAGTTACGGCCCGGCCGCCGCCGCCGCCGTCCGGGGCGGCCACCGCCGCAGCCGTTGGATGCCCGCGTTGGCTTCTGGGCGGCGCCGATGATAACGAAGAAACGCGGATCTGGCGAGTGCAAGAGCACGTGCAGGTTTCTTTTCTAACAGCTTCTGAATGTTTTTTTTCGAAAAAGCGTTCAATTTTACTGGGAACTTCTGATTCAGGAGGTTATGTGGTTGTCTGGTTTTTAGCACGGTGCCGCCACTTTCCAACAATTCTGGAACGGCGCCTGATAAATTCACCGACGAAGAACACGATCGGCCTGAACGGTCCGACGCTGGCGTGACTCATCGACACAGTCTTATGACCTCGAGATCGCCCAGACTCATCGAAAAGTCCGGAATGACTGACTGAAGCTGCCCGTTCCGTAGGCAACTGCTGAAGAAGACTAAGCATGGCGGTACCTCTTTGGTGACCCTCTTTAATCACTTACAGGCAAGCAAGCGGATGTTAAGTCCCTTTCCAATGAATAACTCACATTGAATATTCAATGTTTACGTTTTCCTACCGCACAGTGCAGGTAGTGCAACCACGGACACGGACGCATTCAATCTGCCCTAGCGCTCGGGAGCATACCATCAGCACAAATCATGTTCGGGGAGTGCCAGGAAGCGGGTGCGTCCCCGCCGGTCGCAAAGGCTTTTCACCCAGAGATGAATGCACGGCAGAGATTCTGGAGAAAACGCACATCACGCGTGCGTTTGAACGCTGACAGCTTTCGTCGTCGGAGACTGCTGCTGTCGGAGGCTACCTCGGCCAGAGCGCCAGCGTCGTGTTCTTCCCCTCGACTCTGCCCTTCAACGCTCTCAACACACGGCCGTCACCACACAGTCACAATTTCCTATCCATCTTGCGGCAGTCGGGGCCGCAAAACGCTTTGAAAGGCCTGGTAAACGTTCGCCTTGGAACGGTCGTAATTCGTGGGTGTTAACCACCTGAACGTCTCGAATGGGCGTCAGCTGTTTACGAGACAATAAGTCATTAGTGATACACGAGCGCGCTCGCAACTCTTTCGCTGTTTATTTTCAATTTTCCGGCGAATACTTATGGCCCAATAAACGCCACATCGGCCCCGGTGGGAAACCTAAAGCCCGTGCGAACGTCGACGAGCCGTATTTCAGCTTCGCATTGCAACACGGCTTGTACCGATCCCCCCCCCTCTCTCTCTCTCTCTCTCTCTCTCTCTCTCTCTCCGGCGTGAATCGGTAGCAAAGCCCGCAGTCCTGCAAACAGCCGTCCGGGCCTAATCGATTCCCGCAATCGGCTGCCGGCCGCGCGGCGACCCGCCGCCGTCGGCCCGTGGCGGCGCCCGCGGGCCGGCCGTGTTTTGGGTCGGCCGGCGGTCGGCGATAATCGGCGCCGCAGACGGGGAGCTGATCCCATTTACCGGGCCCGGCTGCAATCGTCCATCATCAGCGGCATGAGAGGCGTCATTATGGCCGCTCCGCGGCCCGGCCGAGGGGGCCGGCCGACGTTATGCTAAGCGACTCCGACTCATCTCCAGTGGGGGGGGGGGGCTTCCAGCAGGGCGCACTTCACGTGCATTAAACGCACCCCCGGGTGATTACTTGGTTAAACGGCTCAGGTCACTGGTGGGGTGCTGGTGCCTGCACAAGCCAGGCCGACGGGAGGATGACGTAAAAGAGCGTCCAGGGAAATTCACTGGCTTGAAGATGACAGTGATTCATGCCGCCCAATTTTCACAGTTCAGCCCACTCGAGGCGCGCGCGACGTTAATTCTGGAAGCAGCGTTCTGCGCATTCTGAGAATATCTCCCACGGTTCGGTCGGCAGTCTCACGCCTCGCCGACACAGCGCGCCGTAAGCCATCGCCCAGGCGGTCACCGTTTCACCGGTCCGCGTGACGCCCAGCCGGCTACCTCCTCACCGCTACCCAATCAACCCCCGGCGCGCGGCCGAGCCGCGCCGCCCGTCACGGCGCGTCCGTCACAGGCGGCCGGTCGTCACGCGGCCGGCCGCCGGCGTCCAATAACTCCGCTCCGCTCCGATTGGCTCGTAAACTGCAGCGCCGTCCGGCCGGCCGGCCGGGCGACGGCTCGCCACCGTGTCGAAGACTCCGCCGACGTCGGCGATTTTCTCCAACCGGGCGGCCGTCGTCGTCGCCGTCGACGGCGGCGGGCGCCCGGCGACGCGTCGCGCGCGTCCTTTACGCCGCGTGACGCGGACCTCGTGACGCGTCGTTGCGGCGTGACCGTGCCCCTCGCGACGCGGCCGAGCCGCCGGCCGCATGCGATGCGCTCATTTTCCGGACCGCGCGCCGCAACAACGTCATCAGCCGTCACGGCCCGCGGCAAAAACGGCGCGGCGGCCATCGCGGCGCACCGCACCCGACTCCCCCCCCCCGATCGTAATCACCATCGGCGGTCGGGCACCGGGCCCCGGCGGGCGCACCTTTGTTTTTCACGTTAATTACCCGGTCCCGATGGAGTGGAACGGGCGCCCAGATGCGGCTCCGGGAATGCGGCGGGGCAGCGGCCACGCGGCGGCTCCGAGGGCGGATGGTTATCTCTCGCCGGTCCCAGGAGGACCGGGCGGATTCCTGCGCCGCCCTGCCGTGACGACGGCGTCACGCGCGGCTGCCTGCCCGAGGCGCGGACATCACAACAGGAAGGGAACCGCAAACACGCCGGCGACGCGCCGCCTCCGTGCACGACGCCTTTTCGGACGATTTCACGTGAATCAGGCGCGTGATAAGGCCGACGACTTTCGGTGAGCTCAAGAGTGCAGGCAGGAGAGAGTAATGTGCGACACGGTGCGATCAATTGCCACGAACGGCCGCAGCCTGGCGAACAATCTCCCTCAGCTGCGCGGCACCGACCAATTTCGCCGACCGTTCGCCAGTTCAGCGCCGCCGCCGCGCAGCGCCAGCTCAGCGCCGCTCGCGGTTTCGGCGCCCAGCCCCGGGCGTGAGACAGCACCGGTCCGGGCCCCGCCCGGCCCACCGCTGCCGAGACCGCAGACGGATGCCAGGGTCGGCGCATCGCGTACTTCAGACTGCCTCGGCCTCGGCCGGCTCGGCCGCCCGCGGGCAGCGTTCGCCGCACCATCCTCGGCGCTGAGTTCGTGTGCGGGTATTTATCGACGCTGCCCATTGCCTGAGGCAGTTCGCGGCGCAGCCTATCGCGTCGGTTGTCGCGGAATGGCCAAATTCGTTATTTAATGGACTTCAACTACGCATCTTTCGGTCATGCGGCGACCATGGCGACCACTTCGCTACGCCGCCCCTTTCCTCTACGCTCAGCTCCGCGAACACGCGACCATGCTCATCCGCCTAGTCGCCGGCGAACAGATTTACGACGACGGGGCGCCGCGGTACCGTCGCTCCCTCGGCTCCCCTGCCGACGGCGCGGTACCGCTTCTGGTCCCCGCCCGTCCTCCCGACACCACCTGTCGGAGCCCGGCGGGGAGCGGGGGGGGGGGGGGGCTGTCAGCTGGGCGGACTGTTCGTCTCGGGACGTCCGGACGACGTTTCAATAAATCGCCTCACATCCGCCGGCCGACGGCGCCCGGCCGGCCGGCCGCCGGCTCCGGTCTCTGACGCCGGCCGCCGGGAGGCCGGGCAGGTCTTTCACCTCAGGAGGCGGACGTCAGGAGCATCAGGAGGACATCAGGAGCCAGGAAGGACCTGAAACCTCAGGCGACACGTGCCAGACGTCCTCCTGACAAACCTCCCTCCAGCAACGGACATCAGACGTCAGCCTGGATAAGTGTTGGTTCGAGTTCTTTCCACCAGTATCGACCATTTCAGAGTTTTGGGATAAAGGAAGGTGATTCGAGTGGCACATCACTCGTGCCGGGAAGACAAGGTAAACTGAGATACAGCATCCGCCATCACGATGACGGGAGGGCTCGTGCGCCACGCGTCCGACGGCAGACGATCACGGGAAGCCGGCGCCCGCTCCTCCACTTCAGAACCGTGCTCCCCGGACCTCCCACGCCCGGCGGCGGCGGCGGCGGCGGCGGCTGCACGCGGGGAGCCGCCGCGCCGGCCGGAAAACAATGGCCCCGAGCCGCCGGCTGTCCGCCGCGAGGCGGACAGCCGGCGGCTCGACAGCCAGTTCGCCTCAGAGGCGGCACGACAGCCGGCCGTCCGCCGCCCGGCGCCGACAAATTGCAGCGGCCGCCGGCGGCTGCAGCTGCCGGCGGCGGCGGAGCGCGCCAGCCGGCGGCGGCGGAGTCGGCGGCAGAGGCGGCCGACGCTGGCGACGCTCGTTAGGCGCCGCCCGGCGCCGGCGGGTCGGCCGACGGTGACCGGTGTCGCGACGGCCGGCGCCGTCCGTCCGCCCGCGCACATCTGCCGCCGCCGACCCCTTCCGACCGGCGCAGGGGCGGACGCAAGGGCGGACGCAGGGACGCCGTTGCGGGGGGGGACAGTCGGGCAGCGCATCCCGCCAGAAGCATCTGACGCTGATCTTGCTTCCCTCGGAGTGTTTTGCGCCTTTGAGTTTGACTTCCGCTCTGCGATGTGTTTTCTGCGCAGTTTGTGCTTTGACGAAGACAGTGGGTTTGGATACGCTCCTGGTTCACCCCCAGGAGAACCTGACAGGATACGACACAATTCCACGAGGACAACCAGGCAGACTTCCTGTGTGCTGGTAGCCACAGCAACGCCCCCCACGAAAGAGGCTGAAATCGACCGGTTTGAAAACTTTGATGAAGAGATCATGGAGCCTGGATGAGACTTGACATGGCCTTCTGAGACGTACGTTTCGGTATAAATTTGACACAAATGATTTCCTAGGGTGCTGTCGGGGACCAGAATCCGAGCAAAGCAGAGCTTGTCTGAAGGCTCTGTACTCCTGACTCTGAATATTCACTTGTGATATCAACGTCATCAAACAAGTCATCAATCGCCATGCACGTGCCTCAGCGCAGGCGAAATCTGCGCCATCTTGGAAAGCTGGCGAGCGTCGCAACGTAAGCAGCGGACAAAAATAATCCACATTCCCCCTACACAATGGAAAAAAAGAAAGGCAGAAAGCCGAAAAGAGAGCGCAGCGACCAGCAGCAGAACAGAGCCGGGCAGACACGGACCGACCGCAGCCCCGTCTGCCGCGCAAACAGCTCGCCACTTCTTGTCTTCCCTCGGCACCGCGTCCGGCGGTCACGTGCTCGTTTCGCCAGCCGGCGGGCGCGGCGCGGCGCGGTCACGTGCTTCCCGGCCGGCACGTCTGCAGAAACCGCTCCGCGCCGCCGCCGCGCGACTGAAAACCGCCGACGGCAGAGGCGCTTCGTCGGGGAGACCAACTGCAGACCTGTGCCGGCCATGCTGGCTCACTTACGTCAACGCCACTGAACAGTGTCGACTTCAAACAGCAAGACCGTCTCTGAAGTTGCTTGTGATATGTCAGGGCGAAAAACGCGTGTTACAAACATGCACAAACATCATTTTACACAAACAAATATTTTACAAACATCCCGAAAGCGGCAGCTAGCCTACCAAACTACAAAGGAAGGAAATCATTGCATTTCCTGTGTTGGAAAAACTGTCATTTTCTGGTGTCAAGGAGCACCAAAAAGTTTATACTCCGAGAGAAATTTTGTCCTCCAAAATGGTCATTTGCCCAAGACATGGTTATTCCTACTCAACCAGAGTTTGAAGCTGCCCAGCGTTTGATGGTTTACCATCCGTCCTCAGCTGCTGAAGTACACTCCGAACCCACGGCCAGCC
This sequence comes from Capitulum mitella, assembly GCA_030062745.1. NCBI lineage: Eukaryota > Metazoa > Arthropoda > Thecostraca > Pollicipedomorpha > Pollicipedidae > Capitulum > Capitulum mitella. The sequence continues at coordinate 20,158,954 of CP099853.1, read as the reverse complement.
GCCCCCCCCCCCCCTCCGGCCAGCAACTCCGCTGACATACCATGTGGACCCAGGAAATTGGTTTGCTCCCCTAAACGGAGCCACTGGGCCCGCCCCTGCTGGCCACATACGCTTGCAAAGCACCTAGTTAGTCCATGTCTCTCACATAAATGCATGTCATTTTATACTCAAAAAGAGAATTTGTATTCCGACACCAGGAAGAAAAACCAGGTTTCCAACACTGTGCAATGGTCAAAGGAGCCGCAGAGAAGTAGAACACAAGACCGAGACACGTTTCCGCCGGCGGTCTTCTCCGCTTCTGCTCGCCGGCGCTAACGAGCACCGACTCTGGAGAAATACCACTCCACCCCGCAGTAAATCAACTCCGCGCAAAAGTGCGGGACGCCTGCCAAGGAACCAGTCGACCGACGGCCGGACCGGACGGCGCGCCGTCGGCGAGGCGTCTGCACGTCCGGCGCAGGACCGCCTCGCCGGCGCGGCGGCGGGTCGCGACCGACGCCGTCTCCCGCCGCCCCGTCGGGGTCGTCGGCAGCGATGATCGCCGACGTCGGCGGCGGCGGCGGCGGGACAAAAACGGCTGACGGCTCTTGTTAGTCGGCCCGGCCAAAACAGCAGCTGTCCGCCGCCGCCGACAATTGAACACGCGTTCCCGGCGCCGGGGGGGGGGGGACGCCGGAGGGTTTTTGCGCCGCCAGGGGGCGCCGGCCCGTCCGGCCCGTGACGGTCGCAGTTAGCGTCACGTCGAGGGACTCCGGCCCGCTCCCCGTCACCGGCGTGCCCTCTTCCGCGCGCACACGCCCGCACCCGCCTCCCGCCCGCGCTTTTTGCCCTCCTGCCGCGACAATGACATCCCGCGGAGCGGAAAGGGGGAGTCGAGTGTCTCTGCTCAAATAAACAGGCGGACTCCTGAGTTCACTCTCGGACGTGCGCTCAAGGTTTTTACCCGGCCGAACGCGGAAGAAGTGTTTGCGGTTCCCCGTGGCGCTTCCGCCGAGATTTCGTTCTTAGGTGGCTGCCACGCTCAGCCCAGGCAAACTAGTCACGTCGCAGCTGCACGTCACAGCTGCAGACGGAGCTGGCACCGCCGTGCTCGTGACTTCTCTTCGCTGTCCACGAGGTTCCCATTCTTCCCTCTCTTTTCCCGAGTGCTGCACTGTGACAGAGCTAAGAGCTGTCACGTCATAACGCCGCAGCCAGTACGTCACGCGTCAGAGGGTGTGACGTCGCGTGTCAGAGGCCGTGATGTTTGTCGGTCGTCCGAACGGCTTCCACCAGACAGACGGGTCCGCGAGCGTCACGGAGGAGGCGGCACAGAGACCGCGGCCGGGTCCAGCCATACCCTACCCTCTCGGAGCCAGAAGGACCATCGGGTGACTGCTGCCGTCCATGCCTTCCCGGCGACTCCCGCCCGAGGCGCGAGACCCGCAGTCAGCGGGCCGAGCGCCCACCGCGAGACAGCCGGCGGGCCGGCGGGGCAGCCAGCGGCGTCCAGCGCCGGGGGACGACGGCAGACCTCAGACAGGCGCGACAGGCGCCAGGCGGAGACAGCAGACCTCAGACAGGCGCCGGGCGGAGACAGCAGACCTCAGACAGGCGCCGGGCACCGACAGCAGACCTCAGACAGGCGCCGGGGGACGACGGCAGACCTCAGACAGGCGCCGGGGGACGACGGCAGACCTCAGACAGGCGCCGGGGGACGACGGCAGACCTCAGACAGGCGCCGGGGGACGACGGCAGACCTCAGACAGGCGCCGGGGGACGACGGCAGACCTCGGACAGGCGCCGGACACCGACAAAAAACCTCAGACAGGCACCGGCCGGAGACAGCAGACCTCAGACAGGAGCCGGGGGACGACGGCAGACCTCAGACAGGCGCCGGGGGACGACAGCAGACCTCAGACAGGCGCCGGGGGACGACGGCAGACCTCAGACAGGCGCCGGCCGGAGACAGCAGACCTCAGACAGGCGCCGGGGGACGACGGCAGACCTCAGACAGGCGCCGGGGGACGACGGCAGACCTCAGACAGGCGCCGGGGGACGACAGCAGACCTCAGACAGGCGCCGGGGGACGACGGCAGACCTCAGACAGGCGCCGGGCGGAGACGGCAGACCTCAGACAGGCGCCGGGCGGAGACAGCAGACCTCAGACAGGCGCCGGGGGACGACGGCAGACCTCAGACAGGCGCCGGGGACGACGGCAGACCTCAGACAGGCGCCGGGGGACGACGGCAGACCTCAGACAGGCGCCGGGGGACGACGGCAGACCTCAGACAGGCGCCGGGGGACGACGGCAGACCTCGGACAGGCGCCGGACACCGACAAAAAACCTCAGACAGGCACCGGCCGGAGACAGCAGACCTCAGACAGGAGCCGGGGGACGACGGCAGACCTCAGACAGGCGCCGGGGGACGACGGCAGACCTCAGACAGGCGCCGGGGGACGACGGCAGACCTCAGACAGGCGCCGGGGGACGACAGCAGACCTCAGACAGGCGCCGGGGGACGACGGCAGACCTCAGACAGGCGCCGGCCGGAGACAGCAGACCTCAGACAGGCACCGGGCGGAGACAGCAGACCTCAGACAGGCACCGGGCGGAGACAGCAGACCTCAGACAGGCACCGGGCGGAGACGGCAGACCTCAGACAGGCGCCGGGGGACGACGGCAGACCTCAGACAGGCACCGGGGGACGACGGCAGACCTCAGACAGGCGCCGGGCGGAGACAGCAGACCTCAGACAGGCGCGACAGGCGCCAGGCGGAGACGGCAGACCTCAGACAGGCACCGGGCGGAGACGGCAGACCTCAGACAGGAGCCAGGCGGAGACAGCAGACCTCAGACAGGCGCCGGTCACCGACAGCAGACCTCAGACAGGCGCGACAGGCGCCAGGCGGAGACGGCAGACCTCGGACAGGCACCGGCCGGAGACAGCAGACCTCAGACAGGCGCCGGTCACCGACAGCAGACCTCAGACAGGCGCGACAGGCGCCAGGCGGAGACAGCAGACCTCAGACAGGCACCGGGCGGAGACAGCAGACCTCAGACAGGCGCGACAGGCGCCAGGCGGAAACAGCAGACCTCAGACAGGCGCCGGGGGACGACGGCAGACCTCAGACAGGCGCCGGGCGGAGACAGCAGACCTCAGACAGGCACCGGGCGGAGACGGCAGACCTCAGACAGGCACCGGGCGGAGACAGCAGACCTCAGACAGGCGCCGGGCGGAGACAGCAGACCTCAGACAGGCGCCGGACACCGACAAAAAACCTCAGACAGGCGCCGGGCGGAGACGGCAGACCTCAGACAGGCGCCGGACACCGACAGCAGACCTCAGACAGGCACCGGGCGGAGACGGCAGACCTCGGACAGGCGCCAGGCGGAGACAGCAGACCTCAGACAGGCGCCGGGCGGAGACAGCAGACCTCAGACAGGCGCCGGGCGGAGACAGCAGACCTCAGACAGGCGCCGGGCGGAGACAGCAGACCTCAGACAGGCGCCGGACACCGACAGCAGACCTCAGACAGGCGCCGGTCTCCGACAGCAGACCTCAGACAGGCGCCGGTCACCGACAGCAGACCTCAGACAGGCACCGGGCGGAGACAGCAGACCTCAGACAGGCGCCGGACACCGACAGCAGACCTCAGACAGGCGCCGGGCGGCGTCAGCAGACCGGGCTCAGCAGGCCGCGGTGCTGGTACCGAGAAGCCTCCCCGCTTCAGTGCAGCCGGCCTGGCACAGATTTCATTACTGCCACCGGGGCGATGGCTCGCACGGGCCGGTGCCGCGATGGGGGGGGGGGGCCACCGGTGTTGCCGGGCTGAGCTGGAGGCCCCAGGTCCGCCCACGGCAGCGAAGGCGGCGCGCTCCCTCGGGTCGACCAGTCTCGCGATCGGGAGGGGTCCGGTCCGACGTCTCCCCGATGCGCAGCACCCCGCCGGCTGCAGCCGCTGCAGCGATTGGTAGCCGCAGGCGCGGCGTTTGCCGTTTTGTGGCCCCATGCCGGACCGAACCGGCGCCGTGCACGATCGGGGAGGGTTCGGAAAAGCCCCGGCTTGTCTGATGTACGCGAATGCAGCGGAGTTAAACCTCCCAACTCGTTTGTCCGGAACGTATGAACGCAGCCGGCTTTCAGCTTCTATCTATCTGGTGCGCCAATCGTAACGACGCTTAACTGTTGACAGATAGGTAACTAACTGGCGCTGGAAACAGGCAGGAGTCCAGGAATGTAACTTTTTAAGTGAACTGGAGGCCTGCTCACGTTTTGTACTGGGTACTCCTGATCACTGTGGGTGCTGCTGCCAGCCCCATGTCCTATGTTCAGTTCATAAATCCTTGAGGGAGCCCAGTCAAGATTGGGGGCGCCAAAGCACCCACAAAAGAATAGAAAACCACCTCGAAACATGCGCCCAGTATCCGACCCAGCATTGGGCATCCGCGGCCCACTGCTCTGGAATCACGACACCGCCAGTGTCGCGGTCAGGTGGGACAGCTCCGCCGGCTACTGCGCCAGCCCAGAGGTAATGGGACGCTCCGCATGGCGTCCTCCATTGAAGCGCATTCCGTTCGCGCCGACACGTCTGCCGTCCGAGTCGGCGGACCCGGCCGGACCAGCTATTCGTTTTCTCTCATTACGGCGAGCCGACCATTCACAACCGCTTTTTGGGCCCGGTATTGATATGGGCCCTGCATGCCGGCCATATGCTGTTCGCAAAGCGGGCCATTCATGGTAGCAGGCACGTCCGCGCATGAAAGCTTCAACGCGTCCGTCCGCTTCCGTACGGCGGCAGCTCCACTGAAGTCTACCGAGATCCACCGCGTCCGACCAATTAGGGCCCGCAAAAACTCCGAGTGCAGGGGCCGGAAAATCTGCCTAATGAGGCGTGCCGGTCACCAGTCACGCAGCCGCAGCCGATCTGGGTCAGCTCGGGCGGCCGCCGACGCCGGCCGCCGACCTGACCCGGCCCGGGTCACCCCGAGCTGGCACACGAGGCTCCGAGGGCTGACGGACCATGCTGGGACCGAGACGATCCCGTTCCTGGAAAAGCCGGGCTACTGCTCGAGTCCCGGCTTTATCGTGATGCCCGATTTCGTGCCGTCGTTTAGTGCAGTAATCCAGGGCTTACGTGCGGTAAACTGTCGGTAGCTGGTTTCCAGCATATCGAGCGCATCTTGGGCATGCAATGAGTGCACGTGATAGCCTAACCGGCGGGCATGCTCACTGGGCTCCACATTTGTCTACCTAACTTCATTTCATTTCACTATAGCCTCCTGCGCTCTACTCTACTCCATTCTGTTTCGTCTTATGTCTTTCGTCTTAATGCCTGTTCCACTCAAAGGTTTACGGTGCTGCGAAATTTTGGCCCTACCTGTCACAGATAATTTTTCAGTTACAAATAACCAGCTGTGTGCTTCCTCCACGACACGGCAGCTATTCTCCACAGCCCGCTCTCCTCTGCCGCTCTCCTCTGCCGGGAGCTCCGGCAGCGCCCGCGACAGCACTGTGACGCTGCCGCAGCGCCGAGGCAGGCGCCGGCCCGTCTCGTGTTGGCCGCCGGCCGCGCCCTCCGCCCACCACCAGCCTTCTCGGGCGGCCCAATAGCGCCGTCACCCGCCGGGCCGGCCTGCACACGGGTCACGCGGCCGCCGCCGCCCCTGCCAATCGCGGCCGGCCGGGCGTCACGTGTTACCGGCTTCTCCCGGGCGGTTACGCGAGCGGCTCACGCGACATGCAGTGACGGAGAAACCCGGCACGATTACGCCGACATGTTTCTGGACGGCGCCGGCGCCCTCGCATGTCGGACGGGCGTTCGCGGTCGCCGTAAATCGACAGTCCGGGCCTGGCCGCGGCGTAACTGTTCATTACCGGCCCCACCACACCGCTGACGGCCGGCTCGGCGGAGATCGCCCCTGCTGTGGTCCCGCGGCGGCGGCGGAAACCTGCCCAGTCGCCGGTCGGCGGAGTAAACCGCAGCAGGCGCCGCAGGCGGAGTAAACCGCAGCAGGCGCCGCAGGCGGAGTAAACCGCAGCAGGCGCCGGCCGGCGGAGTAAACCGCAGCAGGCGCCGGCCGGCGGAGTAAACCGCAGCAGGCGCCGCAGGCGGAGTAAACCGCAGCAGGCGCCGGCCGGCGGAGTAAACCGCAGCAGGCGCCGCCGGCGGAGTAAACCGCAGCAGGCGCCGCAGGCGGAGTAAACCGCAGCAGGCGCCGGCGGGACGCAGGGTCGACTCGCGGTCGCAGGAGACGGCCGATCGACCCCGTCTGACCTTCTGCGACCTCGCCGGAGGCGCTCAATACGGCGACCCCGCTCTGACCCCACGGCGGGGGACGACGACACAGGGGCACACTCACGTCCCTCGTCCGCGCGAACGCATTCTGCCAGCGTTCGGCAGCAGCAACAGCATTCCCATACTAAAACGACAAACACGACGCGAAACGGAGCGGAAGCAGGAAAACGGGAACCCTTGCGCGAGACCCAAACGCCCCGCGCCTCCCAGCACGGCCGACAGGTGCCGCCACAGGCGGCGGCGGCGGCGGCGCGCGGCAACGGCGGCGCGCCGCTCCGTTTTGATTGGGGCCATTTCGCGCGGTTTCGCGCCGCCGCGGCCTGCCGGCGCCCGAAATCACTGCTCGTACCGCGCCAGCCGGGCCGCCGTTCCTGAACGGCGCCGCCGCGCGCTTTTTCGCTGAAATATGGCTTTCTTTCCGGCGGCGGGTGCTGTGAGAGCCGACGCGGCCAGCCCGGCGCAGGCGCCGGGTCCTAATGGTGGACGTCCGTCCGAGACGTCGGTGAAACAGCGCCGAGATCGTAATTGGAGAGCCAGATGGCCGGCGATTCCGACCAAGCCTCAATGGGCGCCATGGCCGTGCGTGCCTGTAAAGCACCTGTTGGTTCTGTCGTCGCCGGCTCGTTAGCCACATATTCATAGGTCAAAAGTCCGGACAACTGGCCGTAATGAGACCCGTAATGGTGCTTGGAATGCGCACTTCTGAGGTAGCCTTTCTGAATGGGGCTGAATGAACGGGATCTTTCGCGGCTGGGACTTCAAGAAGAGAAGGTGCACTTTATGCCAAACACGGGGAGAGGCAATTAAGGGGACCGACGCCCAACGAGTATGCTCGTCCGCATCGAAAGTGGCAGCCGCTGGCTGGCGTGAATCAGTTCAAACTAACGTCCACATCCCCGCGTACGCATATTAGCAGCAATCAGTGTCACAGAAAACGGCAAAACGCCTCGCGCGGCGTTACCCGCCCTACAGCACATCGTTATCTCGCCGCCAGCCCCGCCAGACACCGGTTTCCGCCGTCGGGCGGCTCCGGACGGACGCGGTACCCGGCGCCGACTCGTGTCCGCCGCCGGGCCGGCGCCGGACCGGCGGGTCCGCCGCCGCCGCTCTCCCCGTGGACCGGCCGCCGGGAAAATGGCCGGCCGGGCCGCCCGGTAACCGGACACCGCGAGCCGCCGCTCCGCGGCCGGCAGGGACGGTTCCAGCGACGCGCGCCAGGGGAGACGATCACGCGTCCGTCGAAAACGCCGGGCGCGCTGGCCCAGGCGCGGCGCCACCGCGACCACGCGTCGCAGCGCCGGCGGGCACGGCCGCGGCAGCTGCCGGCGGCGGCTGCCGGGCGGCGAAGGCCGGGCAGGCGGAGCCGCCGCTGGCTCCGGCTGCACGCAGCCCGCGCCGGCGCCGCTCTTTGCCGCGTAATCGGCACTCTTAATCGGTGCCGCCGACTGTGTACCGTCGGCGTGCGCCGGCCCGCCGCACGTGCCGCCGCCGCCCGACGGTCAGCCCCGGGGTGGACGTGTGTTGCCTCCACAGGGAGGTGAGCGGCGGGCGGCGAGAATTCCGACCGGGCTGCGGACAGGTGTGGCGACAGGGTCGATCGTCCGGAACCCGAACGGAAACACTCGAGACTGCGACTGAGAGCAGGCCTTCCGGCTCTCACTGGAGCGTCGCACCACACTGTCAACGGTTTTCGCCGTAATGTGCTTGGAGCGGAACCCTCTGGACGTCCACAAGATCACCGGTCTTGTGCCAGCCATCAACCAGGTCATCATCAGTTACGATCACTGAAGATAAAGCAGGCAGGCGTCCACCGACCGGCTCTCCGGCAAGGGCCGAATCATCGGTTATTGGATTACTTCAGGACGCTCTCGACTGCCAGCGTCATTTCGCGCCGCAACGCCGGCTGTCGCGGGGGACGGCAAAATGCCGCTATTACCCGGACTCGAACCGGGAGCTTTCGGCCTGAACGCAAGCTTTCAGCCCGGCAGCAAGGACTGAATCGACGGATTAGGAAACCGACTGCGGCTGAACGGTGACCGCAGGACAGCGATAGGACTAGAAACAGTAAATTTAACACCCTCTCCGCTTCCCTGGTCTTCACAGACAGAATTTCCCGTCCCTGACCACTTGGGTGGTTAGGTTGTTAGGTTATATAGTAGGGTTAGGTAAGGTCGTTACGTAGTTAAAGAAGCCTTCAGCCAGACAGCCAGACAATCTTCGGCGTCAGGAGGCTGACGCCGCCAGGACGCTGACGACGGAGGGCATCCTGCACAGCAAACGCCACCGCCGCGCCACCGTTGCCGCCGCCGCCATGCTGGAGTCCCGCGCCGTTGCGAAATCGCTGCACCCCGCGCCGGTGTCGTCTCTCAGACGCCCGCACCGACGACGCTCCACCCCCTCAGGGCGGCCCCCGCAGCGGAGGTCGCCAACGAATCGGCGGCGACTTTCCGACGCCACTTTTTGCGGCGTCGTTTGACGAGACGTAGACGGGGAGGCTTCACGGCGTTCTGAGTTCAGGCACAAACATTGCCTTTGGAGTGGCTCTCTACACGGGGCGCCGTCCGACAGAGGTGAAGCGCCTGACACTCGTAGTGGCTGGTGCGCCGCATTGGCCGCCGTTTCGGCGTCACGACGTCACGTGACCGTGCGTTTCACTCGCACGTCGCACGGCCTTTGGCGGCCCATTCGGCGGGGCCGCTGCCGCTTTGAAGACCGACGCGCCGGCGTCATTGGGCGGCCGACAGCCGCGCCGAGTCAAAAGGGCGTCACAAGAGCGTCACAAAGGTAGCGCTGACGGCGCTGACGGGCCGCGGCCGAGCGGGGCGCTGTTGTGTTGCGCTGTTGTTGTGTTGTGTGTTGTGAGAGCCGGCCGGCGGGCTGACGTGTGACGTGACGCGGTCGCGTGACGCACCGTGACGGAGGACGGGCCGACGAGCGGACCCCGACGTGAGCGTACCCCGGCGACAGCTGAGCGCTCACGCGCAGACACCCGCCGGAGCACCTCTCGGCCCCGGCTGGCGCCGGGACGCTGGCTGTGCTGGCCGTGCTCGTGCCCCGTCTCTGGCTCCGAACGCAGCCTGAGTTTCACCCGAGCTCCTGTATCTGTAGCTCCCACCTGACGCCCGACGAAACGCAGCCAGACCATACCACAGCGCAACATATTCGCCAAACTACACGCAAGCACAAAACGGGGACAAAAACCGCGCGGCGAACGAGCGCGTCCTGTGGTCGCGGCGGTCGAACGATCCGCCCGGCGGCGACCGGCCGGTCCAGCCCGTGTCCGACCGCCGCGGGGCGCCACCCGACGGGGCCGCACCGGCCGACGAACGTCGACTCGACGCCGACTTCCGCGCCGGCGGACCGGGCGGCGCGCGGTTACGACCGGCCGACACGTGACGGCCGATTTAGCGGGCGGCCGTCAGCTGCGCGCCGGGCCGGGCCGGGCCGGGCCGCCTCGAGTGGCGGACATTTGCGCTGTCACAACAGGCCGCGTCCGCAGCTGGTCTGCATCGACGGCCGCCGCCGACCGGGCCGGCCTCTTCGACTGCGGCTAATTGTGAAGGAGGGCCGCCGTCGGCCGACGGAGAGAGAGTGTCGGCAGCGCGGGGTCGGGCCGACCCGGCCCGGACAGGTGCGTCTTTGTGGCGCCGACGGCGTCGTTCCGACGTGGTCGGCTCGCCCGCGGCGCAGCTGCGACGGCTCGACTTCGCGACTAATCAAAGCCGCCTTTGAAGTGGGCTTTGATTCGGTCGGGCCGCGCGAAGTCGCGACGTAGTTTTCCGCTTCCCAATGCGAGAAACTCGACGCGAACAAACGCTCCTCGAGTTCCAATCACGCGGTGAAAGGAGCGCCGCACTCCGCGCAGATTTGCCGCCAGGTGCTGAGCGCGCCGCGGAGCGGAAGCCCGGAGAGCGCGTCGGCTCCCGAACCGACCACTCTTTCACCATCCTCGTCGCGTTCGACGCCGGCTGACGCCGTCAGCACTGCGAAATTCCGCCAGCGGGCAACGAGCGGGCCTCATCCGACGTTCGTCCGTCGCTCGTCCGTGGCTGGCGTGTGGCTCGTCCCCTGCTCGTCCTCCGTTCGTCCACCGATCGCCCACCATTCGTCAACCCTTCGTTCGCTGTTCGTCTCCGGCCGTCCTCCCTCGTCCGCGGCTCGTCCTGCGCTCGTCCGCCGCTGATCCTGGACTCGTCCGTGACTCGCTCTCCCCTGTCCGCGGCTCGTCCGCCGCTGATCCGGGACTCGTCCGTGATTCGCTCTCCCCTGTCCGCGGCTCGTCCGCCGCTGGTCCGGGACTCGGGGCGACCCGGCCGGCCCCCCGCCGGCGCGGCCGAGGCCCACAGCCGGGCAAGACACGGCCGGCCCGCAGCACGGTATTCAATTACGGCCCGGTCGCGGCCGGCCGGGCGCCGCACGAACTCCGCCCGCCACGGCGCGACCCCCCGCCGGAGCCGGCAGCGGCGCGGCCGCCGCCGCGACGCGCTGTCGCGTGCTCGAGCGCCGCGGGATCTTGATTGGAGCGCTGCTCAGAGGGCGCCTCGCCTCTGCACGGTGTGCTGGTGAGCTCACTCCGGTGCCGGCGTGGTGCGAGAAGGTCGACTTTTGCGGGCTGGCTCGAGTGGTTTTAACAAAGGAATGTGGCATAAAAGAACCTTATTTCGACACGGTCATCAGCCACGCAAAAAAACTGCCTGCCACAGGTTCTACCAAACAGCAAGCACGCAATGGTGCTTTGGTGAATATAAGGACACGTTTGGACGTACCGGACAGTCTCGGTATGTATGAGTGGATATACAGTAACACGAAGACAGGTGGGTGAGGAAGGATCGATGTAATATTTAGCATACAAGGATTTACGGGGACTGGATATCAGGTATTCCGTAATATCCATTGTATGTCCTTATTGTAATATCTCGCGTATACTTACATCAGACAATGAGGGGTTACGGTGCTGCCTCCTCTCCCTGAACAGGACCCCTGGCACCGCCCCTGCCCCCTGGGCCGATAATCGCCCATTCTCCGGGCGGGCAGGGCAGCCTGTGTGTTTTTGCCGCTGCCCTTTTGTGCGCGGAATTAGGGGGGCTGTCGGCGGTCAGGTACGCTGGAGAGGGCGGCCGGACCGGGCGCGCCGGGCCGGGCCGGTCGCTGAGGGTGGATTTCACCCCGCGGACCTGAGCGGGAGGCCGCGGCGCTGGCGGTGGGCTCTGTTCGCCGACGGAAGACCGCTTCATCAGGACTGGCGCCGCGTCAGCCGGCGGTGGGAGCGCGGCTGAGCCACTCCAGCCAGCTTCAAAAAAAAAACGTGGTTGTACACATCGGTGCAGAAGCGTTTTTGTCGTTCTCTGGGCCAGAGACGCTATCCGGTAATTTCGTTCCATGTATCACGTAGTGTCATGTACCATGCAGGCAGACAGTATCATGAGACTATAAGATTACGACCATTAACGTGATGTCACGTTGGTGCGATCGCCGCGTTTCCTGCGCTGTGTGCTGCTGCACTCACAGCTGCACAGAGTGTTGGCGACGCCGTGGGTTCACGCGGAGGTAGAACCCGAACCGTCCACGGCGTGGCAAACCGCCGAGACGTTACACCGACGGCAGACAGCGGCGGCCGCGTGGGTTGCGTGAGCCGACGAACCCACCAAGACTGGAAAAGGCGTTGCTTTTTGGTGCTGAAGAACACCAGAAAATATGTGCTCCGAAAACATTTTGTACGCCAAAAGTTTGATCTTGTGCCTCCATCAAAAATCTACCATGTTAAGCATGTTCCATATAATGTTACCATATAACTATGTACGCAGATTTCTAACTCTGCAAGCAAATGACTCTGTCGCCATTCAGGAAAGCGGGTAAGATGTCAAAACTGACTTCCTAAACCAGCATTACTCTTTCCAAAATTTTGTGCTCCAAACCAAAAATCATACTCCGACACCAAGAGCAAAAAAACAAATTTCCGACCCTGAACCCCACGGCAACGCGACCACACGCACCCTGAGCCCGCGGCGTCCGCGCGTCACGGCACGTCACGGCGCGTCACGGGCCGGGCCTCGCCGGAGGCCGTCAGCCTCCCCTGAGGCTGTCCCGGCCCGGCCGGTGTCGCTCGGCTTCCAGTCGGACGGCCGCGCGGAGCGACAATGTCAAGGCGACTCAGCCCGTCCGACCGACCGGCCGCGCCGCCGACCACTAACGACGCTTTGATAGCGCGCGCCGCCAACACCGCCGGCGCACGTGACCGCGGCCGCGGCCGGGCGGCGCCGTCACGTGACGGCCGCGCCGCGCCGCGCCGAACCTGTTCCGATACATGCGCCGGCCATTAACGCTACTACCGATGTGGAGATAATATCCGTAATTTGCCGCTTTTTCGAGCGGCGCCCGGCTAATTAGGCGGTACTTAGCCGGGCCGCGGCGCTATCGGCAGCGACATCGGCCGGGCCGCGTCGACGCTCGGCCGGGCTCAGCCGACTCGTCCGGCGGCCGAGGCGGCCGGCGTCGGGCGCGCGGCGGCCGGACCCGTCCGCCGGCTGGCGCTCTCGGGGCGTCAAAACGCCGGCGCGCGTTCCGCCTCGGCGGGCAGGGGCGCTCGCGACGAGCGCGCGAAGCGACGCGCCGCGCGCCGAAACCGCTTCCAGGCGGCGCCGCTCGAACCGCGGCCGGCGCCGGAACCGGTTCGTCCGCCGCCCGAGCGGCCGCTGTTCGCCGGCCACGCCTGCGCGAGCCGGCCGGCGGGCGGACGTGGCGTGCCGGCGATCGCATGCGGCGGCCGGCGGGGCGGCCGCACGCCAAACGGCTCGGATAAACCCGGCCGGGCGTGCGCGGCCGGTGTCATCGTTAGGCGGCCGCCGACGGCCGCGGTTAGCGGTTAATCGGGTACGGCCGCGCGGCGTGAACAGAGCTTGGGGACCCGGGGACGGGCGGCGCGCGGGCGGCCGCGCGAGCGGGAGCCGGGCCGCGAAAGCGAAGCGAATCCCGAGTAACGACTGCAATACCACGCCCGGCGGAAAGCGTGACACGCCCGGACGTGAGGAGACGTTTCTCCCGGACTGGTGATAAAGTCATCGAGAGGCCTGGTCAGCCGCTGCAGCGCTGACCATTGAATGGCCGGAGAGTGGCGTGACAAGATCATGTTGCGTTCAAGGTAACAGCGCGCCATAGGGCAGGCAGTGTAAGAGGTCCAACAACCTTGAATAACTTAACACTTGTCCTGAGATGCGCGTGAAAAATTATCTCAGAGTGACTTCGCTCCTGCCAACTTTTGAACAGATACCACGCCTTTGGTAGCGCTATGTCCATCACATAATTTCGAGTCATAGCCTTCGTTAATTTAGGTGAAAGTAATAAAAATCATGATAAGATAAGATATCGTGAATACCACGATATCTTAATTTACGGAGCACTGGCAGGTATCGTTTCCAGCAGGAAAAAGGATACACCAAACCAAGCATAACACCATTTTTGGCCTGATTTCTATTCGAAACACCTCGAGAATTGTTCGAAATATGCGTCTCGAAACTGGCCGCTGGTTTGATTGATTTATGTTTTCAATCAAACCTTCTCACCACTTTATCCTGACAATATATCTTCATTACCAGCCTTGTCACGTTTGCATTCTTTTGCATACGCCACCTCCGCTTTTCGAAGCGCAGCGTAAAAGACGCTAATACCACAAATCGTCTGAAATAGTGTTTCATGAAGCGGTCGCTATTCACAGCGGTTCAGAGAATTTCCCATGACTGGTGGTTTCGAGGACAGGGCAAATACCGCACATTGTGAGCGCCGGGCCGACCCCTCCTGACTTTCGGCGCCCAATGACCCCTCCTGACTTTCGGCGCCCAATGACCCCTCCCGACTTTCGGCGCCCAATGACCCCTCCCGACTTTCGGCGCCCAATGACCCCTCCCGACTTTCGGCGCCCAATGACCCCTCCCGACTTTCGGCGCCCACTGCGGAGCGTCAGGAGCGGATGGCACTGAGCGGCGACTCCTGGCAGCTCCTGGCCGCTCCTGGCCGAGGAATGCGGGCTCCGTGTGTGCGCAGTGCGGCGGCGCGTGCCGGTGCTGTTCAAACGCCGCCGTCTCAGCCGAGAGCCGGGTCAACACGGCGCCGGACGGCCGCGTCCGCCGACTCTCCGACAAACAGCAGCCAAAGGCAGAGTCCGTCGACTCTCCGACAAACAGCAGCCAACGGTAGAGTCCGCCGACTCTCCGGCAAACAGCAGCCCACGGCAGAGTCTGCCGACTCTCCGACAAACAGCAGCCAACGGTAGAGTCCGCCGGCTCTCCGACAAACAGTAGCGGACGCAGGCAGCAGAGTCCGCCGACTCGCCGACAAACAGCAGCGGACGTAGACGGCAGAGTCGGCGGATTCTCCAACAAACAGCGGCCGGCGCAGGCGGACGGTGCCGAGGTGTGCACAGATGCCTCTCTTCGCCACGGCTCCACGGTTCGGAGGAGAGGGATATTGCACCTGTCATGGCCCTCCGTTCACGCAGCGCCCAACGGCGCCGAATGAAATTTCGCAAAAGCCGGAAGAAGTGTCACGCGATCCTTCTCCTCGCGGAGACTTTTCCGGTCAGTTATGCTTCGTCCAGGGACAGAACTCTCCCAAAATTATTCAGGATGTACGGCCAGGTTAAGCCTAATTCTTTCCACGCAACACCATACGTGCAATGTTGACTTTTCGTGAAGTTGGGGATGCGGATGCATCCCCAATTTACAAAAAAAAGTTCTACCCGTGGTTTTCTCGTCCTGCCAACGCTCGTGACGCCTCCGCCGCCACTTCCGACGATGCCCTATTACGTGTTGCTGAAACTCGCAGAGAGAAAAATTCGAACAAAGGAAAACAAGTTAAATTAACTTGGCTAAGTCTTTGACAAGCAACAATTAAGGTTATGCAAAACCGCATTTTATATCCACGCCCCAGGCTTTATGCCGAGATGCTATGCGTCCCAGTCAAATGAATTTAACGAGAACAACAATGGGAAGAAAGTCATACTTTTTGCTTAAGGAATGATGCAAACAAATCACTGCCATTTTTGTCCTTTGAAAAACAAGAAAAATATGTGTAACCAATTTTTGGCTGGTCCTCGGTAATAGCATTTGGGTTAGGTTTTATTTTCGTTTCCATGCACACGGCGATTTTATCGCATTCACGAAGCGTCCGTTCTCCAACGAACGGGACGTGGTCGAGGAGTCACGACGATTGCCATTGTTCGGAAGTTTCGTACTCACCCATGCAAGTCCCAGCTGCCGCACAGTCGGAGATACAACCGCCACTGTATCCCAACGCGCAGCGTTCACAGCAACGCCGTTCAAAGAGCGGCCCCTCCTGCACCCTCAGACGCCGTCTTCCGTCTCCCCTACCAGCCGCACACACGCACACACACCGCTGCGGCGCGCGACCAACTGGCGCCCGAGCCGGGCCTCCAGCTGACTGACGCCGCCAGCCGGACGGCGCCTGTCTGCGCATGCGCTCTGACCGCCGTCGGGCCGGCCGCCGGCCGGCGCGAGCTGCTCGCGGGGGATGTAGGTTTGGGTGTATTTGAGGACTGGCATTTAGAGGCAAGAACAGTTTTTGGTGTTCCGAAGCGTTCTAGGCAGGTGCGGATCCGGGATGTTAGAATTGGGATGGCCGTTCTTGGAAGTCGTCCCACCGGTTTTCCCGGTCGTTTTCGGACTGCTTAAAGGGATCAGTCTGGTCGACTTTTTAAGAAAAAGTAAGCAGAGTTACAGCTGTCTTTGGACGAGCGTCAGTAACGGAAAAACGCCGGAAACTTTCTTTGGAGATTTCCAGCAAGGCCACGGAGTCATGTTTCAGTAACAACGTCGGGGGGAGGCTAACAGGACGCTGCGCCACCTGCACTCTCACACAGCCACCCAATCTGTGAGCACACAGCGATAAAACAACGAAGTTTTTTCCTCGGTGTAACCAGCCGGCCGCAAACTGCATGCTGATCGTCAGCAGCGAGCCTGAGACGCACGTACCGGAACACGAGCCTCGCTCACACGCCGCAAACGGTGGACGCGGTCAGACTTTCTCAGCAGTGAACGGGGTGGAAGATCAACCGCCTGTGAGCGTGTTTTCTGGTCTGTAGGAACGCCAAATGGCGTAATTTATCCTGGGGGCAATGTTCGATTCCCGAGTTCACGAAGGGTCTGGGAGGGTGAATGCGAAACAGTCTCATGTTCGTGCACGGCCCGTCAAGAATGAATGATCCCTCAATTTGAGCCAGACGTTTCAAAGACGGTTGGAGAGGTTGTGGGGCATTCATTACACGAATGGTAAGCTTTGCTCTTTTAGCAAAGGCACGCACTTTTTTGCCATGTCAATAATAGCTACGGAAGAATATTGGCAGTTTTCGAAGGAACCCGACCTCTCAGTAATGAAGCATTCAACCCCACCTTAAATTTTGGATATTTAACGTTAGGTCAATGTAGGTCTGATATCATGCTGAGACACGCGGAAGACAGAATCCATTTCAGCCCCTCAGATACAACCGCCGGCCACCTCAGAGACCGAACATTAGTGTCTCTTTGAGTCTGAACCAACACAGCACCTTTATGAACTGTCTGTGATGCTGTGGAAAAGGTCAGTTTCGGTCCAGTTTTTCATACACAAATGACAAAAGCTTGCCAGAAAGTGAACCACACCCTCATTACGTTTCCAGCATACGTTTTCACAACAAAGTTCCCATGAGCACCAAAAGAAAAAAGGCCTTCTGAAAACTACAAAAATGTCACCATTGCTGGTGGCCTTATGGCAAAACGTGCGTCCCCCCCCCCCCCTCCAAGAAAAACAAGCAGCATGGAGACCGTGCAGGATGGCTAGAAGCCCTGAAGGATAGCAGGGCGCAGACCCCCAGCAGTAGTCCTATGGCGATAGCGGGAAAGAAACTGCCTGAAATGTTATGCAGAACCCTCTCCACTAAGCGCAATATTCTTAAGATGTCTCCAGCCATGTCATACAGTATAAGTTTGAGACGATTTTACGTAGCGAAACTAACATCATCGACACGACAAACAGTGCAAGCAGCATCTTTCCGGCATTTTGCGTTCTGTTTACGTCAGCTTATCAGCATTCTCCACATTACGTCATTCATTCGTCATGTCCAAACTGCAGCAACTACAGCATAGGCAGAAGTCGTGTAATCTGAAGCTGCACACCGGTAAGTACTTATGCCTGCTGTGCGGAAATGGTCAACGACGAATGGTGACCTTTCCGTTTTTTTCATTCAGCTCTGTTCTGAGGAAATATGTACGGCAAATCCATATTTTTTTCCGCCATCTCAGTCTTGTCAGTTCCACTCAACACAACACGTTTTAAGCCTGAAACACTCCATCTTGCGATGCGCTTGACCGCTCTGGGCCAACAGCGCCGTAATCTTCTTCAGCTAGCAGAAAGCGAGAGCTAAATCATGGCCCTTGCTAACCCAAGACAAACGCTCCGAATTGTGTCCCACTTTAGTCGCTGCGTGCATTTTGTTTCACCGCCGCGCCGTTGGACATGGACAAAGTCACGCAGTGATATTTACGTGACACGAAACACTGGTTGTGGCGCGAACTCATTCATAACGGTGTTTGCATTACAAGCGCCGAGAGCTTTGCAAGACATGTTTATTCAGTGTCGCTCTGTGCTTGCTCGCAGTGGCGTTCCCGTTTAGATTTCACCCATGCGTGAGCGTATTTACGGTGGAGGCGGCAGTGCTGTAGGCCAAGCCATTTATTGGCACAGCCCTAGCCACCCTGACTTCCACAGAAGACTCGAGTCAGAGTCTGGCGACAGATCGAGTCGCACCCACCGGTTGGCCGCAGAGGAGTCGGAGTCGGAGTCACGTGTCGGCGTCAGCGTGGTGGTCGGGCTCACGATCGTCAAGAGAGACGTCAAGCTGGGGTTGACTCCTGAAGCAGGCCTCGGAGAGTTGACTCAGGAAGTCGGGGTCAGAGGATCAGGAGGTTGAAGTCAAAAGGTCTTGACAAGAACCAGATTCGAAGGTACAGGAAATATGAAGGAGAAAGACGAAAAAAACGCAAAAGAGAAAAGGACGAACTGCTCAGTTTACCATATTATATTGTATTATATTTATTATGTTACATTTTATCACACTATAGTATAGTTTATTATATTATTTTATATTATACAACATTCAGACGGTTGCTGTTCAGTTTGATGTCGCTACGAGCGGCCGAAGCCGTGAACGGCGAGATCAGCACTGTGCTTCCGTGCAAAGTTGCCCTCAGCGTTTTTGGAGCGGTTCCTGCTGAGGCCCATCAGAGGGTCCTGCCCTGCAGCAGGGAGTTACATGGGCGGCCAGCCGTGCGGCCGGCTAGGACCAACGGGCTGGGGCGGCTGCAAAGGCCTGACGAGGCGTGGCTGCGGCTGTGTCTGGCCGAGGATTACACAGGAAAATTGGGCATACGTTTTTATATCCTGCACTTATCTTGACATTTTCTACCATGCCCAGAATGTAATTACAACATTCTAGTGCTTGAAATGAGAAGTATTAACACAACATTATCATCATCTCTACGGCTGTGGAGCGGGTGGCCGCAAGAAAGTACAGCCGTGTAAACTTCTGTTCCGCAGACCATGGCTCCGCTGGCCAAGGAGCCAAAATCTAGAGCTATTTCGCCGCCGATCCAAAACAGACGGTACGGAGATGCCGTCCTCGCGGACTGCCACGCGGACTACGAGACACAGGTGACGGGGCACAGGACCTCCCTCAGAGCGTCGAACCTTGGGGCCGGTCGTGTTTCGACTGTGACCCGAGGGGCGGCTTAGTGTAGTGGCCTTGTAGCCGATGGAACCTCGGTTCGATTCCGGATAATGGCGAAATTTCGCCGTCCTTCGCGACAACCGGCGTGGAAGGTTGCCACGCGAAATGACCCGGCAGTCGAAAGCCTCATTAGGTAACCCAATAACCAGCCGACTGGGATCCGAGCATGTCGCCACAGTGCCGCGGGGCGACGGTGTCACTACCGCGGCCAGTGTCTGCCTTACAGTTCCCAACGCCTCAAAGGGCCCGGCCAATCAGCCAGAAAACTATGCCATGAATGCCGAGCTCCTTCGAGTCTGCTACGGCGGCGCGCACCAGAATGCCCTACTAATACCAGCCTGAAGAATTTTCAGCTCCGAGTGTTTTCCCCGGTTACTGCATTTCATGGATGGTGGACTTGAAAAGGTATCGGGCCGCGTGCGTAACGGTCCGAACAGAGGAAATTAATTCTCCGGGCGCGGGCGAAGCGCTCCTGGGAGGATGATCGATCACGCAACCTGTTTGCGCACCACCAGACACTGCGCAATAGACTCTGTTAGAACCGGAACATATTAGCTCAGACGCGAGGAGCCTGAGGGCGAAACAAGAAAGCGGGAATGCGAGAAGCAAATGAGTTAAAAACTCCGAATGACTGGGAATTGTGCACTGTTTTAAATTAATGACCGATTGTTTAAATAAATAAATAAATTTAAGTTTTTAAATAAAGGTTTTAATTGTGTCTTTAAATAAAAGTTGGAAAAAAGTGTTCAAAATAAATAAACCTTTCGCTTACAGGTGACACCGACTGCTACAGAGACGTACCCAAACATTCAATTTGCATGCCGATGCCGACCAGGTGACCAGGAAGCCCGCGTCGAGGCTCAATTACAAAGCGGGCTCGCCACGCCACGATTACGGCGCATAAATCAGAGCGGCATTTCCAGCGCGACACGGCCGACACCCCGTGGTTAGCTCCGGGCGGCGGCCGCCGTGAGAAACCCGTGAAGACGCATCGCTAGTCCATTACCCTAACGCCGACCTGATGAATGGACCGATGGCGTGCAATGCGGCGCCGCCGACCGGCGAACGAGCACGGCTTCGGGGCGGCCGCCGCCACCCGGGCCGTGCACCGTGCACTCGCACGCCTGGCCGGGCGAAGACCGACCCTTGCGGCGGTTCCACCATCCTCGTTTTGGCGTTTTGGTGGTTTTGGCGGCTTGGCGGTTTTCGAATTTTTGCGTTTTGGCGGTTTGGGCGTTGAAGCGTTTTGTCGTTTTGGCGGTTTTGGCGGTCTGGCGGTTTTTGCGTGTTTGCATTTCGGTGGGTTTGGCGTTGTAACGCTTAGGTGTTTTGGCGGTTTGGGCGGTTTGGCGGCGGCGCTAAACCGCCCGCGGCGACGCGTCGTTAGCTGGTGGCGGAAACGCGCAGTAAATGGCGGGCTGCGTGAGCCTGGTTTCGCACAGGAATTATCCAATTTGTCCCGAACACCCCGACACCGCTAGTGGCTAGAAACTGCTAGCCGTGTGGTCCGTCCTTCGTAATTCCTGTGGTTAACTCCGAAACGGGGCCGTTCAACTTCTGATTCCGCCATTAGCTCACAAATGGGCGGGGATTTTATTACATTGTATGATTGTCCGATGTTGGCTAATTGGAATCGCGAGGCAAATTGGCCGTGGAGGGCACTGCCGCAGTGACAGGTGCGGTGATTCTGAAGGATTGCCCCGACCGCAGCTCGAAACACGTGGGCCTTTAACAAGAGCGCCGCTGCAGGTAAAGAGTTGGGGCAGTGCCGTAAAGCTTCATTTGGAAAAGCTGACCCCAGCTTTTCATTTATTTCATAGTCCCGTTTCGGCGATACCCGTGATGTCCGGCGTCGAATGCTGAGAAATGGGACGCCCTCGCCTTTCGAAAGACAAGTTGCAACTTCCTGCAACAGGGCACACAACCGGCGTCACCGTTGCTGTTCACATCTGAGGCTTACTGGCCGGCCGGTGTCGTGACAGCTCAGTCGTCTGCTCAGGTCGTGTATCGCATGAGCTCAGTCCAGCCCGCCCGGGCCGATGTGTTCGCGCTCCTGTACACGGAGCGGCGCCGGCTAATTTACGAACGGCCGGCACGCGAGGCCGCGGGGATGCAACGCGAGCAGTTCACTGACTTGTGAACTGGATGACGGACGGCGGCGCGCCGTCGGGAGACGGCGAGGCGGCGGCTGGCGCGCGGCTCCGGCAACGTCGGCCCGCGGCAGCCGGCCAGGCCCGCTCCGATTGCTGCAGAAATCCGCGCCGAAACGTTTGTGTTCACGAAACGTCGGACCCACACCGAAGTTTCGGATCCGGCGCCGAGACCGCAGGTATTCGTCGAAGCGTCGACTTCGCTCCGAAACTGTGGATCCTCGTCGAAACCACGGGTCCTCGCCGAAAACTCGGATTCCCGCCGAAGTTGTAGATCCCGCCGAAACTGCGGATCTCCGCCGAGTCCGTGGAGTCCGTCGGCGGACGCGGCGGCGGACGCGGCCGGCCGCCAGACGGCGGTCCGCGGAGACATCTGGCCGCGAGAGCCGCGTCCTAAATTACGCCGTTTAATTGGTTGGAATGCGTGTCGGGCCGCTCCGGCTACACCCACTCGCAGCGGCTGGAACCGGAGCGGCGAGCGGTCGGCCCGGAGCCGCCTGCGACGGCGCCGGGCCACGGACGGTCCGGAAATTTACCGCGGAGATGGAGAGCTGCCCGGCGGACGGGCGAAAAGTCGGATAATTACCTTGGCAGGCCGGGACTCAGTCCGTCCGGCTGCTGCTTGTTTCTTCCTGCTGGGACGATGGGCACCCGAATCCGGGTGTTTGAGTTGCTGCACTGGTACAGGCTTCGGAATAGGGTGCGACTTATTTGTACTTTTTCTGGGATGGCGAGGCTGGCTTTTTCTTGGATACTGACAGTAGCTCAATGACGCTATATGGGAACGGTTGTCCAAGAACCTGTGGCTGCTCCCCACTTCTTCAACATTGCTAGCTCATTTGTGCCCATATTACAAAAAAAAACTTTCCTCACATTCAGAACACATCGGGAATTGAATGATTACCACGCACCATATTTCGAAAAAAGAACATGCAGATGCAGGTTTTGAGGGAAAACACGGTGCAAAACACGCAAGGGACGCAAAGCCCTTTGAGTCCGAGATTTCCTGCAAAATATTTAAGGCTTTCTGAATGTTCGCAATAAACTGTCGAAAACAGATGGTCGCACGCCCCAGAGCGCAGGACTGGATTCGCGTCTCGTAAGCTGATATCTGCCGGCAATCCATCTCAGCGCGCATTCAGCTGATTTCAGATACGAAATGGGAGCCTCTTTGTGTCCAGTTAGTCGACGAGCCACGATTTATTCACGTCTTCCCCCAAGCGGTGTGTTGACTTCTTCCGCAGCCACCGTTTACAGCCAACTGCAGCGCGGCGCGGAGGCTGGCCTCATCTCAGCCGGGGGCAGCTGATTCTTCCCCTCGATATACCGGGCAATGTCGGCGCCCCCCCCCCCTCCTAAATTTCTCCCGGGCAGAGGGGAGTGACTAAGCCCTGCCGACGAGCTGTGGGCTGCTGTACTGCGCAGTGAACGTAACTAAACGCCGCGTGATCTGCTGGCTTGGTGCGTCGTGATTGAGGCTTTGGGACAACGTGCTGGACCAAGCGAGGCGCGACTTTTAAACAGCATCCAGAAAACATCAGCAAAATAGTGGAAACGAGCTAAACAGGGAGCATTCCAAAGTCACGCTATTCAGGGCGAACAAAGCACGCCTGTCTTCAAGCAGTGCTGTAGATCGTCCCTTGTAGTAGAATGGTTGGTGTGACAGTGAATAAAATGCATCGATCGGCCCCACCGATCACAGCCCAGAAGAGCTACTTATCAGACAGGTCATTCTGGCCATCTGCCTTCAAGAGAAATTAGTTCGGAACAAGTTCGACTCTAAACTAGCAATTTCGGCGGATAATTTGTCTTGGAGGGAGCCTGACAGTCGGGGGCTGTCATTGACAGGCTAATTGATTTGATTCGTTTCTGAGCAAGTCGCTCAGACCTGTCACTTGGACAAATAAGGCAATCAAGCACCTGTCACCGCCGGATTTTTTACTGGGGAACCGGCACTCGCTTCTCCGCGTCAACCGGACAAAGTGAAACTGTGTCCAACCCTTGGTCTTAATTAGCTGTCGCGGCATGCTCTACGTGGGCCTCGCAGCCACGCATGCCGTTGTTGGTGTTTTGCTACGGTCAGAAGTCGATAACTTCAGTTCCGTGTGTCCGAAATATCCGCAAAGTAGACAGGAGTGTCGTTTCGACGCTTTATTTTGGAATCGTCGTGCAAATCCAAGCCAGCGTTCGAAGTTGCAGGTGCACACTCAGATGATTTTGGACTGATATGTCGCGTCATGCCAGGGGTAGGCTTTAAGCAGTTCACCATAAAATCCATTAAACGGATTCAGGGTACGGCTCGTGATGTTATCGAACAGGATGCACCACCATCTGGATGCGGTGTGGATTAGTATGCACTGTCGGATTAGGGGATGTAAGTTTAGTCACAGGTCATACTGGGTAAACCCATCTTAAGCCGGGCGTCTGTTTTTGGCAACTGAGCACGTGGAACAATAACGAGTAAGACAGAGCTTCCCTCCTTAGCTGGGATAAAATTCACCACTTGGGGGAAGTCCATCGACGCTCTCTAAGCATCGGTCGTTCAGCTGGTGCGGTGCTGGGCTCACAAGAAAGCAGCCAGGGTTCAGCTCTTCCAAACTCCGGCCTCCCAGTCAGCCAGCAGAAGCCTCGACTGTGCTCTGGACGGCCAGCTGATGGATTGTCAGAGCACAACAAAGATTCCTCGGAGCGATTTGCTCACAAACTGGGGCAAGGTTGACTGATAGCCTGGGCCAATTGTGCAGCGCTATTCGGTCTACACGACGACCTTTATTTGAGGTTCGATGACGCATCCAGAGACGCAGAGATAAGTGGTGGGATCGAAAAAAGTTTACACTCCAGTTTAAGCACAGACAGGCTCCTCAATGTCTCACCCCAACCAGCAAAAAGGCATACCACCAATGATTTCAGAACCTACTTCCATCAAAACCTAATCAAATAACGAGCACCTGACGCTGGTGCCAGCCGGGCTTTCAACACCAGTTTTCACACCTACGAACCTGCAACACTTCCATTAACAGAACGCCGCGTGTGTCTCACCCCTCTTCAGTTTCTTCCCGGCACCTCAGCCCCTGCAGAGCACTGGACCTTGCACCATACCACGCGTTCCACCTCCGTGTGGTTATCCTCGCACAAATGGAGACCGACACAGTCACGGCCGGCCAAATAGGGCGTCCATTTGGTGCCCCGCCGATGACACTAACCACATGGCCGCCGCCGCAGCGGAACGGAAGTCACTGCAACGCAGACTGAAAGGCCGACTGTTTTTCTTGCGGGGGCGACGTTCGAGACGGCGCCCAGTGATGTGGGAGGCGTGAGGATTTTCTTGCGGCCACGAGATTGCGTCTGGCGTCGTGATGATGACGTATGTCAGTAAACCTCTCAGAGTTGGACGGCTGTGTTTTTCTTTGGGTGCACTTGACGTTTTACCCTCTGCATTGCGCAACATTGCCTTACTTACATTTTTCCCTTTTTGTGGCTTGCGTAGCTTTGTAGCTTAGCTTGTTTGTCTTGACCCATTTCATGGACTTCTTCTGCCTTTACCTACGCAAGAGCGACGTGTGAGGGCAACTGTGCTCACAATAACAAAAAAAAATAGATGTATGGTTCTGTTAGCTTCTGATACAGTAATACGACCTAGGGGGTACGCGATTCCTTTGACATAAGTCTGTGGTGCAGTGTTGCGGCACAAAATGTCCGAGCATCTGCCAGCACTCTTTGCCAGGGTTTGTACCCCTGTGGTGTTCGATATAAAATTAACTGGTCAAAGTCACATTATTTCCTTCTTACCGTCGTGGAATTATCCCATGAAATCCTGTACGTGAATCACCGATCTCAAAGTGAACGAAAGACGTGAGCCACATGAGAACTACTAGCATGGTTTAACATGCGCACTGGAAGGGGGGTGCGTGCTTTTGTGCCCCCCCCCCCCACCTGTTTTTCCTGAATATTTGGAGAACGGATCGGAGCTGGTTGCTGCTACTTTGTGACATTTATGGCATTTGAATAACTCGTTGAATGACGCAGACAAATCGGAAATCGGCCGAAAATTTTTGCAGTTTCAAGCATTTGGTGTCAGGCAAACATGACGAAAACGATGACTGTTGCTGACAGATGGGAACTTTGTGAAAGAACTAGCGTTCTACTTAAGACTATCGTTTGAACACAATCAGGCAATGTCATTCGGGCATAAGTGATGGATGTACCAAAACACAGCCAGGGCCAAGGCCATCAAAGGTCAAGGTCAAACAGCTTGTGACCTGATCCACATTTGCTTTGCAACACGTCTGTTTGCATGAAATATGCATTCAAAGACCTTAATAAAAACACGTGGGCGCACACTGATACGCTTCCTTATAGCAGGGTCAGTGAAGGTCGTTTCAGGTCAAGGTCAAATATCTTGTGACCTGGCCCAGATTTGTTCTGCGACATGTCGATTTGTATGAAATGTGCATTCAAAGACCCTAATAACAACACGTGTGCGCACATGGATACGCATACATATATACCAGAGTCATTTGAGGTCAAGGTCATCAAAGGTCAAGAGTAACCATTTTGTGAACTGGTCCAGATTTGTTTTGCAACATGTCGATTTGTATGGAATATGCATTCAAAGACCGTAATAAAGACACGTTTGGCACATTGATATTCACATGTATGTCCATATATATATATATATATATATATATATATATATATATATATATATATATACGTAAAAGAAACGCTGAAAGTGACCAAATGTACCGATGTTGGCTACCTTCACTGAAAATACGCCAAAAAAATACATGCTGAGCCATCATTTTCTCTCAGACTGTCCAGTGTTGTTCGAAATCTGATCTGCAAAAGATGAAAAAATGACGCCATAGGTCAATGACATGACATGACCTCGTCCCGTTTCGTTCGAAAAGTTGTACGGAATGGCCTGTACGAACCGATAAAATGTCCAAAGCTGGCCTTTTTGACCCCATTTGACCTTGAAGATACCGACCTAGGATCATGAAAACTGGACACAATCGTAAATCGTTTTAGCCCCACCCTATCCATAAAATTTAATGTCTCTAGCTCTTTCCATTGCCGAGATTGAAGAGGGGGCGCTTTTAGACCCCCTTTCCAGTGAGCGTTAATGCGAAACCCCCTTCCACTGCGCGGGTTAAGATTAGGAGCACAGCAGACGGCAGTCAATTAAGGCAGATCCCCTGAATTCCATGGTATCCAGTGGAACAGCATCGTCTGGTACCAAATGTAGGACCCAAGAGTGTCGTCTTTTGAAAATTATTTGACAGGCGCAGCAGAGATTTTGGTCATTTTCTTCTGTTCACGCCGGTTGGTCGCATCCTAAAACTTCACAACGTAAGTGTAGCCCCGCCCCACCGATGATTCCTTCTGAGAAGACGAAGCGACACGTTTGGTAGCACCTGCCCCCGTGCGTCAGTGCAGCTCGTGCGGGGGATTTTTTCCTACTCGCCTCTAAACCATTAGCAAACACCACCACAGCGGGCTTCTCTGCGGCTGAGCACCTCCGATTCCGGGGAGCGTTTCTAGACGCCGACCGCCTGTCATAACAGAGCGGTCATGACAACAGCCAGGCGTCCGAGCCCGTCTCCGCGTCAGGTCCATTAACAAAAGGTAAGCCGACTGACAGGGAGCCGGTCGGCAGCCTGCTCTGCTGTCTCGCCAACACTAACAGTTTGGAAGTCGCCCACTTGGGCCATGTGCCTCGGTGGGTCGACACAAGCGTGACAGCGTATTCAGGGAAGAAACATCAGCCTGCGGTGAGGCAGAGCTGTGGTTCTTCTGCCAACGTGGCAGTCCAAGACGAGGATCTAACTTGCCTCCGGACACGCACTGCCCATGAGCAGCAAATCATTCGCTGCTATGCATGCCTTTGTTGTCAGCGCTAATAAACCCTCCAGAACGGCGCGCCGGGGCAGTTACCTGCGCGGAAAACGCACAATTTTTCCTCTGGTGTCCCATTTCAGGCCGTTTTATCTGCGGCGGGACGGCGTCACATTGAGTCTTCCCAGCGGCCCGCCGTCCCCCGTCGCCGCCATTGATTCCCGGCCACCGCGGGCCGGAACATGTCCTATTGGCAAAGTTTCCCTAATGGATGGGATATAAATCCGACCAGCCAAATGTCGATGAACCCCGGATAAGCGGCGAATTCGGCTCGGGCGGAGCGGAATTGGATGTGCCGGCAGGATCGAGAGATATCGCGTGGAACTTTGTCAGTGACTTCCGCAGGGTACCGAGAGCCACAGCTGCGTCAGAAAGAACGATTCGACCGAAGTATAGCACTCTTTTGGTCAGCGGATCCCGGTAAGCTAGAGAAACAGAGCTGCAGTGTTTGCAGTGCATTTATTTTGATGGTAAAGGATTACTTGGGATTGGTGAAAAATTATCGGCGAGGTTTTTCGAACACGTGAATTGGAACACTGGTGACCATTCTGTTTCTCGAAGACTAGTATTCCGTTAAACGAAGTATAGCCCTTCGGAATGTTTGTGACATGTTAAGTAAATATTTAGATAAAAAGTAAGGGTATGCCAAAGCCTCTTTTCCAGCGTTTTTGAAGGTCCTTTGCGTCTGACGCCGCTCTTCCAGAACTAGTCCACGACATGCCGCGGCATTTCTCGAGGTCCCTCGGGTCCGGTACCGAGCCTGAGGACCCACTCTTGACGCGCCGCGACGGCCCGGCCGGGGAGGGCCGCCGGGGTCCCCGGCCATTTATCCGGACCGACTGTTTATCGCCGCCGCCGAGGGGACGCGGCTCAATCTCCGACAGCCGGGAATTGCCTCCGTCCGTCGGAACACGTGCCCGTCCACGTGGACGGCGAGCTTGTCAGATCCTGTTCCCGGCGCGACCCGTCGAGACCGCCAGAAACTCGTGCGGAGGCGGAGGCAGAGATACTGGGAGAGGCTAGACGTCTGGCAGGAAAATCAGGAGACAAGAGCAGCGTTTTTTTCTCGCGGGCATACTAAAATGGTGTGTTTGCAGCGAATGGTCAATTAACATATTCTTTCTTAATTGCCTGGCTGACTGTTTTAACAAATATGATCACCGAGGCATGTTACGCATCATCTAATGAGCCTTGTCGTGTTATGTATTAACCGAACGGCCCCTACAAAACCGGTGAAATAAAAATGAATGGCAAGCGGAACTCTCCCTTTGGGAAACACCTACATGCGTATGGTTAAAAATGAGTTGTATAAACGAACATCCTCAGTTCTGTTTCAGGCTGGAAATATTTGGATTGTGTGTAATCATGTACTTGTGGAATGCGTCCAGTCGCACACCTTTCAATTTAACGCACAGTAGGAGTATAAGGTGTCTGAAGGAGCATTGATAGTCGGTTATTAAAATAACAATGGAATTTCATTTCCAAAAGCATGTACCAATAATGTTTATGCTGCGAACTCTACGATCGGTGGTGGAGCCCATGCTTTGACCATACTACTTTGTCACGTCTTCACGTTGACAGAGTTTGGTTACCGCTGCATTGATGGGTTCCTGGGAGGAGGATAAAGATATTCAGAACGATTGATATGTTTTCTTGCTGCGAGCCATAAATGCATCTCATGCTACTCCTTGTCAGCTGTCGTTTGTCACGTTTTGCTTTAATGGTAGATAGATGTCTTGGAATGGCGTAGAAGCGGCGTTCCCCTTTCCCATTTTTCATGAAATATGACCATCACACGCCCACGCCAGACCCTTTACATTGTTTAAAAAATGTGATGGTAGGATATATGAGTTTTCGTAATGTTAAAGAAAATAGCTGGATGGTTTGCGAGACCACGACGTGCTATAGCTGAGATGCACATATAAAGTTGCTTTTTCCCTGCCAGTTTGATGTAAGTCCCTGTTGAATAACGTACTCTGTATCGCCCTTAACACTGGCGATTTATTTGGCCATATATCGGCTTACGTCGCCTGCGCTAATCGACCTGGGGGGCCTCTGGAAATTGCTGATGGATCGCTCCACAGCACTGGTGTTTTGTAAGCACGGACGTCCAGCTATACTGCGAATTATCCCACTCACGTTTGCATGCCTATGCTATGCTGTGGCATGCATAAACGGCAGCTACTTTGCGCTAATCTGCCAGCGTGCAGCATGTACGAACCCATCTGGACAGTGTCGCGAAGGTGCTGCATGACGCAGCGGCGATGCCTGCTGCGGCTCTGGGAAAAAGTCGTGCACGTGCTCGTTATGCATCTGCTGGGGATGTGGTACGATGTATTTCGATGTATTTCGAGAGCCTCGTCTGCACGAAGCGCAGTTTCTCGGAAGTTTGCGTCCAGGATTATGGAGCGTGCATGCAAAGAGTCACAACACACTGCATCCAATTTTGATTTTGGTTCGTTCATAGCGATGGGCATAATAAGTTAAATATTCAGCTCTTGGGTCATATGATAAGTATAATATGAGCAGCACGAGGAACTATTAAAATAGGCAATCAAAACGATGTTTTCCTCACGAATGTTTCAGTAGCTACTGAATATATAGTATATATTTATAGTACTATAGTAGTATATAATTTCAGTACCTACTGAATATTCAGTAGGTACTCCAATATCCAGCTGTTGTACTGTGTGATTTGTTTAGCGAGTCGATTCACGAGTGATTTTTTGGACCAGAGAGATTGAGTGCTGATTCCGATTCATTGCAGTTTTCGGCGGAATCGATTCTCCTTCTGCTTGATTGCAAACGTGCTGATATTTAAAGCGATTTATAGTAAAGCACAAGCTCGTCCCGAGGCGCTGTCTCGAAGCTTCCGCGGCCCGGTTCGGCGCGTAAAATTTCTCCGCGGTCTGCCGCCACGGCAGACGTAGGACACGACCCGGCGCGTGCAGCTGCCGTAAGTCAGGACAGCTGCGCGCCAAATGAACGACAATTCCGCGCGCGAAGACGGCGCCAGCTGGCGCCGCGGATTTACGCCTCCGCAATCGCCGACTCGGCGCGGCTGCGTGCGCCATTGTCGCCGCCGGCGCGCCGTTGTCTGCCGCCGTCGGCAGGCCGCTCATGGGGCGTCATAAGTCGAGAGGGTGAGAAATGCGGTCGTGGCCGCGGCCTGCGAGACGATGCCGGGGTCGGTTGGAGACGGCTGGCGCCGCCTGCGGTCGAAACTAAGATGGGGTCGAAGGCCGCGTTGCGTGCTGAAAAACGTCGTTGGATCCTCGCGCCTCGGACGACGTCCCGGGCTCTCGCTGGCGCTACAGAGCAACTGGGGGATGGGGATGGGCGCGTGAAATTGCTGCAGGAGCTCTTGTGGAACCGGCCAGTGTGCTGTGGAGCTTCGAGAATACCTGGAGTGGAAATTCTGAGGCACCTTTGCCGAAATACTCGGATTCAATCAAGCGGGCGCATAAAGACGGCGGTGCGCTGGCGAAGTAAAAAACGCCCGACGAGACCACATCTTTCCCGAGGATGGAGACATGCTATACTTCAAAATCATTACCATGTCAGTTTATCGACAGTGTCTCCTTCGTATTCATCAGCCAGGAACGGGGCTCGCCTGATATGGCGTTCCAGCGGTGGCCATTTGCATACCCAGACGGTCGCATCAGGAACTGGATACATCAAACCAACCCCACCGCGCCCCGAGGCCTTTCCAGGGAATCCTCGCCGCACAGGCGGCCCGGCATCGAGCACGCCTCCCAAAAGGCATTGTCCACATGCCAACTGTGTCCGACTCCACTGCCAAGTCGGCAAACGTTGTCGCCAGCTGGCAGTTGCCACAGGATGAAGGAGAAGAGCTCCCTGTCACCGGAAGATGGAGATAAGCTCGCCGTGACGATTCGCCGTGACGCCCGTGACGGATTCACCTCGCACAGTCGGCTGAGGTGACGCCCAGCCCGCTGATTCTGAGTCCCCTGGCTGGCGTGGGCAGTGTTACAGACTGCCCTGGGGCGGATAAATCCAGACCACTGGGCCTTAATGCCGCTGTCACATAAATTGTCCGACTGGCAGTGGCCATGTGATGTTAGCATGCTTTATGTCATAACGACCTCGGCTTTTTCAATAAACTGACGCGGCAGCGCCCGATGTGCGTTCAAGAGGCGCCACGGAAATGACATCTAGGAATGTAGCTGCTCATGAAAGAATGTTCGGTTTAGGCCTCGCAAATGCTCAACGCCCATTTAAAGGCAGAATCTCACTTCATACGATTTTGAGCTATACACATATGTCATTAGATCAGTCGTGTCCAAGACCCCAGTAGCCCAAAATATGCGTTCATGGACGCCATTTTCAGGCCAAATCCACCAAATCACTTCCATCGGCAGAAACTGTGCGCTATCGAAACACTGCGTCTCAATGTGTTTTCGTCGTATCGCGGCATTAGCTGGCGTTCGAGACATAAATCAAAATTCTGTCGGTCGAAAAAGCCACAAAGTTATACTCAACAAACAGCAAAACGGAACCGAAACATATTATCCTGAAGCGCGTCTTTCTTTGGTTTCAGCTGCAGCTGGCTGCAGACCTCCACTCTGCTCGGCTCGCTGAGGTGCCTGTCCACCAATCCCGAGTCCTCCCCGTCCAGCGGGCCTTTCAGCGAGGCACGAGTGCGGCCGTGCGGACCGGACGATTTAAAACCGCCGACCGCCGGTCGCCGACACCGACAGGTCATTTCTCAGGCCGGCAACGCTAATCGGTCTTCGGCGAGAGATCCCGCCGAAAAAACCCACAGCCGCCCGCCCGAGCCGGGCTCGGCGGCCGGTTACGTGGAAAATAAAACTCCCGCCCTCGTTATTCCGCCTCGTTAGGTAAAACGAAACCTTCACGGGTGGCGCTGCGCCCATCCCCTCGGAGGAGGAAGGCAAAAACGCCCGAGGGGCGGCATGAGGTCATGCTTCACTCCAGGCCTGCATCCTCCCCTCCTTGTTCACGCCGGCAAGTTTGTTTCTGTCGAGTGCAGCCCTTTGAGCGGCGCTGAGCAAAGATGGCAGAGTGCTGCTGCTGCTGGTCAGAAGCCCTGGTCTGGACGTGCTCGTCACGTGCAGACCAGGCGTGTCGAAACTGCGCTTTCGGAATGTCCTCCGCCTGGTGGCTGGGAGCTTCGGGATGATCTCCGCCTGGCAGGCGGAGTTTCTGGATGTTCTCCGTCCGGTGGCCAGAGTTTCATGACGTCCTCCGCCTGGCGGTCGGGCGTTTGGTGATGTCCTCCGCCTCGTGGCCGAAATTTCGGGAAGGTCTCCGCCTGGCGGCCGGGAGTTTCGGGGCGTCCTCCGCCTGCGGCCTGGAGTTTCCACAGCAGTAATCGGGCGCTCTTCCGAGGGTGCCTCCTTTCTCTTTTACGACAGCCATTCATCGAGCTTTTCTCGGTGGCCACAAAGTCCCTGAATTGCCCCCAATCGAGCTGCGACTGTTGTTTGTGAGTCGGCCGCCGGAGAGGTGGAGTTATCTGGGGGGGACGTCAGACCTCCGCCGTGGACGCCCGCGGTCCGCCCCGGCCTTTCATATCGCGGACTGGGGCGCTTAGCTGTTCAGCTCGGTCGTGGACGGTTACCTTTGAAATGCCTGTAGAGATCCCGGTCGATAAACACCAGCAGATCAACATTTCGGAAACTTGTTTAAAATGAATGTTCTGTCTTGGTAGACTTTCCATGAACTGTTGGTCGGCGAAATGTCGCTCATGCAGTTTTCTGAGGTAACTTGTCTCAATCAAGACGTCGGAAACCTCCAGAAAACGTTATTAATTACAAGGGATATATGATGACGTAATCCGCTGATATGGCGCAGTGCTGGCCAGCGCAGATCAATGAACACGAGCGTTCAGTGGGCGGCACACGCTCGCAAAGCCTCGGTAACAGCTGTAAATGATACACAGCCGAGTGAAACACACGTGAAAACCGTTGGAAAGCGCTTCCAGCATCCATAAGTACAGTTTTGAAACATGATGCATATATCAGATTGGTTTCCAAGACCAAATAACGAAACTTGCGACTCATTTGTGTCCGTCCAGGCACCAAATATGATTTTCTGATGCACGTACCGTGTTTAAACCTCTTCTTTGACAAGCTTGTCGAAGTTGTCCACTTTTTGAAAATTACCCGTCGGCTTAAGCCATGTCGCGTCACAAGACTGGACAAAGCGCAAGCCTTCCATTGCTAGAATACCATCGATTCTTCAGCTGCCAGTGAAAGGGCATGCTCGACCGGAGCCGGTCACGGTCGCGCGCCGTCGCCGACATTCCGCCTCATCTTGATAGCGTCATCAAACCTGTCACGGGCGCTCACGGGGACAGGTTGCACCACCTCGCGCACTCGGCCCATCATCATGCAGCCCAACCGTCAGGCCGTGGGCGCGTTGGCCGTCGTCGGAAGCTCGACACATGCTCCCCGACACTTCCCCGACAGTTCTCCGACAGGCGCGAGAGGTCCTCACCGGCGGCGCGTCCCGCTCCCGCCGCTGTCCAGCGGCCGGCGGCCGGACATCGGCCCATCTGGCCTTGGCCGCCAAACAAACGGCGAGCCGGCGGATCCGGCGGCCGACACGTGTGTGACATGTCCACGCATGACCGGCCGATTTACGACATGGAAATGGGCGGCCCGGCGGGTCGGCGCGCCAGATCCTGATCCAGACCCCTGGCCGTATTGCTGAGGCAGCTGCCAGGCGGTCGCGCTGGAGGTCCCGGACGTCTCTGTTGAGCTGCTGCTGATCTCGCCGTGTTGTTGTTTGTAGCTGTAGAACATCCCTGCTGAGCTATGGTGCATTTATGAAGAGCAGGAAAACGACCGAACCAGCTTACTGTTCGAGAGCAATGCTTGTGCTGAAACTGAATCAATATAGTCCTACGGAATGCTTGCGCAGAGAAAAGGTTCTTGATGCCTTACCTGCAAGTCTACCTCTCCGACGTAAGGCCGCTGACGAAGATAATCGTTGCAAAGAATATCAGCACCATGAGCGCGGTGAAATTATTTCGAGGCCGGTGAAGGTCGGATACATGCAGCATTACGCGGTCGAGGCCCACTCAATTACAATAGCCCACCGACCCGGAATAGGACAATCAATTACCTCCGGCATATTAATGGGCAGCCTGCATGGCCGTGATATCGGTTCGTTTGCGCCATATACGGCGCTCGGCCAGCTGGCGCGCGATGGGTTTCGTCAGGTGCAGCTCGCCGGCGAGACGGGACCCCCTCCGCTGCGTGCGGCAAGAGAGAGTGCTCGCAGATCGTCGGGCAGCGGCGAATCGATGGCGCCAATTTGTCAGAGGTAACCGGTCGGGCAGCTCTTAACTTGTGGTCCTGGAGCCGAGGGAGGAGGATTGGCTTGATGGATGGTGGCAACGATCAGAAGAGTCCCGGCGTGTGCGGGCTGTAGTGTTCCTCCCCTTTTGTGACAAATAGAAATTCAGTTGGTATAACTGTGGACAGAGAGCACCAACGATGGCGTCGTTAAGACGGTCATTTGGTGACGCAGCAGTTCTTCCACTTCCTTTCACGCATGGCTTTTGCTTAGTCCACCACGGATGGCCTTGCCTTTGAAAACGGCTACCTCTCCTTGCTCGCCTCAGCTCCGTTTTGACAGCACGTGACGACATTTCCCTTGCGAAGGAAGAACTGGGAGCGGTGTCACATGATCCAGCATTCTACAGGCGTTAAGCGGCAAAACAGATCCATCTGGCAGCTGCCGATCAATGATCACACACATGGCAGCATCTCATGAGACCGCGCCTGGCCCGCAGAGCGTCCCAAACCCACTGCCAAGAGAGCCGCGCAGAGCTTACCGTTGACCGCAGACTTGTGAAGAAACGCAGACATGACAGGAACCACTGCTCGGGAAGGTGATACGGTAACCAGCCTCCCGATCATCGTTCGGCTGACCATTGGCGGCATTAAAAATTGGGAGGAAAAGGACTTCCGCGCCTTTTTCTGGGCCAGCGCCTGTGAGGAAGAGATAAAATTTCTTGAAACCTTTTCTTGACAACAAAACATCTAACTCAACCTTCCCATCCACAATTCAGCTGACCGATGGGCAGTTGTGGCTCCCCGGGAGGCGACGTCGTACAGCGTTTGTCATGATTGTCTTACGATAAGAAGATCCCTAGTTCGAGTTCAGATGACAGCAACATTTCGCCGTGCCCATTGACAAGCGGCATGAGTGGCTGCGTCACGAAATGACCCTGGCAGTCGGGAGCGTCAATAAACCTACCATAGCAAAGGCAGCATCAAGAAATTACGGTTCTTCCCTCGTGGTCTGGTGGAGGACGGCCAGGCCGACTCCAGCAGCAAACCCATTGGATCTCTGATGCCACCAGTATCGGAGCGTTTCCAAAGTTGGCGGAGCCAAAACCATTTCTGAGCGATTTCTTTCCACGCAGCACGATAGCGATGCTGTTCAGGTCTGCCGAATTTGGCAGCACCGCCGCTCTGCTTCCTCCATGAGCTGTTCCACTGCACCTATCTCTGAAGCCTTTGTCTGAATCTCCACTGGCCTGCAACGCGTCCCCTTCACCACGTCAGCGCCATCGCTTGCAAGACGACACCGACAGGCCTGTAACCACTCACCCGGCTGTCACGCGGCGCCGCAGCCTACTCTGTCCCCCCGCCCCCTCATGACTCAGCCCCAGCTCGCGGCGGCAGCTCCGTCAGCAGCTCGCCGGTGACGCCAGCGCCGCGGCCGCGCCGCCGCTCGCCGCCGGACGGCGGCCGTAAATTCGCCGGCCGGCCGGCGGCCGCCCGGGACGAGACACTCCGCCGCCGTCGCCGACTCGTCGCTGGCCGGGGCCGCGACGACCGTATCGCGGCTCCGCTCCGGCCGCGGTCTGACCGCACCGCACTGTTTCGGCAAGGAATGACGGCGGCCATGTTTATGGATGGGGCTTATCGCGAGTTCCGGCCGCGATACGCCTGAATCCGCCCGCAGCGAGACAGTTTTATGCGATTGCTGGAGATATCGCTGGAGATGATGCAGTGATGTCGGCGTAGAGAGCGCGGCATGACGTGCTTGCCAGAGCGGTAAGAATGATGAAACATGGTCGGCATGGCATTTGTGTTGTTTATTACCGGATTAACTTTGCGGCGTGGTTCGCTACTAGGTTTTGTTTGATTTGGGCATCTCCTTTTTGTGTCGCTGTCAACCTTAGGTGGCTTTGACTGTCAGGGGTCACAAATGACATTTTGCCAGTCGTTGCTGATGTCATGAAAACGTCGTCCCTAGAGAACTTTTTCTTTTGTTGTTTCTAACAATCCTGCAAAAGTAGATTTTGCGCACGAAAACGGTTCATTACGGTTCACAATCATATAACTATGCACCGCCAATCTCCCACACTTGTCATCTGAAACCCTTACAATGTGGTTTTGTAATTAGTCTGCAGTGCAAAGGAAATCGTTCCGTTTTGACGTTTCGCAGAGTCAGCAAAACGTGTACCAATAATACTGTCAAAACATGCATTGTTCCTGGTGACAATGCACTTCTTCCTGGTAGACTCAAGTACGGGTCCAGAGACACCAGAAAGGCAAGCATTTGAAGTTGTGCACAAATCAACACAAGCAGTTAATCACCGATTTTCCGTCGTATTTAATTTCGGCTCGATTTTTGACTCGCGTTTAAAAAGTCGGTTCCGCCATTCTCAATTGTTTGCTGGCACAGAGGATCGTCAGACTATGCGGCAGCGCAGATATTAGTTCATTGTCGAACTTTGCTAAAGAGGAAACACGCTTGATGAAATGAACAACATTGCCACTGAATGCCTTCAGTAAATCCGTTTCGGTCATCCATCCAACCATTTTTTTTTACAAGAGCTGTCTTCCTTCACTCCTGACGACGAAGATGAGTCACGTTCTGCGACTTTGAGCGCCGATGATACCGAACGGCATGTTTCAAGAACGTGAAGTACATATCAAGACTGTTAATAATAGTGAGCTTGTTTGGTATCAAGGCATTATGGACCAGTCGACGGCTTAATCGGCCAGCGCTAGGCTAGGTTAGAATATTTGTCGGCTAGCGAGTAACGTGTAAATACTCATGTTCCTCCAGTACATTTAGAAAATGTACACGTTGCGAATACACGAACACCAAGATTAAAAGCTCCGGACTGTTATCAACAAGTAAAACCAACAGCGAGAAGCAATATCCTGTTTGATGCAAAAGGTTTTCACTGGTTGGTGAGCTGTATATTGATTGCATTCAGTGGGCATATGCCGAATATTAAGAAGGCAATGGCAAGTACTGCAAACTGGATGACCACCTCTGTCAGTTATAAGACCCCGGACATAACTATCCTGTTCGTTTTTGAACTGATCCACGACGTCTGCTTGAGACCTGAAGCAATGTCCAAGCGCGAATGCAGACTAGCGACCCTTTGACGAGTTTTCTTTTTGATGTGCGTGGAGAGAGAAGTTAACGCATATGTTGCAAAAGGTTGTCTGTCCCATTTCGGAAAGAATTTGGATTGGAGAGCACTGTTTGTTTTGATGAGACCAGTGTCGTTACAGAGTGCTGTGATTTCGAGCCGATCTCCTTGTCCGCGTATCGCCTCTATCCACTCGAATTCGGCCCGCACGCGAACTTTTCCGAAGCTAACATCTGAATCCGTCGGTTCCACGACTGCGTACGTTCCCAACTGATCGAGGAAGTTCTTTAGAGCGGAGACCTTTAGGTTGGTTAAAAGGCTGCTTAACGGCGCTCTCCCGCCACTATTACTATTATAATATAATTATAATTAAAAAAAAAATTACACTATTAGGCTGGTTAAAAGGTTACTTACACGGCGCACTATTACTATTACTACACTATTACACTATTACTATTACTAGATACTATTGCCCGAGTTATTTCGCGTCGAAAACTCTCACGCCGGCTACGAAATGTCGCCATTAACCGAACTCGAACCGGGCCTTTCCATCATGTCCAGCAGAGAGCGAAGGCAGGTGTCGCTGATCGATTGGTTGGTTGGTTTGGAGGGACGTACAGCCACTTGGACTCAAACGTCTGGTGTCCGGTCCGTATCATACTCGTCAACGATTGAGAGCGGCGTGGAGATTTGAACCCACAACCTTGGGGTTAGGATCCGACCCTCTGTTCACTTAGCTAACGAGGATGACACACTATTCGAGTTACCCCGCCAGTACCCAGCCTCGGCGGACCACGCGACTGTTTGGCCTGGGCTGCATCTGGGTCACGTGACACTGTCCGGATGACCTTGGTGGGTCGCACGACCTGCCGGGCCCGGGAGCGGTCAAGGTCATTTGAGGGTCAGAGGACCGGGAGGCAGGCCTGTGGCAGGCTGGCAGACCTATGGTGTCTGAGGGTGTCAGCCAAGCTCATTCGTATGTCAGTGCTGAAGGTGGAACTACACGAGCTAAGTCCGTGTGGAGGGGCCTTGTTCTGAGCGATGTCATGCGGTCGTTTTCCTCAGCGTGATATCTAGTTTTCGCAACCCTGCTGTAACATTAAATGTCAGCGTC
This sequence comes from Capitulum mitella, assembly GCA_030062745.1. Classification (NCBI taxonomy): domain Eukaryota; kingdom Metazoa; phylum Arthropoda; class Thecostraca; order Pollicipedomorpha; family Pollicipedidae; genus Capitulum; species Capitulum mitella. Next base: position 20,120,345 of record CP099853.1, on the reverse strand, counting down.
TGCAGTGGGGGCAAAGTCTTAGCACGATTTCAGGTCTTTGGAGTATGCACCATTTTTTTCTTTTCTCTCTTTTTCCATGCGCAAATCAAATTATTTTATGATAACCTGAAAAATCGACGGGAGAAAAGACATCGAATACTGCTCACATCTTGTCAAAGTGGAGTGCATGGGCAGTCCCACGATACTATGACTTACGAGATGGTATCAGCTGCGGAAAATGAAGCCAATGCAAACAACGACTGCCTGAGCACAAGGAAGACCCTCGATAGTGGCAAAGTAAGCCCAAAACATCTAACCGGACCGAGGGAGACCCAGCTCAGACCCACACGACCTTGACCACGGCCGCCATACCACTGCAATCAGTCTCAGACCTGTTCCCGAACCGTCCCGTCTTGTCGGAATGGGCAAAGTCTGCCGCCACTCCTACGGTCTGCCGCCTCCCCGGCAGAATCTGTCGCCGCTCTGACTGTCTCTGCCTCGGCGAGTCTGTTGCTGCTCCTACGGTCCGTTTCTGTTCCGGCAGGGCCTGCCGCTGTCCCGGCAGAGTCTGCCACTGCTCTGGCAGGGTCTGTCACTGCTCTGGCAGAGTCTGTCACTGCTCCGGCAGAGTCCGCCGCTGAGGCCCCGTGACACCCTGTCCGTCTGTGACTCAAGCCGTGTTCATCCGCGCGTGGTCAGGTCTCCGCCTGGACGGGACCGTCTGATCCCTGCTGCCGTTCTGGAAGGGACCGTCTGACTGCCGCCTTCGAGGTCACTGAGCTTCCTGAGGCAGGGAACGAAACGGTCTTTTTCTCCTGGTCGAAACGAAAAAAAAAAACATATTTCTAGGTTTGTTTTGTTTTCAGAGCTCTATGCACAATATCTTTTTTATCATTAATAGCTGGCATTACCCGAATTATTGTTCGAGCCGTGATTACCTATACACATTCTTGGCGCAAACTAGGCCACTTGGCAATCCCATCGGGTCCGCCCTCCACGTCTGCCGCCGCACTGATTTAAGACCCCCTTTTAAGACCCCGCTGGGCGCGCCGCTGTCACAGTTCACCCCACGCCCGGCTGCGATACCATCAGCGTGATGCCATCAGCGCGGGCCGGCGTCGAACGGTAGCCGTGATGGTATCTCCCGCCGACAGCTGCCGACTGTTGGTCAGTCGGCACCCCATTAGTGACCGCCGCCGCCGCAGCCTCGGAGCCGGAGCTTTGTTCGGCGGCGAGGGGGCGCTGTGGATAACCCCCGGGGCCGCTTGGTGGCCAAATGAACCGCACATTGTCCAATTATCGACGGCATCGGCTCCTAATTGAGACCAGCTGACTGCTCGCGGGCGCTGTCCCCGACCCCCGTCCCCTCTCACCCTCGCCCCTGGTCCTGTGACCCCTCTTCACGCGCCTGAGGGCCTGCTGAGGGGCGGGCTGGGGCGTCAGGGCGGCGATCCCCCGCGAATGCGGCGGATCGCCCAGATCGGATTCGGCGACGATGGAGGCTTCATTGACGGGCACACGGTCGGATTTCCCGGGCAAGAATGTTGGATGACGCGTTCGATGTGTGCTGGCACGCAGGAGGCTGTAAAACGATTGCAGTCGCCAGGCAAACTGGATCTCTGCGTGATGATGCGATATTAACTTTCTTTTCTCCTTGCGTGAAATTCTGCTCCATTCCGAACGTCGTGCCGTGTGGTAAATTGGACCATGCAGACAGAGATTTACGCCGATTGCTAACACGAGTGCGCATGTTTAGTTTGGTTCAGTACGACGTGTTTTGCGCGGAAAACGATGTTCTGCCTTCTGACAAGTTAGCTCGATATCATACGTTCCTTGCAAATCACACTCCTTGACTGGAAACTGAACTACGCCATGAACGTGGCAGCCTCCTAAGCCTTCTCGATGTGCACCATTACACTCCACAAACTGCTGAGTTGAAATACGCTGAAGCCATTGCATTTATTACGCGCCTAGTGTCACAATAAAGCTGCCGAAGCGTTGGCGACTGGGGGCATTTACGAGCATGTTCTTGTAGGCAGAAGACGGAATGCAGTAATTGCACACCGATCACGACAAGGACAGCGTTCAAGCAAGCGGATGAGTCATGGACCGAATGCAGGCTTCGGTCCGCCATTCATCCAGACCAAGCTGGCTTCAGTTTTAAACACAGACCTCCGACAATTGCACAGACTGCAATCGGCAATATGTCCGGAACAACCGGTTCACGGACATTTCCTTTTCCGCCGGCATTTTCTGAGAACACGCAAATGGCGGATCTTCAAGCAGCACTTTCACTAACGCACTCGACACTGGCACGTGGTTGCCGAATCGGTAAGAAGATCACACCAGGGCCAGAATGTCCGCCTGCTTTGATTCCGTGCGGAGTTCTCGGAAAATAAGGACGAGCTGCGCGTGACGCATTCCCCGGGGTGCAGTTAGCGCGTGATTCACCGAGTGCATTGCTGTGGAACATTGGGTAATTGGGTCCTCTGTAGGGATCACGGGGCCGTATTGCTCCTCTGAGTCACCTAGCCTGCTGTCTTGAAGGCGCAGAATGCCGGACAGACACCGGTGCAGCGGCGTAACGCTGAAGAAAGGTCGAACGCACTGTACGGGCCGATACGAAATTCCGACCGAATAGACCGTGACCATAGTAGCACACTTCCAAATGTCAACCCTTCAGAACACTGCAGGGGCCCCACAGTTCCTGAAGGGCCCGTGCCTTCTGAAAACCAAACAGCCAGCCATCTACCCTGCACGGCAGTCTGCTGCCCTGGTGTCTCGCTCAGCTGAACCCCAGCTCCACGGCGCAAATAAAGATGGCCACGACCATGCACTGGTCAAACGGCCAGCGAGGAGCACGTCGCCCCGTTTGATAAGGCAGTTCTCAGCGCGACCAACGGTCGCCGCGAGCAGTAAATCAAAGCCGCAGAACTTGTTTCTTCAAGGATAAAGGTGGCGAGAATAGGCCATTTTCGTGCAGGCTGAGACAAGGTAGCTTCAGGGAGAGACTATTTCCCACCTTTTGTGCTGGCGCTCCAGACGGTGTTGGCAGGATGCAGGCGGGACTCATTGCCATCCAGGACATCTCGCCAGCACTGAATGCATGCTCTGAATCACTCACTTCTCGAGCGTAATTGATCCGCGGCTTGACGCAAGGCTATTCCCTGACCTCAAATGCCACTTGTTCGCCAAGCTTTCACTGTGCGCTAATAAAACTCCGGCTAATTCAAACACAGGCCGTAAAGGTCAATTATTCAGTCACACAACGCGATAAAGCGGTGGCCTTATATCGTAATCTGGCCCCGTGAAAGCCGTCTCAAGTGCGCTCGGCAGTGATTGCGAGTGCGTTCGCGGCTCGTCCAAGCACTCAGTCCGCTGGTCATGTGTCCTGAGGATATAAACGGATCGGGCCCTGCCTGAAGCAAATGTTAATACGCCGCAAACTACTGAGCCCACATCAAATCCAGCCGAGCCGGGAGGCTTAATCGAGACCAGCTGCATCGGCTTGTGTTCACTGATACGAGTAAGGTCACAAAAACAAGGCGGAGGCAGCTGCAGTTGGCGTAATAGAACGGTCCCATAGCTCGTGATTCACAGAACAAGTAAAGATCCCCATGTCAGGACAAGATCCCTATGCCAGGACAGAGGCGGTATGATCAGTCACGCTCTTCCTGACGGGAAGAGGTCTGCCGGCTTAAGAGCGATTTTCGACGTCCGCAGACAGCAAGCCCGAGCCGGACGGCGCCAATTAACAGCCTCGTCCTCTGACGGCGGCTATGCGCCGTCGGATGACCGTTCTGCGGCATTATCGCCATACTGACGGCGCCGCGGCGGTCTGGTTAATGCGCGCGTCGCGGGATGCCTCATCTCGGCTGGTTTATCGCCGGGAAGTGCAGCGAAAGTTGATTACGGCCGTCGCGCCGCGCCCAGTTGAGACAATCAGCAACGGGGCGCAGCTGCCTGGATTAGGTGAGACAGCGGGCCGCTCAAGGAGTGCCAATGCAGAGGCGACGCGGTTAGCTCTCTGTTGTTGCAGGACATCCAGCGTTTGTTTCATTGTTCCGATTAAGAAAATGTTGGAGTTAAGGAGCAAAATCTGGCGTATAGTGCAGTCGTCTCCGCATTCAATAGATGCCATCACTCTGATTCTGACTCGCTTAATGATCACTCTGCGGAAGCCATCTACCAGAAACGTTGCGTTTATGTTCCCGGACTAAATTCGCCATGTCGCCATTTTCGTTGTTTTTCTCCTGCCATATGTCTTAATTCTAATAATTTTGTTTGCACGTCTACCAGATATCCTGTCTGAAATGCTGAGCAACATAAAGATGTACCGCGGGGACTTGAAGGCCGCCTCACTCACAAAATCGTTCAGGTTAACGTGGCTCCCTAACCTTAAACGTAGAAAAAAGCATCTTTGGATGCGAGTCACCTTGCTTAAAAGACAGTAACGTTCGGTTCATGACTGGAAGTTCCGCTGGAACCGCCCACCCAAGACATTTCTACCGAGATCCACCCATTTCCGTCCGACTCGCGTCGAAAGTGGGCTGCCCTGTTAGGACAACACAGCCAGACGAGCAGGGCGGGATGATCCTGCCGGGACGCCCCGTCTGCGGTTTCGTCAGCTGTTTCGGCCGGCACCAGCGCGGAAAGATAACCGCCCGCGACATTTGCATTTCTAAAGAGCGGCCCGGCCTGCTTCCGCAGATAGGTCCAGCGCGAGGAGAATTCCCGCGAGAGACCGGCGAGGCTTAGCGGCTCATCGCCGAAAAAACGGCGCCGAAAAGTTCACACCAGCCGCCGAGATAATGGATGACGGCGTGTTTTACCATTCATCAAGTCAGGCGGCGTGTCGCGGCCCTCGCTCCGCCGTCTCGCGCCGCGCCGACCGAACGGCAAATGACGTCATTATTAACGGCCGCGGAAATTGGCGGCATTGTCGCTGTTTTATCGCCTTTCCCAGGCACATGGACCGTGGGAAATTTCCTCCCATCGGTCTCCGGCACGGACGTCTTCGTGTTCAACCGCCATAGGATCCGAACACTTTCATGTCCGTAGAGAACAAAAGAGCATTAGATCATTGGAATCCTGGACGCGGTCAATGTGTCACATGCGGCAAATACGGAGACAGTGAACTGCGAAACGCAGCTTACAAAGCAACGCAGCGTGATCCCCGAAATCTTCACGACGGTTGAGAATGAGGCTGTGAAAGAACTAATCTCAGCGCAACCTGTCTGCTCGAATGTCCGATGGTTTAGCAGCGAGGTAAAGCTAGATTTTGCGATCGTGACACTAACACATGACGAGTCACGACCCCTGGTAACATCGGCCGGCTTGACAGAAGCAGACACGCAACAGCGACACACTGTCAGCAGAAACACCCAGAACGGCGTGGTCACGCTGAACGCTTGGCCGGACAGGCAAGCTGCTGCAGCTGAGCGTGATGATGTCGCAACCAGGATGGCCGCCCCGATGACTTTCATTGAGAAATCGGTCGCAGTGCACGCGCAGGAAACTCCGTCCCCATGCAATGGCCGGACCACGCATTGCATCGAATAACCGGAACAGACCGCGGCCTATCGCCGACGGATATCAAGCCACAAAGACCGGAATCGGGTCCCACGAAACAGGAAAACGGAACTTAGCAGTATAAAGGAACCCATGAGGAAAGGAGAACGTCCAGTCAGTGTCGCGCAAGCGAGCAGGAGTTTCACAGTTCGAGAGGCACCCAGAGTCCGCGCGTTATGCCACGGATAGCGCAGGTGTTCGTTGTTACAGTGGTTTGCGTTTGTGCGCGAATACTGCCCGACTCGGCGGTCACGACAGAGCAACCGCTTGCCGTCTGGCTCTGGCTTTGAGTTTCCGGATGAAGCGGTCACAGAAGAGCCGCCATCGTCTGGCCTTGGTCCAGCACCACTGGAAGACGTCATGGCGGAGCTAATGTCGTCGTCTGGCGATGACTTGGAGCCACTTGATGAACTAATCATGGAGCCATCGTCGTCGTCTTCCGACGACCAAGAGCTTCTTGATGACCTCGTGGAAGAGCCATCATCATCGTCTGGCTAGGGCTCTGACCTGGAGGATCTGACGACAGGACCACCATCATCGTCTGGTGATGGCCTGGAGCCGCTTCATGACTTCACCGTCGGGCCTTCATCATCTTCTAGTCATGGTCCTGGATACTTGGATAATCATTTAACAGAGCCACCATCATCGTCTGCTCGTGTCCAGCCTCGGGCGATCACCTCGACAAAGGTAACGTCGCCGCCTGGGGTCACCTCTGAATCCCTGAAAGGCCTCGCCATCGAACAAAGGCCATCGTTTGTTTCTGGCCCAGTGTCCTTGAACGACATCACATTAAGATTAAAGCCATCTCCTGGTCGTAGCTCTGAGCAACTGAAAGCCTCTGAAGTGTCTAAACAACCACCACCAGCGGGGAATTTCGCAGGCGTCAGCCCGCCTAGCAAGAAGTTGTCATTTAAAAGGTATGAAGCAAGAAAGGGCAGCGGCTCGGGTAGGGTTATTCTCTCTTTTTCTGCGGCGTCCAATCATCCATCGCCCACCGCGAACCTCACAGGAAAGGCTCAGCGTGACAGAACGTCACTGAAGATTGCTGAACCCAGAAACAACAGCAGCTCGGGTACCACTCCTCTCACAAGCGACAGCGACGTCTTCCGCAACACATCCACCCAGCGCCGTGAGCCCAAGTCTTCGTGGCACTTCACCGCGAAGGAGACGAAGCCGCGGCCGCTGAAGCTGTGGCCGAAGGGCGTCATCCCGTACGTCCTCAGCTCCGGCTACAGCGCCGCCGAGCGCGCCGTGTTCGCCGACGTCTTCCGGCTCTTCGAGGCGCTGACGTGTCTGCGGCTCGTGCCTCGCGCCGGCCAGCGCGACTACCTCCACTTCGTGGCGGCCGGTCGCTGCAGCGGCCGTGTCGGCCGCGCCGGCGGCCGGCAACGCGTGAGCATGCCGCACCGCTGCGTCCGCTTCGGCAACGTGGCGCACGAGCTGATGCACGCGGCCGGCTTCTGGCACGAGCACCAGCGGCCCGACCGCGACCGCTTCGTGACCGTGCTCTGGGACAACATCAAGCCGCGCCACCGGCAGGCCGACTTCGGCAAGAAAGCGTGGAGCCAGCTAGGAGCCGGCACCCGTCTCAGCCCGTACGACTACAACTCGATCCTGCACTACTCGTCGCGCGGCTCGGCGGTCGACCCGGCGCGGCCGGCGATGGTGGCGACGCGGCCGGGCGTGCGCATCGGCGGCGGCGGCAACCTCACCAGCACGGACGTGTGGAAGCTGAACGTGCAGTACCGCTGCCCGCGGAGGACGGCGCCGAGGTCCGGGCGCGTGCTCCTCAGGCTGGAGGACCTGCAGGAGTACAGGATCGGCGGCGGCGACGCCTCTGGGGGACGCTCCTCGGGATCGCGCTCAGGGACTTAGACACTGATCGAGACTCGGTGGCGCCGGTGAGCCGTGGCGGTTGTGCCAAGAATTCTGTGAATTCGCGAGATAAGCTCCGCCCGGGCCTCGTCCGCCTGCCAAAGCCGCCTGATATTGTGTTGCCTACAAGGCGAGTTATTGGCAGCTACAGCCTGATAATAGCCACGATGATCTCAACGCACGGCGACGTGGAGCCATATTTGATCGGGCCCGGGTAGGTTCTTGAAACGAGAAACGTCACTCCGTCGAGTCTGAAAGGCGTTGGCTGTTCAATACAAGTCTGCGACGGGACGGTTAACGGGCAGCAACGAATCCAGAGCCACCGACGAGCGAAAGCTATGTGGCGACCATTGCGTGGTGACGACGTCGTCGAACCAAACAATAGGCTGTGAGCCCGAGCGCTAGTCGGCTTTCAACACGTGCGTCAGCTGATGGCCCGCGGGGCGTGACGTCACTCTGGCCGGGAGCCTGACTTGTGGCGTCAGAAGTGCGCAGAGTTTTCGGTGAGGTGAGTGTGGACTGCGTTGGTTTGGTCACGAGTCAGCCATGTTCAGGTATGCGCAGAAATTGCTCACAGACTGTGCTATTCTGAACAAGCAGTTTCATTGTCGGCTTCTTAGGATGGTGAATGTGGCGCACTTAGTGCCCATGCTGAAATACACAAGATCTCGTTAAGACGTTCATTATATTAACCAGCTGCGTGAGATGAAAAAGCTTATGATCCAACCACTTCGGCTTGTTGCAGGTTCTGCCTTCTCCAACAGTCAAAAAGATTATATCACGCACTTTGAGGACAAAACATGTCCGCCAATGGTTGTAACTGATTGCAACATCACTTCTGCACAGTCATCCATCGGCATGCTACCTGCTACATCCCACGAAACCTGAAAATGGCTGCTGTTAATCACCAAAGCCACCCGACAATGTCAAGATCGCATTAGAGCAGAGTCGAGAGGCGCTGGGGAGCGGAGGTGTCGTTGGCGTTCATGTTTCCGCAGTGATGAAAGGAGGGCGGCCTGGGGCATTCGTTTTATGGCGAATTCTGACTGTCGCTGGGGTTCGTACCCCGCAGTGCCTTTCAGCAACGCCCGTGTCACTTCCGTCAGCACGTGGCCGCGGCCCACGCAGTCCAGCATCCCCATTCCACGTGCCCCCATAGTTATTTGCTGCCACGTATTTCACGAGGATCAAACACCTCGGTCCCATTACGCCCCCGCCGCCTGAAGACCTCGGATTTCCTGCTTTTCGAACCTGGCGCCACGCGCTGGTCGCCGCCGCCGGCCCGTGGTCCCGGCCGGTCCCGCGGTCCATCGGTCCCGGCGCCGTCCCGCTCCGTGCCGGGACGTCCCGTTTAGCGGCTATCGGGACCGTCCCTCGGGCCGCAGGGCCGCGGTAATTATTCGCCGGTTCCGATCCGCCGCCGGTAATCGGCTTACGGCAATTGTGGGTCTGCGGCTGGCGCGGCGCCGGCGCAAAGTCGCTCGGCCGACGGTGGGGGAGGAGTAGTGGCAGCGCCTGCTGGACGAGCAGAGGAAGGTCGCAGGATTAGCGCGTTGTTCGGAAAATGCAGCGGTTGAACCGTGGTAGAGTTCGAATGCGAAATGAAAAAGAGGCCAAAAAGCTATGACGACCTGAAAGGTAGTAACAAGTATTACATACTCTCAAAGAAAGCAGAAACAACAGGAAGTGTCCTAGTAGTGATCAATGAAAATATTAGGGGCTAATGCAAAAGCGGCGAGTGTTGAAGAAATACTGTTGCTCTTTCTTGCGAGCAGTATATGACGTCTTCAATAACCACCTTTTATTGTCATCGACATAGACAGGAATAGTCTTACAACGCATATCAGGTAAACAGAATCACCAGCAACGGCACGGTTCAAAGGAACAACGATGGGCCTCGCGCCGAAGATGGTGTTGGCAAGCTCTGGGCAGCAATCTGAGATCATCACAGTGCTCACCACAGCACCAAACCCTCTGACTCATGCCCGCCGCTGTGCAACACGAGACCCACCGGTTTGGTCGTCGTCTAACTCACCAGACGCACCCATGCTGGAGACAGTACGGCCTGCTGTCAGCTGTTGCGTGTTACAGCATTCCATTGCCACCCGCGCCGGCTGGGAGCGCCTTGTAACGCTGCCTAAACTGTCCCGATTAGTCGCATGCCTATCTCCGGAGCGGAGGTGCACACCCATCTATGTCACGTGCAGTCCACAAAAGTCACGGACGGGGCTGCGGCGCATGTAATGGAGGTGCTTGACTCCGAAGGCTATGGACGTACGCCCGGCTTAGAGGGCGTGCTACGAGCTGGCTCACTGTACAGATTTATCGGTGCCAAACAACAGACGTTAAACCGCGATGAAGGAGGCTAAAGGGTTGAGCGTCCAACGACCATGCCATTCAGTACAGCCGGCAAAGTTGTCGCTTATGATCACTCCGTCTCGTTCCAAGAGATGGAAGTGGTATGGACGAGCCGAAGATGAAAATAGAGGCGTAATTTCAATCTCAAATGCGCAAGACAAATCCGTTTCACCTGGCTCACTGACGCGCATTGCAGCCCAGCGAAATTTCGTTGACGGGTATGCTCACTTGCATGCCGCGCCATGTCCTCCAGCCTCGCCCGTAGCCCGTACAACACAGCTGCGATGGCGCTGGATAAGACGATTCATGGTCTCTTCTGTGGCGGCGATGGGTGGCGTTGGACGCACCTCCGCATAATTGTACGGCAGGGTGGGCCGATTTTCATCGTTTTCTGCCAGTCCTCCAGATGGGGTTGGGCTCAACCGAATAACCGAGCTATTGATTGGCTACCCCGCGCAGCAAGAACAACCATGGTCCTTGCGTAATGATTGGCGGTTAGTCAACGGTAATAGGTTTAACTCCATCTGCCAAGATGATGAACAGTGGCATAAAGAAGAGAAAAGACACACTTTTAAATACACACTACGGATACCAGATGGGTGAGGCGTGGTGAGGTGCAATGTTAAATGTGACAACCTAAGCCGGTATTGGCTATATCCTTAGCCAACACACATCTTACAATGCTCTGGGACGTTGCCAAAGTCTCGTAACGGGACCGCGAGCAGAACTGAATCCTGACAGCGTTGCAGGCACTCCAAATGGTTCCGTGTCCGGCTGATTGACTTCAAATTGAACGCTGGAGAGCGTGGTCGGGCCGGTCATGAGCGCGCTGGTGGGAGGCACGTACGGGCTGGTCTGATTTGGCCCGCGAAATATGAATCGTAACTCGCGATAACCGAACACTAACTCTCTGTGCAAATGAGCCATGAAATGTATTTCTCTCGTAAAACGGTCATGCGGGCCCCGACTGCGCTTTTAGAAGATTAAAACAACGCCCGCTGTCCGCGGCATCCGCCGCGTGATCGGCGACGCGGCGCGGAGGCGACTCGCGGGTCGCCGGCTCGCCTCGGGCGTCTGCCGGTCGCGGCGGCTCGCCTCGCCTCGCCTCGTTGGCTCGGCAGGCGAACTGACGAGACCCTAAATCGAGCTGCGATCACGTCGCCCAGAGTGAGGCTGATTTAGCGGCGGCGGCGGCGCCTGTGCGCCGGCCGGCGGCTGAACCGCCCGCCCGCGGCGCTCATCTCCGCTCGAGTTACGGCGCCGCCGAGCGGCCGCCGCATGCGCGGCATTAAGCCGTGAGCACGGCGCAGGTGTGCACGAGTTACGAGCGCCAGCGTAACCGGACACCGGCCGCCGAGAGACGGACCAATTTCTGCCGGCCGCCGACCCGTCCGATGGCGTGATAACGACGTCAGCCAGGAGCGCGCTCAGGGGTCGCCCGAGCCGTCCGCGTCACACCCGCTCGTCCGGATCTCCACGGGACTCCCCCGTCGGTGAGGACGCGGCCGCTCGTCGAGGACGAGGACGAGGAGCGGCTCGTGCCGGCTCGTCGGGAGGCACTCCGTCGGTGAGCCCCCCGGCGGGCGTTCTGGGCGCGCCCCTGCGGAGATGAGAGCGGGGCTCCGCGCCGAGACCGCCCCGGGCGATGCCGGAGGGCAGCGCGGCGCGTGACGCCTGGCGTCCCCAGAGGCCGTCGTTACGTCCGCCTAATTTCAGTCGTTGCTACTGCGCGCCGCTCGGCCGAGACTTGCTCTGTATGCATGAGATCAACTGAAAAGCCTGCACATTTGTCCCGGAGTCAGGCCGGCAGATGACTGAAAATAAGGTAGTCCGTGAGCCCGCGTGCTGGTGAAGGCACCGCGCGAGCTTATCTTAGACTGTATTGTGAGTCTCTCACGGCCGAACAGTTGAGAAACTTTCCGCCTGTAGCGGTGCCGGTTACCGAGAGACCGTAGAAATAGTCTGGAAGAATCCAAGGGTAAGTTTCGAAAAAGTCGCGTAGGCCGCCGAATGAAGTATAACATTTCTGTTTTGAGAACAGAATAATGTTGCCAGTACTGATGTAACAATATGCACACAGCGTCAGAAGCACATGGATGCGAGGTCGACAAGTTTGGTTGAGTTGCCTTCATGTTACAACCGAAGCAATGCTTGTTGGTGCCCGATCTCCGCTTCATTGGTGTCTTGGCGGCTCAGCGAGTCCAAACAGTCCTTAGGTCCGGTGTACCAGGGTGAAAACATTAGACGGGATTGCAGCGGTTACGCTGGAAATATTTCCATCGCCATTCCGTCATATCTCCGGTGATGTGAGCGTTTGCTGGTTTGGACCATCTACGTCGACGGAGTCATAAAACTTGGGCAATGGACGCATTTAGCCATCGCCCCCTCCCCTCCCGCGCCTCCCTACCGCCTCCCGGCGGACGGAGTGGACAGAAGTAAGGCCGGCGGCGACTCCAACACCCCGCTCCTGCCCGGCCGTGCGTCACGGAGGAGGTGGCCGTGTTTGAGCAGGCGTGTCGGCGTGTGTGGTGACGCCTCCGGGTCAACACGGCGTGTTGGTACGGATTTTAGCCGCGCTGGCGGCAGGCGATGGCCAGGGGCGGAGTCAGGACGGGGAAATGGGGGGGGGGGGCGAAAGTCCGCGACGACGAAAGTCCGCATCGGGAGGATGGAAGTCCACGAAAACGGACGGACGCTGCGTGCACGATCAGGGAAAATAGTTAATCCCGCAACACGGGGAACTGCGTGGGTATGAAACGACTCGTGGCTTCATCCTGATTCGCCCCTGATGGAGGATAACCCGCCAAGCTCGTGTTATGGCCAAACGTGACGGAGAGTGGTTTTAAACGGGCGATAAAAGCTCCTCCCAGGGTATCGGTTCCAGCGTGTGAGATTTCTATCGCCAGGACGTTCGACTGAGTTTGGTCTGAAAATACCGGCCTGTTTCGTAGCAGGCTGCCTAGTGCAAACAGCGCATTGAGACATAATTCAGAGAACCATAAGCGAACCTTTACTGACCATAAACGTCTATCTCGAGTGGTTTCATTCCGTTTAGTGGCGTTTTGTATGGGTTGATTTACTTCTATAGCTCACATTTGATAACATCCTGGCAAATACTGGGGCTGCAGATGACCGATGAGACCGATCGTGAAAGAAAATGCGGACCTAACGTCTTTTACTGCTAAAACCTCTGTGGATTGATTAATCTTGCTGCCTCAAGCGAACATTTACCTTCACAACTTTAAACAAGCAGCTAAATAAATCATTGTGGCGCATCTAATCATTCATGTTGTTTGATATTTGCAGTGGTCGTGCTTAAAAAAAAAAGAGAAAAAATGAAAGGCATTATTGGTCCTTTAGCCATGGAAGAATGGCAGCCACACTCAGCTTTTTCGTGCCAGCCAGTTCAAAGGTAAGCAGGACTATCTATGTTTGTTTAGGTTTCTATCTGGATTCCCGGTCAGGAAGGTTTGATTTTCCCCTCCGATAAGATTCCAAGGGATAAACAACGAATACACCGCCACGATGCCTGGTCCTGTTCTAAGTTTTATAAACTCCCGACGAGAGGAAAAATACGAATTCATGTGTGGTGACCTACCACACTCGGTGAGATGTGTATCTGGACAGCATTCAGAGGAAAATGGCAAGTGGATGTACCAGAGCGGTAAACAGAAACATGAAGACGCACGCAGTCAGAGATGTGGACACGATACGGAGAGACAAGCCGGGTCACAGCGGGATCCAGGAAAGGAGGCACGGAGTCCTTGGCCTTTCGTTGGGAAATGCGGGGCCAACGCGTCCTTTGCCTCCTATTTAACGGAAATTGTAGATATGCTGTTTCCGAAACAAACAAAAAAAATGCGCGATAAGCATGCCAAACTTTGGAAATGGTGAAACGAAGGGACTGAAATCCGAAAAGAAATTGACATTTGTGGGAAGATTAGGCTATACTGATGAAGAATTCCCACCTCTTTAGCACATAGTCTGGGTCCGCCCTCGTGACGGCTGATCGACTTACCTACAGGCAGACAGACGGACAAACAGACCGGAAGACAGATAACAAATGGAGAGCGCCGCCTCTGCGCATCATCTGGCGCCGCATCCCGATCCGATTATGGTCTGTATTGCCCCCCGGGTCCTCGCGGCCAGCACCGCAACTAATCTGCTCGGGGCGCGCTCTAACCGCGTTCCTATAACCAAATTGCTCTCCCATCAAAGCTCCCCCGCCGCCGGCCTGGCCGCGGGGATTACGGGGATTGCTCGGGATCCCCGGGGCGGGCGGCGCGTGTATCGTGTAAGTGGACGCTGCAATGTCGGCTGATTAAATTAGCGGGGATGGTGAGCGGCGGCGGCGGAAGTGCGCCTCGATTGTGAGGTCGAAGGAGGCGGGTCAGAGTCGCGGAGGAAGTCGTGTTTTGAGACTGAGCGTAACGAAGGCATGATCTGTCGTTCATCTGTTTCATGTCAATATCAATCACTGTGTTTGCGTACCGTCTATAACAGCGTTGCTCTGCTCATCTGTCAGCGTAGCTCAGTGAGGTGCCTCATTAAAGTTCTTCGTGCAACAAGCGATGAATATGTACTATCAGGATGGCATGGGACAACTGATAATCAAGACAACCTCGCGGATCAAAACATCCTAGTGCATGAAGATCACCCGCAACCAAAAACATCGGTGTCACATAAGGCGTTTAACCCGATGTGCACATCCTGGGCCGTGCAACAGGAGGCCATCTGACGGCGACACTGCAGGATTTCCGGCCGCATGTTCGAGGATGTGAGCGGCCTGGCTGACATGACTTGTAACTGGGTACACCGTCTGGTTCACTGTGAGTGGTTTCCGTGCTGTCGTGTACCGGGGCATAGAGCGGGGAACGACATGGCCTTTCGTCATCAGGGACGTTGTTAAGAACAGGAGTGGGTCATCAGGGTGCTCGTGCTAAAACACGCGCCTTATGTTGATCATCCTCGCAACATGCTTTTCGTGATGCAACGTCCCAACGTCACGAAAACGCAACAAAGGGCTGACGTCCCTGAGAATCCTTGGCATTTCCCACAGACCCCGATATTGGTCTATAGGGGATACATCAAACAGCGCTTTAAAGGCTAGTGTTCGATGTGCGATTACAACGTCGATTTGTTTCTGAATCGTGGTTGATGCAGAACTTGCAGGAAGCCGACTGACATCCCCTCACCCTTCACCCTATCCCGGGTTTTCGACCGTCTTACGTTGAAACTCTGATGCTGCATGCCACCTCAAACATTGCCAATCTTCTTCCCGCCTCTTCGATTCCACTTCCTCGATTCTGCCTCTGCGGTCCCGCCTCTGTGATCCCACGTCTGCCGCTGGATATGTCCGCGCAGTTCTCGGATTTCTCCCAGCCATCCGCCGGCCAAAAGTGCGCGTCGCGTGCCGGGGCACCGAGCAGCTAATCCTATATTGCCTCGTTCGGAACGCTAATTGGATAAATTCGCCAGACGGAAAGGCTTACCTTCACCTGGCGGGACGGCGATGGTATCGCGGAAAAAGCGAAACGAAAATCGCTCGTTGTTTTTTATCCGCGCCGCGCCAGGAAGCCGAAGCGGACCAGCGCTGGCTGCCTCTCAGAACAGCTGCATCGAGAGGAGGCTTGCTGCTAGTGCGACAACCATTGGCTTAAAGGCATTGGTTAGGACAGGCACGTCCATGTACATCCGACAGGTCATATCTGTTGTGAAATTTAGGAGAAGAATTTATCACAAAATTGTGCGTACGGGTTTTTTTGTGGGCGGTTCCAAACAGCATCGAAACACACGTATCTGACTTCTAATGCCAATAAAAGCCGATATTTGGGAAAACAACTGTTACTCGCAATTCCTAAAGAATCCGCTTCAATATTCCTTTCGGGACGTAAGAGGTATAATAACACCAATTTTGTTCTGCATTCCGTTCTATTGTAAGTAAATCCATACGGCATTATGCAGGCTAAGTCCATACCAGCATGAATATCATAGCTTCACGTGCGTGTGGTTCCACATGTATATTCAGCGAGGCTGCTCGAAGCATTATTCAGAGCAACAAAATGCCCTCATCGGCCACGTTCCTAGCCTCGGCCCGCCAGCACCCGCGCCCTGAGGCGAGACGCAGCGTTACGACCTCGCAGCTGCAGTTCGAAGTGCTAGAAATTCCACAGATCTTCTCGTCTGTAGCAGGTCATTGCAACGATCTTTCTTACTTTTTAGATATTGATATATTTTTGTGATTATCAGCACTAAATTTGGTCAATGTGACTTCCAGAAGTAACCCATTTCGTTTAGGAAAGTTCTTTATCACAACGAGAATCAGCATAAATTCTACGGTCGATGTTTTTGTCGTCAAAATAAGAGTCAGCATTCAACATTCTGTGCGCACCGGTCAAAGGGCTGAGCGCCCTCAACAAAAAAATAAAGCAATGTTTTGCGGAGGACTTGAACTCGGTGGGCTCCAGGGCAGAGTACGCGATGATACCGCCAAACGAGACCTGCTTTGTGATGGTATTGATTCAAAAGCTCTCAGCAGATTACAGTGTGCGGTGGGCTTATTTTGTATTATCGCTTTTTCTGCTTAACGTTTTCTTCGAAAAAGTGGAAGGAGAACTTCTTGTCATTATGGCGCAAAGTTATTTTCTTCAAGAGGCATTCATACGCACCCCTGACATTTTTCGTCCGCATGATATTGTTCATGACATAGTGCATAATATTTATCGGCCTTACCATTGCTTTTTCTTCGTATATTTGGCTTCATCTGCAAACTTTCGCTGAAACTAGCTTTTGCCCTTGCTTTTTTATTAAAACAAGCTATCATACTCGATTAACAGTTCGAAAACCTTTGGTTAAGCATTTATATTTCAAGAACACTTCTCGGTTTTGCAGCCTTACCTGAACAAGAACATGCAACTTTGATGCAGATTATCTGTACGATATAGATTACTTGTGTATTTATCCGCAGATTTCATCTGCAAATGTACACGAAGTGCCCGTGCCATTTCTTGCCTGTCTCAGGCCAACACGTTAACCATCATTCCTCACGCCGACATTTCGGAGTCCGGTTCCGTCTGCATTTCTGCCGGCCCGAACGCAGCATTTGTTCTTCCGAGAGCGGCGTAGCGGTTTTATGACGCGTCCCCGTCCATTTTTCAGGCCGCCCAGCAGGCGGCGACTGCTCGGGTGTTTTCTGAAAATCGCCAGCCGCCCGGCTGTCTGGCGAGGTTTTGCAGCTCCGACACGGAGCGCTTAATCCCTGCAGTAATTTGTGTTAAAGTTCATCGGGGACAAACAGGCCATTTTTAAATGCTTTAATTATTGTTTCTGGTACATGCAGACGCCAGATGTCCTAAAGAGCACGTATGCGTACTGCCAAGATAACTGTTCTCGTGATACCTACTGCAGATAAGCCACTGATATTCCTGATTTAAAGCGCCTGATTTAAAGCGCGCAACTGTTCCTTTATGAATGCATTGTTAAAAAATCGTTCTTAACTCTTACAGTTTACACAACGTCTTCCTGATTTCTGTGACATGGTTATGGGCTGTGTGACGTGTGACGTCGGGTTATGTTAGGTCGGAACAAAGCCGCAGATCACCGATGCTTTTAACGACTCGGACAGCGATCTGCACAAGAGTTTCCAATTACGCCTCGCGCACGAAAAAGACGTCGAGGCAAGTTCTGAACCCAAGCTCAACCGCCGAAACGTTTCGAAGGCTGTCCGACTACTTCAAGGCGGTACAAAAGCCCGACACAAACGGAAGAGCACTCAGACGAACACAGTTCCGCCTCACGATTTCATTTGTATGCTGTCCTCCCCTGTGGCAAATGGCTGGTACATTTCTGACGGCGCGAGGCTAAGTAAAAACGCGTGTTCCGGACCGTCCCCTAGCTACGCCGGGGCGGCCACGCCTCCGTTGGCGAGGAGACCGATCTTATCACCAGAGAGGCCGATCTCCAGCAGAGAGGAGACCGATCTCCTCAATGGCGAGACCGATCTTTTCATCGAGGAGAACGATCTCCGATAGTAAGGAGACCGGCCTTATCATGGAGGAGACCGATCTCTGCCAGCGAAGAGACCGATCTCTTCACTGAGGAGACCGATCTCCGACAGTAACGATGCCGATCTTATCACCAGGGAGATCGGTCTCTGCCAGCGATGGGAACAATCTCTCCACCGAGGAGACTGACCTCTTCACCGAGAAGACGTGTGTCTCCGAAACGACGGCATGCCCGTCCGTCTCTCCGTTGCAGAGTGGAACCGTCTCTCCGTTGCAGAGTGGAACCGTCTCTCCCACCAAGGAGACCCTACACCCTCATTGACGAGGCGCGTCTCCGTCTAAGAGACCTCCTCTGCTGAAGAGAACTTCGTCTCTCACTTCCTCCGGAGAAGTCTCCCGTCTCGCCCACCGAGAGGACGCCCTCTGTCGAGGCGATGTCTCTCCGTCGGGGAATTCGTCTCCCCGAGGAGTCTCCCGTCTCCGCCGCCGCCCGCCCCGCGCCGTCACGACCCGGCCAGTGCGATCCGGCACTCGCCGGTCATACCGAGCCGCCGGCAGTCAGGCGGCGCTCTGATGACCGACGGGGGGGGGACGTCCGACGCCGGGCCCGGCTCCGTCGCGCCGGCGGCTGCCGCGCCCGCCGTCTGCCGCCGCCTTCCCGCCGGCGGTGAGACCTCTCCCACGCAGGGGCGTGGCCAGGATTCGCTAAGGACGGGATTCTAACCCTTCCAAAACTGAGGATTCTTCTGATTTCGTCCACTTTACTTTCGAGTCCCGGGGATTTTTATCCTTGAGCATTTTTGGTGCGCTAAGGAACCACAAAAGCTCAGATTTAAGGGGACCACCATGGCCTGCTTGCCCCTGGTTACGACCACGCTCCCACGCGAGCTGGGCCGAATCGGGCTGGACCATGACGGCGACCCGACTGTCCCTCGCGTTTACAGGCTCCGGCCCGCCGCACCAGACAGGGGGTGGCGGAGTCGGGGCGGGTCAGTGCACGGGGTCGTCAGGTCAGGGCGGGTCACAGCGCGGGCATCGCCAGGCACAGCGCGAACGAAATCCACAGAGGCTTTGTGACGGGCGTTGGTCAGGCATGCGACCATCGGAGTTGGTCTTGACTGGAGCAGGGAAGGCTTCTCTCCGGTCCTGAAGAGCGGGCGGTGTGGCCGCACTGGAGATCCGCTGGGTATGTGAGCGGTCCGGGGGATTCGAGGCGACCGTGGTATGGACGGCGCAGCTCACGGCTCCGGCGAGCTGTGGACGAAGCCCGGGGCGGACTTCGGTGGAGGTGGGACGGATATCAGGTCCCGAAAGGACCTTGGTGAGACAGGTCCCTGAGGCGAGGGACAAAAAGTTGGGACAGATGAGGTCTGAAAATTCAGATCACCGTGCGGGCGCAGAACGACCGGTCTGTGGAGGAGACATAAATGCGGATTCCGACCGCTGTTTTGGGAGGCGTCAAACAGTGTTTTACTTGGATGCGAGAGGGATCGAGAGAGGTGTAATAATGCATTTCAAATGAAGGCAGGTGCCAAATATCGCCGGATATGGGTTATTTAAGCATAAATGACAATATTCTTACTCAGATACATAATTATCAAATCGAAAAATCGGCAAAATACGCCACGTGCTGCATCGTACTGGGCACTAGCTCTGCAGTAGAACAATTTATCCTTGATGGGGAGCGCAGCTTGCAAAAGGAGCTAACGATTTCGACGATGTTTGATTAATGCTTCTTTTTTATATCAGCATGGCGCAAGCGTAGGAGAAATGCTGAAAGGACAACGAGAATCGTGTCTGGATACTTTCCGTTCTTACAACATGCTTGCCACATTTATTGTTATGCGTACTGTCATCATTCGTAATTGAAACTCCCATTGTGTTATCCCCCTCCATAATGCCTCATATTTCGTTCATGCACGTAACTGTCAATATGATTTCCACCAAGACAATGAACAGGAAACACCTACACCCACATCAGCACCCGACCGTCGCAGCGGTGTATTGTAAACAGGAAACACCCACGCCCGTGTCAGCACCCAGTCGTCGCCGGGTGTTTTGACCAGCGCTGCCAATCGACTGCTGCCGCGTCTGAAATCTGAATTGCTGATTGGCTGGCGGCATTAGCATGCCGGGCGGCGCCGCCAACGGTAAACGTGGCCGGAAATTATTCAGAATTACGCTTCCGTATTGTGTCAAGGATACCCGGAGCCAACGAACGCTTCAGGAAGGCGAGTCGCCAGCCCCTTCCGTCCGTTGGTATTCATGCGTGTTGTATTTCTACTGATGGTAGTCATCATCCTCGCTAAAAAGCGCGGTTTTCCATACATGTGTGGGCGTTCATCCCCGCCAGGAACGAATGCACACCCATCACATTTATCGCTAATGGTAGTTTAGCTAATGACACTGCTAGAAAAACGGGCTTTTTATTTAGTTTTGGTTTTACAAGTTCAGCCCGAGGGTGTTGTGGTAGGAAACCTTGTAATCAGAGTACATGCTAAGCGGAGCTTGTTGCCCTGCCATAACCCCACCACCCGTTTCCAACTGTGGAGTAATTCTGCGCCAGGTGCAGAGCCGAACGAGGAGGACCTTTTACCCTCCGCGCAATTCAAAGACAAGTTTACTTTAACCCTATTCCCGGAGGGCTAGACGGTATGGTCGATTCCCGGCAGGGCGGGCGGATTCGGCCCCCCCTGAGATCTCGAGAACTACTTGTCCGATTTCGTCGTAACAAACGGCAATCGATTTGCCGTCACGTGAACTACATTTTTATAAAAAGAAATTTTCAAAATTTCGAAATTTGTGGATACAGGGGGGCAAAAATGTCAAAATGGGGGGTACTTTTGGACCTCTTATAACTCCTTCGTTTATGGACCGATTTCAATGAAACTGGCATGAATCGAGAGATTATTGATAGGGCTTTTACCATGGGTACACAAATCTGAAATTTTGAGAAAATTCATGGGCGTTCACAGGGTTTCAAAAATAGGAGGATTAATTTTCCAACAACTGAATGAACAAAAAAGGCAAAAACACTTTTTTGGCTTCTGCTAGTCATGCTATGCCAAAGAAGTACAAATCGTATTGCAATGTTTGTATAATGTTAGCATAGGCGGTGCCAGGGACATGAAAAAGGGGGAACTATCATGGTCACACGTTCTTCAGATCAACTTGTGACCTTTGACCTTAAATGACCTCCAGTGACCTTGGGGTCACCTGGAATGATCTCGTGTGCATTTGATACTATCTGTAAACGTTTTCAATCATCTGAATTCACTCTATTCCAAAAATTTCATGTTATAGCTATTGCGATAGAAGGTACGCGCACTGACATTTTAGGTCATAGCTCCGTGACCCGACCTGATATCAAGCTGAAACTTGGTACAAAAGTAGAGGGTACCTTTCTACGTCATATAGATTCCGGGTTTGGCATTTGAAAAAACGTCGCCGAAATGATTGCAAAAAAATAAATTTTGACTTTTGACCTTGACCTAACCTTGTAAAGTGACCTCAGATAAACAAAATTTTCTGTGCACATTGCCTAACTATTAAACTATACATCCATATAAAGTTTCAAGTTCTAGCTTTAAAACTCTGTTTTTGGCAGACATTTTCCTTTTACCCTCAACATGGCCAAAAATGACCTGAGGTTCCTCCCAAAAACGTTGCCTGGCTCCGCTCCTGAGCAAAGTAGAATTGTGAAATTTTGTTACAGCGCGTAGAAAGGATAGCTAGGAAAAGTCACCAGGTTTCGTGAAGCTGCGTCAAAAAGCCTTGAATTGGCAAGCAAAAAACCCGAGGGGGGGCGGATTCCGCCCCCCCCCCACTGCCGGGAATAGGGTTAAAATAGCGTCGTTTAGAAAGGTCGTCGCAAAGATTTTGTGTCCCCAAGACGTCGCATGTTCGGGCAAATTTCCTCAAAACCTAATACATAATACATAATACCATTTGACCGCCAGCTTCCATTGCATTACATTAGCATGATACTATCTGCATCATTTGCAGGCTGTGGAAGCTTTCTGTGCATGCTTTTCGAATTACGATAGCGCGTTATCGGGACAATGAGTCTATAGGAGCAATTTGTCAAAGGCTGCGCTCGATCCAGCCAGTAATTAAATGCATTGCCTGAGTAAACAGATAAGCTCACCACTTTGTCTCTGTCGATCATTATCGATGATTGTCCCGACGTTGCAGCGGCCGCTGAAGAGATTGCCCACTGGACTGCGCCTGCACGAGCGGGTGGGCGCGTGGTGTTCACGTCAGCGATGCTCCCTGGCCATGTCAGAGTCATGATTCGGGGTCGCAGTGGCAGAGTCAACGACTCTTCAGTCCTGCCCGGTACACATAGTGAGTCTGAGCCGGGGGGCAGGTGCGTCGGCGGCCGTACCAAATTTGGAGAATTTTAATGTCAACCCTGTAGTGCTGAATCGAACGCAATTAAGTCGAAATGCCTATGGCTCTGCCTTTTTCAAAAACGTTCATGTTCTTATGACTGATCGATGCCCCCCGTCGTTTACCAGACAAATTTGTCACTCAGTGACGGTAAAAAGACCAACGCTCTTTGGGAATGACAAGTGGCGTACGATGAACATACGCCATAATTTATAGCCGGCACACAAAAGCAAAACATGCATGCGTCGCCGGAATGGAGCAAAACGTATGCGCAGGTTTCTAGCGAGTGATGCCACTTATTTTTAAAGAAAGCAGAGACCAAAATAAAAATAGGATACTGGGATAAAAGGAAGATATATTGGAGAGTGATGATATGCATCATGAAATGTAAAAAGGCTTTATAATGCACATGGCGCGTGATTAACTATCTAGGGGCCAAACCACTCCATCATTTTAGTGGGGACCAAACCGCTGGGGTGGTGCAATGGATGCCATGCTTTTTTAATGTGGTATAAAACGCTTCGAACCTTTTCACTTCCTGGCCTTTGGCAGTTACATATAATGAGGTCTTTAGTATGCTTGTCCGTTTTTCTATCAGAAAAATATCGCGGAAAAGAAAGCTGGTTTCCAGAGCCTTACACGAAGCATCAATGAAGTTGAACGTTTCATGTTCTAACGTCAGAGCAGGCGCGACGATGCGCCGGCCACAAGAAACGCACCCGACACTCGGCGGTCTCTGCCGGCCGACGCAGACTCCGACCGACGACGCCTTGACAGACGCCCCCCCCCCCTCCGGCAGGCCAACCTGATGCATGGCGCCGCCGAGACGGTGAGCAAAAGCAAACCCAGTCAGCCTCCACAATTAGCGCCGGGCGCTGGCGGACCGCGCGTCAGGCCGCCGCCGATCGCATCTTCAAATTACAGTCCGGCAAATTACCGCCGTTTGTCCGCGGCCGCCGATCTGACGGGCATGTAAATGGCGGCGAGCGTCGGCGGCCGGCGCGGCCTGAGCCCGTCGCCCGGCGGGGACGACACGGCGGACGAGTTCAATATTCATGGCGGCGATCTGAGCCGACGGGAGGTCGCCTCACGTCCCGGACGGCGGGGCGGGGGCGTCTCGACGCCGACGTTCGGTTGGCGACCGAGGAAAACGGACGCGGAAAATCCGCGAAACCCGACACGGCCGCGTCGGCGCAGCTTATGGTGATGAGGGCCGCCCTGACATGCGAATTAGCATAGCAAAGGCGTGCGCCTCGAGAAGTACCGGCCGTGTTCGGACAGTTGATTCCTGCTGTTAGTAAAACTGCTTGCGTTACTAATGAGCCTCGTTTCGACCTTCCCACTAACAAAGTAATTTGGTAACTTGAATACAGTGTCATTGTGGTGATATTGCCCCGGTATATCCGACTGTTACTGACACCGGTTAAAATACGAGGCGCTCTCAGAATTGCCATTGCTTTGTCAGCCGACTTTGCCATCTTGATGCATCAGCTATTACAACAGCTCGCATTTATAGGTGGAAGGATGTACATTAACACAATCTTGACCACACATGAAAATGGCGATGAAGACTGCTGAAACATTATGCATGTTCCACGAGTACGTTTCTGCTGCGTAACGTTGCGTTCCCTTCGTTACGTTAAACTACGTTTTCGCTGAAAGCGTGTGTTAATTTCGTTACGTTTATTAGATGCACTAGCAAACAGAATCTTGCCTTATCGCGTGCTCTAGTAAAAGAAACTTCACTGGCAACCAGATCCCGTCCTTGTTGTTTACTCCATCCAGACCAGCTGTGAACGCTTTCAATGGGTGCACATCGCATAGCTGTGGAAATCTTCAAACACGCCCAAAGCGTTTAAATCCAAACGCAGTCATCTCAGACTTGTTAACCAGTCGTTTCACGTTTTACCAAAAGTCCTTGGACGGACGACTGAAACGTAACCGACATTGCAGTCATGGTCAAAGCAGACACGACAGGAGACGACATGCCAGTACGTGTCGATTGTCGGCAAACATTGACATATTGCTAAACATGGGAGCACACCCAAGCGCGAGACAACTGGTCCATTCGCGTAAATATGGCACCCACTTGAATAGCACGGAGGCGCCCGTTCCGGTTGCAGTTAAAGTTTGGTTTCCAAACCAATCTTTTCCAGTATAGTTTGGTTTCCAAACCGCATTATTCCAGTGTAGTATGGTTTCCAAACCAAGGTATCCTGTATCTGGAAAGCTTCGGTTTTCCGGATCCACTTCCAATTCTTGACTATTCCAGTTTCTGAACCGCTTGTTGTCAGTTCCAGCCGACTGGCCAAAGCCCCGGTGGCCGCGGCAGCTCCGAGGGCCGGACTTCATGCCTCGCCTGCGGACTGCCGAGGCAGGCAGCAAACATCGCGGGACCGCCGAGACAGAGCAGAGCCGCGACCCGCCGACAGGTGAGGCCGGAGCCGGGTCGCAGCTCGGTCGAAGCTCTGCCGCAGCTCGGCCGAAGCTCGCCGAGAGTCAGCGACCGAAGCCGCCGTCACGGTCGGCTGCGAAACGTTGGCCCACTGAAACTGCCGCGCCGCACGCCGGCCCGCCGCCGCGCAAAAACTTGGTCTGAGGGGTCCGGAGGCGCTCCTCGCAACAGAAGAGAGAGCCGAAGAGAGAGCCTGCGTGTTTCAGTTGACCGCATGGCCGCGCAGCCTGCGGAATGTCGTTGCAGTGGTCTGGTGGATGGGGAGCCGGACAACGCAGATCGGTGTGTGGCAGGCCCTGGGTCCGAGGCCCAGCACACAGGCTCCTGAGTTCGGTCCGGGACCGGAAGGGTCAGCCGGTCACGGCACGGCCGTGTCGTGGAGCAGCGCGGCACGATCATGATCTTCCAGCGCCACGTGGTTTGGTGCCTGGGTCAGCATTGCTTCATATTTGCGAACACCTGGGTGGCGAGGTCAGGGTCCAGCAACAACCTCGGCTTGAACGGTCTCTGATGCCAGCGCTCTCCGTTTCAACACATTCGGGAAGAACTCACGTACGGCAAATCGGAGGTTGACGTGATCGCGCCAAAGCGACGCTGCCCAAATCTAAACGAGACGTTTTTGGGATTCGTTTGTTTTACAGCATCATCGCCATCAAATTAGCGTCCCTGTCTTCTGGTGTTTCCCTGCCTGCCGAAGCAAACATGGATCGCATCTCATTGGTCACAGCTGACTGGCTGAGCCGGTGCAGAACACTGAACAGGTCGTCTGCACGTGCGACTGCAGGTGCTCCACCGCCCGCCGGGAGATCTGGCTGCCCGACCGCGTCTGCTCGCCGGACTGCCAATTCCTGGGAGCGTGCGGCAGTCTGAACAAATCTCTGCTACGCGTCAGCAGCCTGTTGTATTGAGTGGCAGACACCGAGGTGAAGAGCGAGGCTTGTGATGGTTGGGATCAGATAGTAGGTCGAATCACCTGTTTTGAGTCTGTCAGCATCCTGAAGTCTCGAGCAATGGTGAGAGGGGTACATGCAGTGTTTGGAGAATGCGCCTAGCCTCGCTGCTCCCTGTTGTTGTAGAAATACGCCTTTTAGGTTAGGCTGATAAGACGGACCTGATACAGTGATGACGTTGCTCTTAGAAATATTGAAAAGGGAACCTACCTTAGTCACTCCACCGATTGGGCCATGCAGTAGAATAGCACATACACGGCAAGACGTCTGATTAGTGCTTCAGCATTCATTCCTTGCCCACACCTCTCTTTTCCCCCTCTCTGGACTAAGTATCTCGCATTCTTCCTGTTCTTTCTTTCCCTTCACTCAGCTACCCATTTCTTCCTCTGCATTTTCTCCCGATCTCTCAGATCTCAGCAGTTTCCGCGCGGCTGAGTGCCGCCCAACTAGCAGCTCGCGCTTCGCAGCCGAGGGCCGCGGATAACGACGGCGCCGGCCAGGACGTTCGCCTGACGTCTGCCGCGCCTTTGACGGCGAATCCGCGGGAGCCGCGGAGAAGAAGCCGAGCGACCCGGCGGCGCTGAAACCGGGCCCGTCCTGGCCGCCGTCCCGCCGCAGTCCCAGGCATGCTGCGTGATGAGGGCGGGTCCGGACCCCGGCCGACCCTTCAGAAGGGCCTGACCCCGCGTATTCGGCGAGCACATGCAGATGGAACGCCGGTCGGGCGTGCATAGACGCCATGCGATGCCCAACTCCTTCCATTTGCATGCGAATCATCGGCTCGACGGGCTGGCCCACGTATCAGCGCTGCTATTCCTGGAAAGAGCAGAATTTTAATGGCGATCGGCGACCGCCTTTCATCTCTTCGCCGCCCATCGCGGTTACGGCGTGCACACGTGCGCCGCATGTGTCGCGACGACCGCGGCGAAGCCGGCGCGCGATCGTAAACCGGCGCTCCGCATCTGCCGCCGCGGCAAGCCGCTTTCGCCAGTTTTATCGGCGCCGTTAATTAATTGCAAGAACCTCGGATGGCGTCGTACATCAGCGGCGATCGTCTCCGGCCTGTGACGTCACGTGGGCATCGTGCATCAGCGGCTGATCGTCTGCGGTCTGTGATGTCACGCGGGCGGCGCCTCCACATGGGCGCTCTGCCGGCACCGGCGGATCCGAGAGAAACCGGACTATGGCCCCCTAATATCGGAAAACCCGGGCCAACAAGTTTTTATACTTTCCTCCGTGTACAGGAAGTGTAAATGTTTTATTTTCGAAACGGAAATTTGTTGACATGATTGCTAATTTTCGGAAATGACGCAAAGTGGCCGAAATCCGAGAAGAATCGACATTTTGCGGGCAGGTTAGGTTACACGGATGGGGCTTTGCCCCCCCCCCCCTCTTAGCACTGGGCGCCGAATGACCCTGCAGTCGGTGCGCCCCTAAGCCCCAATAACCAACCAACCAACCCCTCTTAGCACATGGTCTGGACCCGCCCTTGTCTGCCAGAGATAACAGGCGCTGAGCAGGGGTGCACGCGGCCGGCGGACGGCAGCGGCGCGTGCAGAGCTGCCGTCACACAGCCTGGGACCGGGCGGAACCCAGGCGTCTTCATCTCGCCTGCCGCCCGCTTTATGAGCCGTGCATCGACCCCACTTGACGGAATATTAATTTCGGGAGCGCCTCGGTTCCGTGTGGAGTCGGCGCGCGCGGGGAGGGAGCGGGAGGAGTAGGCGGCTCCATTAAGAGGGGGGGGGCGGAGATGCGAGGAGGGGTTCGCTCAAGTGCTCACTTGAGCCGAACGTCGGCTGAAGAGCTGGATATTGATGATAGTTTCGGCTACATCGGTCTTTCTTCAGGAAGACGGCTGGCTTCTGAACCTTGCCGATTCCGTCGGTCTCGAATATTTGACCTTCGTTCACCCGGTAGGGGGGTTCGAGGGCTCCCCTGCAGGTTTTCTAAACATAGCGCACAAACGAACAGGGAAAGGTGATATTCTCATTAGTTCTTTGTATATCATTTTTGTATCTTTTGGCAAAATTTTACAGTCAGGTCATTTCAGGTTACTGGCCTGACCTTTAACCAAGGCATGCAAAAAAAAAACTTCTAAGCGTGTGCCAGCGATTGTCAGAAAGAGGTAAGTGGCAATCAAAAAAAAAACATTCTTATCTCCAGCTCATTCTTCACAACATCACATTCTCAATTTTTTCGGAAATATTGTCTCAGACCAGCCGTACTCAGATGCCGTTTTGGTCTTTCTGCCAGAAATGCCGTGTGTCACTTCACTTTCATTTGTCACTTTTCGGGCAAGAAAAGGAATATAAATCACCTAATATGCCTTTTCAGTGATTCGATATCCAGTCTGTGAGGGGTCAGTGATCTGAGGTTAGGTCAACTCGTTACAGAATCGAATATGTGACAAAATGGGCATAAAGTTTGTCATTGCCAAATATGCATTTGCCATTCACTTCTGGTGAGGCATGATAAGTGCACATCTTAGTTTATGCTCGTGAAGATTTTGAAATGGCATGACCTTATTAGCCTGCCATGGCCTGACATCATTTCAAGGTTCACTTGTCACTTGAAATGCCGCAAAAGTTCATGCATTGTTTTAAGACAACGTGTATAGTTGTTTTCACATGTTTACATTTAGTCGTTTCTGACATACAAATGATTTTTCATTTGGCCTAGGTTGCTCTTGCATGCCCATATTGACCAGTAAGAACTCTTGTTTTAGTGATTTCTGGCTGTATTTATGATATCAGGTTTGTTTTAATATTTAGTTTTGTTCTCTGGCACAGTGATTTTTAGAACGACACAGGCACATTTTGCTTGCTATTGTCCTTAATCTGACCTGACCCGATCTGACCGTGGTTTTCGTACCATTCTAGGATGAATTAGCATGATTACAGCAATCAGATGGCATTTGCTTCACATTGGCACCTTTACCCAGTCACGAGAGACGAATGTTGTAAGATCTGACCTTAGTTGACCTGATATGGCCCTAGATGACCCATGTCGATTTTTCTCGTACAAGTTGCAATATCTCACCAAGCATTCGTAACGGTGATCCCGAAACGTCTGCCTGAAGTAATTTTATTTGCGCGATGATTTCGACATAAATCAGCGTTGTTGTTCCAATGGCCTTTGCCCTGGCCTGACATGATCTGAGGAGTACAAAATTACTTTTTGATAACAAAAGAAAAACGTTTTTTGCTGTCTTTAAACTGCCCATTACTGAAGGTAAGCTCATAGGGACCGTCCTTTTTGCTTTTCTTGCCCACAAATTTTGCACTTCATGACATTACCCTCTTTGACCTCTTGACCCTAAACTACTCACTTATAGTTAATAAATATGCGTTCATTCTTCATAAAATTTGCTGCGCTTTCGATTGGTGCCACTCACATTTGCTTAACTCTCTTAGTTGCCGAGGTCTGGGGGCTCTCGACGACCCCTTCCCCGGGTAAATGAAGGGCGATTGGGACACCCGGGAGTGCCTGGGTTAATATCGATGTGATTGGCAGCCCTGCACGGTGTCCTTTGGTTTCCGACTGGGACCAGTTTGCTTAACTTAAAAGTGGGGTCCTTCGTCCAGTTTGGATCCGACGCAACGTTCATGTTAGTTTGTCCAGGCAGAAATCCAATCCTTCCGACACGAAACTCCGGACAGCCTGTTTTGAATTGGAATAAGGATATTGCAGTCGCGTAGCCAGGATTTTTTGGGCATGGTCCTAGAATATGAGGGGGCCCCCAACGCTGAGGGGTCCCTTGAACACTACGGGGGGGGGCCATGGCCAGGGATGTCGTTTCGTATAAATGATTTGGGGAATCGGGTAGATCGAGGGGGCCTCACAACCTAGTTTTCTCCCAAAGGTGAGTTTCCCAGCTTCTCAACGGATTTCGGGCTCTTGGTTTTGATCGACCGACACCATCCCATGGCAGGAGGACCTTTCCTTGCTGGCGGCTCCTTTGCAAAGGGGCATCCTTTTCGGCAGTCGCCTTTTGGTAGGTGCATGCCGGGGTATTCATTTACCTTTCCCGGTCAGGCGGCCACCCGGCTATCTGCCAGGGGGGTCTTGGCCTTGGGTCTGGGGGCCCTTTGCGGAGGAGTGGGTTTGTCCTTCCCGGCCAGGGGGGGGCACTTTAGGCCAATACCAGGGCCCCTTCATGGACCAAAAAATTTGGAAGGGCCCCAGGACCCCTAGGACACCCGTGGCTACGCTACTGGGATGTTGACATTTACAGCTATTCATGTGGTTCAGAGAAAAATTCCTGTATGTTTTAACCCTTTGCCCTTCTTGATAACTGGACATTCGTGCTGTGATTCGTGACTGTTTATGGTCAGACCATCCTGTCGGGCATTTTGATAATCTCTTGGCGTATTTTTACCCCATCTTTATCCCTTTCCTTAACACCATCATCCACACACTGTCGCTCCAGCCCTTGTCTTTCCACGCTGGAGCCCTGGCCGCGAGGTGTCAGCGCCCGGAGCCGCGGCCGGCGTCGCAGTCTCCCACCCCTGGCCGGTCGGCTGCGCCGCAGGGCCGGCGTCTGCCTGTCTGGCGGCGTGACTCCAGCCCGGCCGGCATGCCGGTCACGTGCGAAACCCAGCCCGGCCGCCGGAGGGCGGAGGTGGGGAAGGGCGGACTGAGGTCTTCCTGGCGGTAGGCACTGCCGGCTGACGGCTCCCAGGCGTAGCGGGTGGATTTTGAAAAGATCCACGCTCAGGGAGGGAAAAGACTGACCGCGCAGGCCAACAGTCACGCTTCCCGCCGACGGAACGAAATGCCTGATCCTGGCTCGGCGGCGGCATTGCCAAGGTCAGCTCAAGCATGCGAGAGGCTGACCTTCGTCACGTCGAGGACATTTGCTCTGGTGGGTCAACACATACCAAAGGCAGAGTGTCAGGCGATAGATCTCGTCATTTCACTAATCGAGGGGATCGTTGCACTGAGTACGGCGCACCTTTTTTGCTGAACGATATCGGTAATCGACACAGAAAATATCTTTACAGAACTATGGCTGCGCGCTTAGTTTGGCTTCTAATTTACGATGCACTCGGCTAGACGTCCTCGATCAGAGCTGCTCTCTTGGAATTTCTGCCGCCGCGCTAAAAATGCAACTCAGAAACGAATTTGATTACTCTGACAAGAAATGTGGTTTGTAATATCAATAAAACTTCGTTTAGTGATTCTCATACTTGCGCATGTCGTAAGGCGTGCTTACCGCATACACGCTGCCCAAGCCAAGTTAAAATGTTTGAAACCGTTCAGCAGTGCATATCACGAGGTGGAGTCACAATCTTAATGTTTCCTATCTTCCCACGATCATGCTGCGATTTTTAGAACCCATGCAGTCTCATTTTATTTTGGCGGGCGTTCGCCAGTGAAGTTCAGAGATGAACCCACAAAAGCCGGTTGTCTAGCACCGGCTAAAACATCTCAGAATGCCCCTTGTCTTCAGCAGAGCTGCACGCTTATATACCGAATGCGATGCTTCTTTTCCTCAATCTTTGCCAGGGACGTAGCCAGGGGGAAGGCTTGGGGGCCATGCCACCCCCCCCCCAACCAGGCGGTCTGCACTAGATGTATTGCGATTTCGCAGGAGTACGTAATAGTGATGATATATATTTTGCGAAAGCTAACATTACATGTTTTCCCGTGCATTAATCATGAGGTAAATTACGTAAAATTGTTGCTTTTTCTTATAAATTTCATCATATGCCAGTGGTATGCGACAAAATTTGACATTTGCCCCCCCCCCCGAGGAAAATCTTAACTACGTGCCTGCTCCTCAGCAGGGTCAGTATATCGCCTCGCCATCGCGGCTGCACCGGCGCGCGAGAGCTGACCAACAATCGACGGCACCAATTGCTCACTGCGCAGCGCGTCACCCCACGGCGCTTTCTGCAATCGGCATCCGTATTGGCGGCCATAAACAGCCAATTTCGTAAGTGATCCGGGGCCGGCGCCGGAGCGGCTGCAATAAACGGCGAACAATCTAATTTGTCTGCGGTCTGGAATTGGCGACGGTGTTTCCCGTTGCAACAGACTGTCGCTGGAGTCGGCCAGACGCGGAAGACTGGGTGAATCTCGAATACCGGCAGACACTTGAGGAACGCCGCAGTCTTCGCGTTCTGTTTCGTAGCTGATTTTGATAGCGTGACTCGCAGGTGACTCCGTTTGAAGTAGTCCTGATTATGCGTAATCACGACTTATATCTGCAACGTAATTATAGATATACTGCTGTCCATGTCATGTGTATATGATATAAATACAATTATTTAGCAATCCTCGACACGCCGTGATAAGCTGTGCTCACATAACAGTTCATATCAAGCGGACCCACTGTTTTGGCTTTGGGCAGTCTTCATGAGCGGTAGCACCAAAGGCAACGTCAAACGTCTTCGGTATTTCAGCTGTAGGGTATAGCTTAGCAGCGCCGTCCCAGCAAATACAGCCACCGATGGAGCTCCCTCCTACGCCGTTTACTGGTGCTATCAGTCCTGCACGAACCTGGCCGTCGAATGTACTAACTTTCTTTTATTCTTTCCAGTCTTTGACGTTTGCGAAAAAACCAGCAACATTTTCACGTGTCCACTGATCTTCGACCGCAGACGTTTCCGAGCGCCGTTTTCGTCGGATCCGCACCACGTTCGCCGCCTCGGCCATTCGTATTCGGTGCCGCCGGCCACTGCGGCGGGCAGGTCCGCAGCCGGCACAATTGGGACCAGTTCGAAGGCAGCCAAGGTGCGGGCAGACGCCCCGGAGGTTGAGTCAATGGCACACTCAGGTCACTGGTGGAGGAGGGAGGCCGGACTCTCTTTAAGAAAACAATAACGTTTACGCAGTCGGAATACCACGCATGTAGAGCAGTTTGTATTGCTCCACGACAAAAGAGCTGCAATGGTCGACCTCCTCATGGCTCATGAAATTTTTCATCCATGCCTTCTCTTCGGTGGGGGTCGCAGGTCCCACTGAGCCAGATCCCCAGAACTGGAGCTCTCGAGAGCGCCTCAGGCGGCCACATCGGCACGCCGAGCACGCCGTGTCGGCGGCGGCTGGGCGGCAATCCCGTGAAACATTCAGAGGCCTTCCTGCGCCCAATCGGGCCCCGGAGCCCATGACCGGCTGCGCCGCAGAGGACGGCCCGGAGGGGGAACCTCGGGCTGCGGAGGCTGGGCGGGGGGAGACGCCGTCTGCTTCGTCGCAGACGGCGTCGAGGTACCGAGGTACCGCTGCGTCGCAGCGGTACCTCGGTGCTGAGCTTGACGCCGTCTGCTTCGTCGCAGATGCAAATGCGGTCGGTGCAAATTCGGTGCGGTCGTCCCCCGTCGCACTTGGTGGCTCGTCGGAGTCTCTGCGAATGCGCGTCTTTCAAATGGTGTTCGACGAGGCAGCGTCGTTTTTGTCTTCACCTGTCTCAGGGTGTCTCTAAACTCTGGAAGCTCTGCGCGGAAATGGCCTGTGGAATACGTGACGCGGTCGCACGGCGTTTGCTTCGGTCTATTTCTCGTTATCTTTAAAACTTCCTTTCATTAGCCAAAAAAAAACAGAGTCATGCACGGTAAAGGAGTCACTATATGGGGAGATCATATCCATCTCCACCTGAATGGTCTTCATGCTGAACGACGCCTCGTTTCACCGTTAAAAATCCAAACACGTTATTTAACCTTCTCAATGTCAGCCAAGGTCAAAGTTTGTTCATTTCCTCGAAACAGCGATAAGGCCAGTGGCAAAAGCAGGCCGAAAGTCCAGCATGCTTTCGGCTGTTGCGTAGAGACTGCAATGCCCAAAGGGGAGGGGGAACAGGATACTGCACTTCTTCGTAGAGGGCTTAAGGGTCTATCGCTCATTTAAAACCAAACAAGGTGCGAACTTTTTGCGCGGAAGACTGCGGCTCTGCTCTCGTGGTGCTCTCCGAAGTTAATCCGCTAAGAGCCTTAGAACTTTTCTCATTATTTTGTGGAAATAAGGCGTACTTTGTTTCCTTGGCAAAACAAACGAGTTAAAAACTGAACCATCGTGGCGCATTCATTGCCATGTACACAGTGTCTGCGAGTGTTCTCCTTTTGATCATGTCATTACATCAAGCGGGCCAGGAAAATAATCAAACTCAGAGTCCGTCATCTGGCCTAAAAGCATAGTTAAAAGCAGAAAGACAAAGTACCTCGCAACCGTCGATTTCCTTTCTGTTAAAAGCGCACACACTTTTGACGATTTATCAACTTTTCTTCAAGCCCGAAGAGCCTGTGCAACGTAACTACGTGCAGCCGCTTGCATTCGTGTGGCCGAATATTTACACTGCTTCGTTTCCCGGTTTCTCATCAGCTTCCAGTCTAGCTGCACGCGAGGCTGCGCTGTTGATTCCGCCTGAGCCCAGCGCCGGCCCCGCCATGTCATTAACAGCACATGTACCCGACAATGTACTATTAACTCTGATTTAGAGGCACGCGCGGCGTTATTCGAATACGATTTACTGCGGTGGAGGGTGCCAAGAGACTCTGGGAGAGTCTCCGCGTCCTTGTGTGGAGAGCCGAGAGCCGTTCCCATTGGCGGAGCCCGTGTGGCTCGGGGAGGCAGAGGCAGAGCTCCCACCGTTATACCTCCTTTGTAGTCGTCGACGGCATAGTCTGTCGCCGATTGTTTCACACAGTCGTCTAGTGCAGGATTATCAGGCGTCTCGCTAACCGTCGTGTCATGGTCGTCTTACATGGAGGCTCGCTGATGTGGGAATTCGTTCAGGGCCCAGGCGAGGGACAAGATGATTGCACTTTGACGATACCAACCGACGTCATGTTGGTGCTGCACTAATGAAGCGTGGACAGTCCTGTGATTTAACAATAGGCCAGCGGGAATATGTAGCGAGAATGGATTTCTGATGTCTGGCAGCACTAGTAATGCTCGAGAGCCTCTCTTACAGGACGTCCTTCTGAATTCAGACGTCAGTTCAGAAAATCTTCAACCAACAAAAACTTCGATCGCAACTGAGACCTGACTGAGCATTCATACCGTGCTGCGCCTAAACGCCCGGTCGCCAAACCAGTCCCTCGGTGGGGCGTCACGTGACGGCCGGCGTGACTCGTCGGGCCGGCAGCCGGCCGCAATTACGACAGGACGCCGGCGGCGCGGCGTCCATTACGGCCGCGCCTCGCTGCACGACCCGCGCCGATGTCCGCGAAAATCGACCGTCCGGGCGTGCGACTTTTCGGCCGGCGCTGCCGCCGTGAAATCGCTGAATGCCGGCGCCGCTGCATGCGCGCCGGCGGACGGGTCGGGCGCCGCCGATTATGCACGACCGCGGAGGGCGCGGCGGAGTTCGGGATGGTGAGCGCGCATGGCGACTGATGGGGTCGTCTCGACCGTGAGACGCTGACGCTCCCCGCCGTGGGGACGGCGCGGAACGGCCGGGCGTGCACTTCGTCAGTGGCGGTCAAAGGCTGACCGGGACGGCTCGCCGAGATCGGACAGGCGGATTCGCCGCTGTGGAAATTACGGAGGGCGTCGCCTCAAAGTCCCGCTGCCTGGGGCTTCAGTTCGACACGGCGTGTTTCTTACCGCCCCTCCTTTAGCTCACGCAGAGGGCTCCTATGTCGCGCTAATGGCTGTGCGTAGGAGAATGTACGGTCCCATTAGGTTCGCGACGTCTCTGCATGGGCGCGGTCCCTTGAAAGGATGCAATAGGACGCGATAATTGTCATCATCACGAATATAGGGCCTGGGAGCCAGCTGCAACATGCAATTTAGGGTATTTATGAAATGATTTCGTGTGCATCGCTGGCTCCAAATGTTGTTCATGGCTACTCTCCTGCCATTCATTTATCTTTCTAAATTTGAGGCTTTTATCGACTGGAGCGGATTGTAATCTTCATTCGTGTGTTGTAACGGCGGGCCCGGCGAGCAGGAAGAAGTATGCAGCGCGGCAGTCCCGGTAATTTCCTGCCGGCAAACAGCTCTTCTCTGCCTGTCTCAGATGTCTCCCTGCAAGCGTCTCCCTGCCTACCTCTCCCCCGTCTACCGTCAAAGTCTTTCCGCGTCTGTCTCCGTCTCTGGCCGTGTTCTGCCGCCTCTTCTCGCTGGTTCTGCGCGGAGCCTGAGCCGTGGCCGGACGCCCAGATCTCCTCTTGCGCTCTCAACTGACGCGCTGCTGAAACGCCGTAATCTGATTAGGAGAACTGCGGAAATGGGAGACCACTTTGGAGCGCAGGCATTATTGAAGGGCAAACGGCATCGCGCTGCTAATGAAGTAGATGGGAAGGGCTCGGCGTGACGGCCACTCACGACATCTTCCATTTAATTTGAGACGCTGTTCGTTGTGGTGATTTGAGCGTGTTTCGACAGACATGCAGGGGTTTTGGTGAAATAGTTCTTCCTGCTGTTTTTTTTTTTTTGGTTTTGAATGCCGTATATTGTGGCTGTGGTTCTTCAAGAGCCACAAGCTTCATTATCCGGCATACAGCCCAACAACCAACAAAAAGATCCTCAGGAATGCCGTGCACTATCATCCAGCAACCTCCCCGAGCACTCAACAGTTTATTTCTTTTCCTTATTTTTTTGCTGGTTTGATCCCTGTTTAAGTTGTTTATGGGCCACATTATCAAAAAATGCACGCAAAGGGTCTCGTCTCTTGGACACGAGGACATGGTTATGACAAAACAGTTTTTATTGGTTTGATCCACCCTTTGTCTTTTTATAGGTCGTATTAACCCCATTCCCGTGCCATAGCGTTAGGGTGCACTCCCGTCTGGGGGACGTATTCGGCCCTTCCCCGAGATCTGGAGAACCACTCGTCCGATTTCGTCGCAACAAACGACAATCGATTTGCTACGACGTAAACCACATTGTTGTATAAAGAGGGTTTGAAAATCTTGAGAGGTGTGGATACAGAAAGTGAAAGGTCAGAAGAGGGCATTTTTTTACTTGTAACTCCATTGTTTATGGACCGATTTTTTATGTATTGGTATGGTTCGAGAACTAATCGATGGGACTTTGCCCTTGGCCCATACGTTTGGAATTTCCCGCAAATTTATTGGTGCTTACAGGGCATAGAAAATGAGGGAGTATTTCTGGGGGGAAACTGAAGTAACATAAATATTAAAACATTTGTTAACGTTTTACTATAAACGTTAATGTCATGTTCCTTAGCATAAATGCGCAATTAAAAAGTTAAATGTTTTCTTTTTCTCGCCATGTTATACTTAAAAAGTGCAAATCATATAACATTGTTGTATATGTTGGCGTAGTCGGCGTCAGGGACTTGAAAATGGGAGCTGTCATAGTTGCGTGTCCTTCTGGTGAACCTACGACCTTTGTAACCTTGAATGACCTTCACTTATCTCAGAGTCACATGGAGTGGCTGTAAATTCATTTCGTAGTGTTTGAAAACGTTCTTAATCATTTGACTTGACTATTTCTAAAAGTCTTGTTTATGTCCGTCGTGAAAGGGGGTGTTCGCGCGAACACGGACTTTGCGTTTTGAAAGCTGGCGTAAAAGAAAAATATTTACATTAAGCCAAATCTCGATTTTTGGCTTCGACCTAACCTTGCGAAGTGCCATTAGATCCACAAAAATATTTCTGTTTGTTTTCCAGTTACTGGCCTATACACTTATAAAATGGTTCAAGTCCTACCTTAAAAACCTTATTTGGCAGTCATTTTTCTTTTACCTTCAGCAGTGCCAAAAAAGGTTTGGGGTGCCTTCCAAAAACTTGGCCTGGCTCCGCCTTTGAGCAAAACCAAATTTTGAAAATTTGGCGTGACCTGTAGGAAGAACGGGGAGGAAACGTTACCGAGCGCCGTAAAGCTACGAAAAAAAATAAAAGTCTTGGGAATGGCGAGCAGAAAACGAAAGGCGGTCCCGAAGCCCCTCCACAATACCAAAATAGAGTTAAAACTCCGTCCCTATTTTTGTCATCATAAGGTACTGAAAAAAGCAGTGACATGCAAAATGAACGCAGGAGCCACAAAAGCATCGTAAAGAAAACTCATCGCAAGTCATAGAAAACTAGCGTGAATAATGCAAAGACGAATACGTTCTTAAAGATATGGAAAGGACGTTTTCTTGTCGTTCAATAGTAAGGCAAACAGTACTCGTTTTGCTTTCCTATGTGTGAGACGTTGACTAGTAATATTGTTGATATAAGGCGCCCGCAAATGAAATTGAACATTTGCTGAAACAGTCGTCAAGACGTTCCGATACCATGACCACATTCACTGAGCCCTAGTAATAATTGATCACCGAAGTGGACCGAACTCACATGACCACCGGTCACCGAAGTTTGCTAAGCACTGATGTTGCGAACATCAGCGATCATGCCGATCACCGATGTTCACCGAACGCCGACAGAAAAATTAACTCGTTTCTATCTGCCACTGCCTGTGAAACGGTCTACAGCGCCTCTGTGACGTTCGCCAGTCTTTCCGCCGAACCCTGAGCGGCGGCGGAGCCGGCATTGCCTGTCAGAAATCCGGCCCGCCTCGCGGCTGACTTTGACACATCTCGCGATATGCAAATTGCCGCTGTTGTTATCTTTCCGGCGATTCTCCCCGAGGGCGGAAAAAGCTTCGGAAGACGTCGGCCGGAAATTCGAGGCACGGCGCCCGTTTTGTCCTTGTCGCGGGAGGAGGGAAAAAGGGAGCCGCCGACGCCGCATCGCCGCCGGCTGGAGCCGCTCCAAGTCGGGCGAGAACGACGCTCTGTCGCGGGCGATGATCTACGACGCACATATATCCAATTGCTAACGACGGGCGTCGGTGCGCTCTGAGAGCCGTGCCCCGCAAACGACTTGTGAAACGTCGGATAACGGATGAGTACGTCGTGGACCACGGAACGATCCTTTGACATCTCCAGATTTACGGCGAAGTTTCCGCAACATCTGAGGCGGCTCTTTCCAAGGAGTGTGGTGGACAGCAGAGATTTAGACCTCTACGGCAGTGTTTGCGATCAGCAGTCTAAAGGTGCTGTGACTCCCTGACGCTGTCGGAAATGTCTTCCGTGGCTTCTGCTCTACCTCTTTATCTCTCCTTTCTCTCCCCTCCCTCTCGCTCTGTCTCCCTCCACTCCCTCGCTCTTTCCCCCCTCTCTCTTTTCACTTCCCCTGTCCCTCTCTCTCCTCTCAGCCGTCCCGGTCCAGTTCATGACCCCGTTCATTTGCCCGGCGGTTTCTGCCCACCACGCCGGAGTCCGGTGACCGCCAGCTGCTCCCGGCCTGCTCCCTTGGTATTCTCGGGCGGCGCGAGCCGAGCAAAAGGCTTTCCGTGTTGTCCCAGCCTCTCCGCTGAATTATGTATCCCATACGAGCGCCCCGACGGGCCTCATGAGAGCCAGTCGTGTCGCGGGCGGCGCTGGCCGGCAGCTCAGCGCCTCATGGTCGCCCTGTGGCGCCGGTATGACGGCCGATAGGCATCGGTGCGTGACGTTCGCGTCATGTCTGACGCGGCCTCATGTTCATGATGGTGATGCGGGGATCATGATGTTTGTGATGCGAAGCGTTGCTGCGCTCTGAGTCGTCATGTTTTGACGTCAAGATTCCTGGCGATGTATTTCGTCGGCTTTGAAAGCGTGTTTTATGGGACGTGTGTGCTCTGGCACGGCGAGTTTCATTATTTGTATTGACTGCATGCATTTGCTTCAACACCAACACATTTTTCCCGATGGTCTGATGGTCAACACATTTCCCGATCAGAAATCCCCATGGAGGCCGGAGGTCTCCATGGGGATTTCTGATAAGATGTTCTAGAAACCATCCAGATATTTTTTATCATTTTACGGGTTTGCGGTTACGGTACTCAGGAACATCCTATTACTATTGTGCTCAAGAAACAAAAGCAATAGAAATGCGCAGCTTAAAGCAG
Source organism: Capitulum mitella (assembly GCA_030062745.1). NCBI lineage: Eukaryota > Metazoa > Arthropoda > Thecostraca > Pollicipedomorpha > Pollicipedidae > Capitulum > Capitulum mitella. The sequence goes on along the minus strand of CP099853.1, from coordinate 20,080,917 downwards.
TCATTGGCCAACTATTTTCGCCATTTTGCAATGCCAGATGAGGCGCACAATGGTTGCAGAAATGCACAAGCTTGTTCAAAGGCCTTATTTTTAACTTAATTTCACAGTGGGTTCCTAGGGTTGGTCTCAGATTATTGACAGTCTGTCCTAACACCGGCGCAGCCGAAGGGGGAGTCCGCCCCCCCCCCCCCACTTATGCCCGCATTTTTTGTGAAAACCAATGCACATCGCCTTCCCAGCAGGCAATCAATCATTTTCGTATGATTTCAGTTGGCAATGAGCTCCGGGACCTCCCCCCCCTTAAGAAAATCCTGGCTGCGCCCCTGTGTCCTAACATAGGTGAATTTCGTCTACCTCACCTAGTTCAAAAACTCGCAGATTATCTGTAACATCCGAGATCGCATCAAGTTATTCCCTTCGTCAACATCGTTGCTTTGGGTTTCGTGCCTCAGTCTGACTGTGTGTGATGTACTTCTCCATGCAAGATGGCGTTGCTGCCAATGCATCTGTAATACGAAAACATCTTGTTTGCCCATGTTGTCAGTCGTATTTCTGAGCGTCAAAAACAACCTATGATCACGCTGAGGCTATTTGAAAACTTCGCCACCTGTGAACCAACTTGACGCGCATTAATCAACTTTGTTGCTGACGGTCTGAGACCAAGAAATCTTTCTTGCTTTGGTTGGATAATGAAATATTCCATCATTTCAGGACAGAGTATAGCTCATGCATAAACTATAGGCGTTGGCCAGTGACATCGCCATCAGCACATGTTTGACATGTAAGATTAGTATTAGTATTAGTATTAGTATCTGGAAATGCGTTCCGCGGAATTAAAAGACGACTCTCCTCAACAATATGGCAACATTTCCCTCCCATCTGTTCTTAAGTAGCATTAAACATTTCATGCTTTGATCTAAATGTCTCTGCGCCATCAGCATGGATGCTATGCATTTTCAGCCTGATGCTTTAAACAAAAGGCATCGGTGCGACAGAAGGGCTTGCGGTTGAAGGAGTGCTGTGCATTAGCGAAATTCAAAACCCACGTCGGCTGTGCATTATCATAATCAGCAAAATACATCGTCGCAATGCCGAAAAGGCCTTGCCATGAATTTCTCGTGACGTCCGAATGCCAGCCGACATTTCGGCGCTGCCTTGCGGTACATCATCTCAAGTCGGCGCCCCAGGCCGCCTCATGGCTGTCGTCTGCCCTCCGCCAGACGACCTTGACCCCGACCTTTGCGAAGTCGGCCTTGGGGCGACAGCAGCACCGTTAGTCGTCGCCATCTGCCGCCTCTCGCGCGCCGGAACTGTCGCCCGGCGGCGACGCGACGCGACGCGACGCGCGGCCGACGTATCTGGATTGCATGAATAACAGGCCGCGGCGGCTCCGGTACAGCGCGATGCATTATTCATGCTAGTGCGGGCGGCCGCGTGCTGCCGGCTGTGGCGCTGTTGTGACGTGCTGTGTCCCGCAGGCGACGCGTTTCAGCCGTGATGATGTGATGATGTGATGATGATGATGATGTGATGATGCACGCGTGTCCGGCTGTGCTGACTGTTGAAGGCCTTTTGCTCAACGGTACGGTCATCAAACGCCGTCACAGTGAAACATTTTTGAGAAACACTTCCGTGAAACACGTTATCCGCACCGGGTTTTTTTCTTTAGTCTCTGATTTATTTTTATAAGGTTTCGGGTTTCAGTGCGTGAAAGCAACACAAACAGCTACAAAAGTGTTGAGGTACGACACATTATTCCGCCCATTTGTCAACATATTTGACGACAAGATGCATGCGTTGCGTAAAGTTAGCTCCAATTTTGTAGGTGGAATTATCTCTCCAAGCATTACCAAATAAAACTGTTTAAATTTAACACGGGATGCTTAGCTGTATCAATAAAAAAGTCTGTAAAAATTAAATGTTACACTTGCGAAATACGCCAGACATGGGTCTACCAGAGATAAAAAAGAAATCTGTTACGCACAAAAAACGCGTTTGCGTGGAGACAGAGACGCCTTCATTCTGTTAAAAGCGCAAGACAAGGATTATTTGCATTTTTGAATCACATCTGTGGTAAACTTGTATCATACCGGTTAGCCCGCGCTCTACTGACGGTCGGCGCCGATCACGTCCGACTGGAGGGTCGACCGCCCCGCTCTAACTAACGAATGGTTGGTCGCACGATAAAAATAAGCACACCGTTGGAAAGCATGCAACAAGCAGAGCTCGCAATTAAGTCTCATTTTTAATTTTCGATAATATATAAGCCATTTACGTCCTATATATATGTTTTCTCACAGCCGACTGCATCAAACCGAGAAGCGGCCTGGATCTCATGGACTGTGGTTAATAAAGTCTAGGTAAAGGCACCAACGAACAGGTAAAAGTCCGCAGATGTCGATACACATCTCATTGCTATGATCTGATCAATACATACGTCGAAACGTTGAGTTAAAGACATGACGATTTACGCGCCGACTTCCGGCAGGCGCCGTAGCCGAACGCGGTATGAAATTAACGGGAACGAATTTTAGCGTTTCTTTATTTTTGCGACATAAGTCTTTCCATGTAATATTTATTGATTCTTGTGGTTCTTGTGATTGTTTCTCATGCTAAGATTTTGGAAAAATTAAGTAGTCATGAATCTACACAACTGGCGGAGCATTGTTCGCGTGGGCCCGTTTGTTTCCAAAACATGCGATTTTTTGAAACTTTTGAACTCCGTAATATTACCTGCATATCAAGAAGTAATATCAGGAAGTATGCGCGGGCCAGTTCTGCCATTTTTATCGGTTCCGAGTAATTCATCGCTGATTTTGACGGCGGTGCATTTTGGCTCATAACAGTCATTCGTGACCTGGCCTCAGGTCAATGGATGGAAGCCATTGATATTTTGCCCATTGGTGGTAACTAGATGTTCGCATTACCCCACAGTAAAAATGCTACGAAAAATTTCGTCAGTTTCCGAAAAAACGACGACATGTCTTAAAAATGCGTTTGACCTTACGTCAGTGGCCCGGAAAATTCTGGAAAAAAATCTGAGATAGCAGATTTATTGCATCTATTAAAATCTCTAATTCCTGAAAGTATTATTGTGATATTATGTTTTCCGAAAAAGTTACGGGGAGCTGAGCTTTTTTAGACATGGATCCGCTTGACCTGATCTAGGTCAGCATCTGACTTGACCTGAGGTCAGAACTTTAACATAAGGTGCAAAAATGGTCAAGCCCAAGCAACGCGAAGTTTCATGGCGCTGTGTTTGTTCGTTCTCTCGCAAGCTTGAAAAAAAATTCAGGGGGCGACCCCCTGCCCCTGAAATTCTTTCTCCCCTTCTACAGTCGGGGGCGTGCTAAAGGTGTTTGATTTCCTATGGATTCATTGACGTCTTCCTTAAAACAAAGTACTTTTTTAAGCTTGGTTTTTATTTTTATTCCCATTTTTATTTTTCATTTTTATTCTCTTTTTGCTTGGGAAGAATCATGTTGTAGTCCACAACTAGAAATGATATCTAACATTTTCGTTTTTGTGCTTTTTTTGGTGACCACCCAAAGTATGGAGGGGAAAAACCACCTCTTCCAGGCAAAACACCTTCAGTCGACTGAGGGGGGGATGACTACCTTAATCAGAACGCGGCGTGCTGAGGGTCTGTGGTTTCCTTGAGATCCAGTGAAGTGGTTAACACCGTATTATCATTTGATTTCAGAGTGTCGTCAGTGTCACCAATTGATCGCCGAAGGATTGTACGCAAAGTGAGAAAGCCGGTGACCATGCTCAAGAAAGCAGCGTCGTAAGCATCCGTCATGGTTTCCCAGGAAACCCGCTGTATTTCACTGCACGGCACTGACGCTGTTGAATCAGGACGGAAGAATGCGGAAAATGTGAAGTCTAATCCAATCAACCTGGTGAAAAATGCTGTTGCCAAGCCAGCGCTGTTTTCCTCAATACATGTGATGCTAGTGGCAACAGGTATTACTGTCATTACCGATCAAAACCACTTTCGAGGTAATGAGTCACGCGATGGCTTCTTTTTCAGAACTTCCAGACATCTTAAAACGGCATCAGACTGGGCAATATCGAACGAGTTACGACTCAGTTCATTCTGCTCCTGGATATTGAAGCGCACGGGAGACGCTAGACGACGTGTACCCCGCGGCAGACGTCCCGGGACCCCGATGGAATGCAGGTTATCCTCATTTCGCGTCGGATTCTAAGCTAACCAAGGTGTGTGTTGCGTCGCCTGGGCACCGCTTTGCTCCGGAGGGACACGACCTTTCCGAGATGACGTAGTAACCCTCTCAGGTCATCGAGGGGTTGTTGCAACACGGGGATAACCGGTATTTTATCGGGATCCAGATGCATGTCTGCCTCGCCGGTCAGAGACGAGGCGAATTCTCTGCCCACGGGCTGGTCGAATAGTTCTTTACGCGGACTGGGCGAATATTTTGTCCGTGGACTTGCTGAATTATCTATCCCCGGACGGGTCGAATAGTTCTTTACGCGGACTGGATTGTTCTCTGTCGAACATTTTGTCTGTGGACTTGCTGAGTGATCCATTGGCGGACTGGTCGAATTCTCTGTCCGCGAACTGTTCCAGTTGTCGGTCTGTGGATTGTTGCGGTTCTTTGTCCGTGGACTGGTCCAATTGCTGGTCTGTGGACTGGTCCATGTTCGGTCCACAGACTGTGTGAGTCCAGTTTCGGCCCGCGATGTCATTTGTCGGTCCGCGGACTGGTTCAATTACCGGTCCGCGGACTGGTCCAGTTCTCTGTCCGTGGACTGGTCCAGTTGTCGGTCCGCAGACTGGTCCAGATCTCTGTCCGTGGACTGATCCAGTTTTCTGTCCGTGGACTGGTCCAGTTGTCGGTCCGCGGACTGGTCGGGTCCTGTTTCTGCAGACTGGTCGCCGGCCAGCTTCATCTGCCGTCAACGTCCAATCAGCGTCCGCCGGCTCTCCGCCGGGAGCGGATCGAACCCGAGTGTCCTCTCACCCCCTCGACAGGCCCCCAGGCCAGTGGAGAGGGGGCGCTGGACGCCGGAGGGGCCGGGAGGGGGCGCGAGAGGTCACCGCACGCGACTGGCGCCACTCGGGTCTTCGCAATCACGGCGCTACACGGCCGGTAATTGGACAATGTGCTCTTCACTCGCGCGATTAATTGACGCAGAAATTGACAGTTTTCCGGGTGTAGCAGGACCGGGGTGGCGGTAAGGGGAACGAAAACATCAGTCATACGTCGCACAGAGGAGGAGGGAAGGTGGGGTAAAGTTACGAGTCCCACCAAAGCTGGTTTGATCCCGTGATCGCTTTAGGCCTACGCCGACCTTTGCAAAGTCCGGGCAAGACACCTCTGCGTCCCGTGCACGCTCCGCCTCCGCGCGACACATGACATAAGCCCTCGCTCTTCCTCGACCAGCACGAGCACGCCGTGTCAGTACGCCAATAGTGCCGAGCGAGACCACTTCAGATATGTCCATTCGCGATTAACCCCTACCCCCCCACATTGCAATATAGTAATATATTGTATATATATTATATGTATTATATATATTATAATATTATATAATATATAATATATATTATAATATTGTAACATATATTATATATGTATGTATATATATGTTGCAATATATTTATAATATATTCCAACATTGCGTGGCCACTTACGCAGCCACGTAATGCGCTAACAGGATGTACTTTGCCGATGTCGCAGCGCCGTGGCAGAGGACCACCGTCTAATGGTCCGGCTGGCGGAGGACCTTTGCCTAATGGTCCAGCTGCTCCCCTGTGTCTCCCGCGAGCTGGTACAAAGGCTCCGCCGCCGCGGCCGGGCGGAGGCGGCCATTAATGGGCTGCGGACTGACCGGCTGACTCCTCAGCCGTCAGCGGGAGATACCATCGCGGCTACCGGCCGGCCGGATGGTATCGCGACTGGGATGTGCCGGCTGGATGTGCACCCTCCGTCCGGCAGCTGTTGGTGAACGACAGAAAGGCTTGGAAATCACGCGCCACCGTATGATTAGGAACGCCTATGTATGATTTTTTAAAATCTGTATGATCTTTTCATGATGTTTTATGTTGGTTGTGTAAATGACATTTCGGGAATTGCCTCATTCTTCTGATGTGCGAATGAGCATGTACGAACAAACCACGTCTCTCGCTGCTCTTCGGCATTACTGTTGCGCATCAAAGGCTTTAAAATAATGTCGGCGTAAAATCTTTAGGGTATGTTCGTTTTTGTCCTCGGAACTGTCAGTCTTTTCGCCCGACTGGGTTCTTCGTGGTTTTGCGGAGCTTTCGGTACCGAGAAATCTTGCGTCAGTGCAAATTACAGGCAACTGCGGTGTCTCAGGCTGGCTGGAGCCACCGGACCATGCCCTCAGGCGGTCTCGCACGCCAAGGATTCGGTTCAGCGCGGATTCGAGCGCCACATTTCCCCCTGAGAACGTCAGCTGGCGTCAGGAATCCCTTTCGGTCGGCGCGCGCTGCACGTGTCGGAGTTAAGAATAGTTCTTGATGCGAGCGGTTCGGCAAACTTTGCCACATTTCGCCGAGCTCTGCCGACCGCATGACGGCACAAGTCAGTGGAACTTTACGGCGTCATTAATTGCTGCTGTGTGGCAGCCAGTGGTTACCGGCCTGTGACGACATGACTTCGCGCATGCAGAGCTTATGTTAATATGGTAGTTCAGCTCTTTCATTGGTTGGACACGTCTTATTGCGTCGCTGATTTAGAATAGCTGAATGGTAGTTGAACGGGACACCGCCTTTTAAGTACTGGAAAGCACATTGCATGCAGGATTCTTCTTCGGTGGTGTGGGCAGCGTAAATGCTGTCGAACTTTTATTCAAGAACTCCAAAAGTGCGCTATCTGGTTCAACATTCTGACCACTGAAATGGTCAAAGCACTCGACGCTCAATGCCAGTGACCAAAACGCTTGGCACCCCCTGACGCGCCACCCTCATAGCCTGGCTACCCATGCCAGGGACGGCACGGACGTTCTTCGACTCGTCCGCGTGCGAACATCCCCGCTGCACCGCAAGCGGTCCAGGACGGCCACCGGCGACAGGTGGAAGGAGCAGAAGAGGCTTTCTCAGGCCTGTTTATGCAGCCTGCTCACACGGCCAGGACCACGGGCGGATCCAGACCACGTGCTGGCGGAGGAGGGGGCAATTCTTCATCCACGTTCCCCAAGCTACCCCGCAATGTTTCCTCTTCGGATTTCGGCCACAGTTTAGCCATTTCCGGACATTAAAATGCATATCCATTAAGTTCTGCTTTAAAAGCAAAACACCCACAATACCGTCTAAAAGGGGGCCAAAAAGACATGTCGTCTGTGGGCTTTCAAACGAAAGGGAGCCATGGCCCTGATGCTACCTCCTCCCCCCCCCCCACTGGATCCGCCAGTGGCCAGGACAGGACCGGAAGGAGTGGGCCATCCGCACAAAGTAAACAGCCGCCCCGCAAAAACAGCCCGGTCCGGCTTAATAAGCGCACAGGTGGTTTTATGGGCGAGCGGCCGGCTTTTTGTGTTGTTTATATTGTCCGAAAATCACGCAGCCATCATGGCGCCCGCGGCAAAAAGCGACGCATTCCCAGGCGTCATCGCAAGCTGTCTGCGAGTGGGCTGTTGAGTGGCACGCTCGGGCTCTTCGAGCTCTTCGCTTCCCAGCGGTCGCCGTAAAGGCAGGGACGTCGTCAGTCTTCACCGCTGTCTTCGGCTGCATAAATGGGATCGGATTTGACTCAGAGCAGTCGCTGCTGGAAGTTCATTTGGGTGGATTTCGGAGAGTTCGTAATTTTTTTCCTAGCGGCGTAGCAAACAGCGAATCCGCGAAATTAACCTGCAGCCACGATGCAAATCATGCACATGGAGGTACGCCATCGGCATGTACCCATTTGCGGACAGGCTGGAAATGTTGGGGTAGAGGATGCGTGCGTAGCCAGTATTCCTCATCACACATTCCTCAGAACGCATCATTTTTAGGGGCATTCGTTTCCATTGCGTTTCCCTCCACTGAATCATCAACAACTCACAAAAACGGATAATTCCGCCAACAAAAACCGATCTTCAAACCCCGAAAATGGCCGTCTGGGCCGGCCGCGAAACCCGAGCCCCCAGCCGCCCTCGACTGCGCCAGCCGCGGGGGGCCATGTGGTCCGCGTCAGAACCTCCTCTGAACGGGCCGTCCCATTTGGCGCCGAGTGGTTCTTGAGTTACTCGCCAGCGGCCGCAGCAAAACGCCCAGATCAGAGCAGACGTTCTGTTGCACGTGACGCTGCACGGCCGACGGCCCGGCGCGACTGCGCGTGATGAAAGAGTGCTCGCCGCGCCGAGGCGCCCTGATGACAGAGGAGTCGCCCGAACGGAGGTGCCCGGGTGTAAAAAGCCAGCTGCTGCGGGGGGCTTCTTGAGGCGAAGATAATGGTCGCGTGCGGACGCCATGTTGAATAGAATTATGGTCTTCTTGGCAGCAGAAAATGTTCATTAGCACAATGGCTTCTCTGGAAGCGAATGGGTGGACTGCAGCAATTCAGTCGGGACGCTACTAAAAGCAATCGGGCAGCGGCGCATGGAAAATGGCTGCACTTAGACTTTCCCAGGATGAAACTCCATGTTGGGTGTCCTGAACTTCTGCCTTCTGTTGTAAGGCACTCACACGCATATATCTTACCGCCATATACATCCAGAATAATTAACATATCATTTCATAGTAGTCATGGTTAGTAAATTGTTTTTATTTTCTGTGAATCGTATAGATTTCCCCGACGGAAACGTTAACGTTTTAAGACAGTATATATATATATATATATATATATATATATATATATATATATATGTATATATATAACCGTATAGGAGCTCCCCAACGGAATGTTAACGTTTGAAGACAGTATTTGTTTTTATTTTGCCAATTTAAAGTAGCCTTTTTGCGCTCACCAGGGGCGCATTGCAGGATGGCTCGATTCACAGAGAAAGCCAGCTCATCTTGAACTGATCAATGCTACCAAAATCTACCCTAATAGTGCAAGGATAGATTTTGGTAGCGTCTGAACTATCCCTTTAGTAGACTGGCATGCAAATCGGTGCCTGTCGTTCAGCTCATGGTTCGAGCAATTTAGACCCATCCATCGCCTCCGCTATTGCCAAACATGGTTAACAAACTCGGTCAAGAGCAAACCCTAATTCAAGCTGAGCCTTCTTCAGACAGGTAGATAAAATGAGAAGCAAAACATGAATTTGGTATGCATCACAAACTCCAAAAAGCAAAAACATCGCAAAACATAAAGGCCTGGAAACTATATCATTGCATTCCTGATCCCGTATTGTTCCGAAACACGCTTTCACGGATATTCTTGGCTTCGTCCGGAATTTTTCGCCGCAGTTTCTCCCTCCTCTGAGCCAGACATTGCCACGGCCGTTGTCTGCATTCTAACCGCTCCGATGCTAAATATTCGGCGTCACAGGGGGGAGTGCCGGGACATCTCCGTGAGCTGTTCCCAGTTTTAATTAGTGAGCGCCCCGTCGTGCGGCCCCCACGGCTCAGCATCCACCAGGTCACGTACACCGGGCTGTGAGGAGGGGGGGGGGGGGCGACCACTGGACCGGAACCGGCGACGGCCGGCCGCTGAAACTCAGCAACGAACAGAGCGCGCGGGGCGAAACCACGCAGAAAACTGACTGAAGATATGCCCCGGGGGGTAAACAAACGTAAACAACGGCGGAAGAAACGAAACGTTTGCACTGTTGATGATGGTGCTGATGGAGGAGGAAGGGGGCTCTGGACTTTAAATGATTAGATCAATGTGGATGGAGGGTATTGTTTTAAGTACTAAAGCAAAAAAGTGTCATTTGTTAATATTTTCGTAAGTAGTGGTCGGATGGCAATGCCTGTCGGCATCGCCTTTTCGTGCCCATACGATCTCCGACAGGGGCTTCCGATGTTCTATGTCGAGTGAATCATGTGGTGCATTTTAATGTCAACTGAGTCTGCAGATAAAATAGCGTAATACGGCGTATAATTCCCAAGACTTCCAGAGAAATTTTGACTTGAAGTTCCGGTACGTAATTTCATATTCCAACGGTTCAAACAAGGATGGAGTTCACAGTTAACTCTGCAATGAACCCAGCCACAGCCCCGCCTCACTGTTGCATATGTTCACCGAGAGTTTACCGACTCCATTTTGATTTATCACCGCCCTGCTCTAAATTGATTCGCCTAGGTTTCTATGTTCGAATGATCCTCAACAACCTGATCCACCTGCCAACAAACAACCATTGTACACTGTTATTAAGCGAGAAAAATGCGATTGTCATCGCAATAATCGTGGGATATTTTATCGGGAAAGTACGCTAGATGTAGTTAGGATAACAATTTGTCAGTTTTATGGGCCGTAATTCACGGACAGGTATACTTTGCTCGCATGTGCAGGCGGGAAATGGCAGTGCAAACAACCTGCACGTCATTCAGACTGTAATATTCGGGTACATGAACAAACCTGACCAACTCTGGGCCCAAGACAACTTAGCTGCATGAAAGAAAATCTCTAATTTTAGATGGAAATTCGGTGGGGCGCGTAGTAGCTGCCGAAACGTTGACAGGATATTCCCAGTCATGACAATAAAAAAAACATTACATTTGGCCTTGTCGTGCCGCTAATGGCTAATATGAGCGATACACGGATCATACAACGCAAGCATCAGTCTGACCTGTGCTCTGAGCCCGTGTTAGGCCTATTTTGTTTCGAACCCTTTACAGAACGATTGCGGATGGTCGGCTTTCTCGGCAGACATGTTGCTTTTTTACAGTTAAACGATGTCTATTGATCTGGCTTTTTAGGCATTAGTCGACTTAATCGTCTCCTTCGTTTTTTGAAGAATACAAGAGTTACGTGGCTTTCATGTTTTCCATATAACTCGAAATACATTGCTGTTTGTTCTTCGGTTGTATGCAGCACGTCACACTGCATACCGACAAGAAGAAATCGGTAGTTAAAGAAGAAGAAAGCAGTAGTTCTCGGAAGATATGGAAGATAATGAAATATATCAAATTGTATCACTCGAATAAACAAAAACACCAGTGTTAACTTAAATAATTAAACTCTGTCAACATGGAAAGTTAAACGTGAAAATGAAAAGTCGTAGAGTCATTTTACGATGTTTTTTATGTTCTAGGGTGGGAAAGGCCCACGAAGGACTCCACTGAGATGTGTTGATCTCATGTATTACCGTCACAAACCTGCGAGTGAGTTCACCCATGGCTTAAGCAGGAAAGCCACAGACAGAAGCTCAGTTTCTTCTACAGTGGTACTTTATGACCGTCAGCAGTGTAGGGAGGACTATCGTAGGATATCCTGCCATACTTCTTTTGGAGAGCATTCTGGCTCTAATTGTTTATGCTTCCGGAACAAAGTGCCCAACCATGGGAAAATGTCTTTTCCCATGTAGTTTTTATTCAGCTGGGAACTGCTCCCAATTGCCGTTAGTGGCCTGTAAGTGGACATTGATAAAAGGGAACCTTAATGACAAAGTCACTTTGTTCTTTTTAACGCCGGTGACTTCCTCTCGAGACGAACTTGGTGGGAAAATATTGCTTCCACGGACAGGACACCGCATCCGAGTAGATTTCCCGCAGGACGAAGATGTCTGCGTCAGTTCAGACCACAGGCCCGGGACAAAGATAGGCCTCTGCAGACGAGCAGACCAGCAGACCCACAGACTCACAGACCACGAGCCTGCAGATCAGCAGCCGGCAATCCAACTTCAGGCAGACCAGAGTTCGGAAGACCGGCAGATCGGGAAACGAACAGACCGGAGCAACATCGGCCCAGACGACCATCAGGACAACATACGTACACTCGACAGGCGGACCAGCAAACCCGCGGACCAGGGACCGACGCACCAGCAAACCCACGGACCAGGGACCGACGGACCAGCAAGCCCGCGGACCAACGGACCGGCAGAACAGCAGACCAGTTGACCAGCGGACCGGCAGACCAGCGGACCAGCAGGCCAGTGGACCAGCGAGCCGGCGGACCAGCGGACCAGCAGACCAGTGGACCAGCGGATCAGACCAGCGAACCGGCGGGCCAGCAGGCCAGCTTACCGACACGCCGGTGCAACGGTGACCGATGTCGTGCTGACGGAGGAAGTGCGCTCCGGTGAGCCGGCATTCCAGCCAATTATGGGCGCACAATTACGCCGCCGGCCGCCGGCCAGACGCGCCCCTGGCCCGTGTTATTTTACGCCGAAAACGACGCTAATTGCGACGAGGGTCGCGCGGCACGTCCCCCCCCCTCCCGGGATTCTGCGGGGGGGGGGGTGGAGAGACGAGAGATGTCTCGTGCGAAGGAACGCTGGAAAAATGCGCCTGGGGAGGTGTGTGATGTTGGCATAGTTTGCTGCGGTTCGTTCCTTACTAACATAGAGCGCGAAAAAAATGAACGGAAATATGGGGTCTTGGCTCGTTTTCCCCTGTTTTTCTCACTTCAGCACGTTCCGACAAGTTCACCGAAATACTAGATCGATCTGAACTATTTGCATTCCCGTCCCGCGTGCAGACAACAGGAGACACGAAACATTAGACCGTTCGTCTCCGGTCGTTGCTTCACCAACCGGCCGCACCGCAAACTTTGGACGTCTGGTTCGCCGCTGCCAGCTCCAGAATTCGGCCTCAGCGAGCTCACGTAGATCCAATTTCGCAAAAGCCACCGCGTGACTGCACAAAGTGATCCAATCCCTTGGTGCGGGCGCATCGAATCGTGTGAACATAACCGTCGAAGCCTGCCTGCCCAGACGTACTTTTCGAAACAACGCGCGTGCGGGATAGCGCGCGGGAACTTGGCGGCGACTGCTCCAGACCCGACAACGCTGAGAGCTTTCTGCGTCGCGGCTACTGAGTAAGGAACTTCGATGGATGAGGGGAGGGGTTGAGAGCTGAGTTCGCTCGGATCCGCGTTTAACGCTCGGTACATTTCGTTTGGGCAGACGGTGCTTGAGATTGCCATCGGAATCCTGGTGGTCGTGCGGAACGAAGTGGAGTGGTGTGTAGAAGAAAAAGGGGAGACCTATTTAGGCTTGTTGATGCCGTCAAGCCTGTCGGTAAAGCTCTTATTTCATGCCTCATTACCACCGCAAACTCCGTCGCCTAAATCTGCCTAATTATACCCACATCCATCACCCCAACAAATTAATAAAATGAACTCTTATCTCAAGCTAATGGCTTCGGTGGCTGTCGGGGGCCTTTGTTTGAAATTTATCTGCGGGATGCTCAGAACACACAATAAAGGAAATAGGGCGCACAGCTGCTCCATCATTACCACCTGAAGGGAAACATTTATTGGCGTAATCAGGAGTGCCATCAATCTTACCCAAGCCAGCCTGGTCAGTCAAATGTGACGCATGTTTATCCGTGAAAATTACAACCTGATTTTGCCACAAATGCACCCAAGTTCCATTGGATCATAAGACTCACAGTACAGGGACCACGCAGGGCCCAAACCAAATCCAGGCTTTTCCTCATCATATGAGCTTTGTGTCGCCGTTCCTCCCCCGTGTTATCTTAATATTTCCACCCCTCGCCAGCCGCTGCATATGCTCATACCGCCTGTGTCAACAGCAGACAGGCGTATTCATACACGCTCCAATAAAACGCCAGGAAATTAGCTTTTCGAGCGGGCACGGCGGCCGCCGGCGCTGCTCAAACACAACCTGGGGCGACTTGACGACAGCACCTCGCTCCCTACCCCGGCACGTGACCGCCTGCAGACCTATACGTTTATGAACACGGAGGCAGCTGGATGGTCACGTGCGCAGGGGACCAGGAGTGAAATGGAAATCGGGTCTGGCCACGGACCATACTCGGCCCCCCCGTCTGTTGGCTGAGTGGGGGGTGGGAGTGTCCACGTGCCGCCGGGGGGGGGGGGTGGAGGGGTGAGGCCCGCATAGAGGAATAAAGGGTCCTGGGGACTGTGGTATGAGCGGAAGGGACGCGGGCTGCAGTGTATTCTCTCACCTTTACTATGACTGCGTTTTGCCACGAACATGACGCGCTTGGAACTGCTGACAAACAGTAATGTGCCCGCTCCGCTTATGGACAGATGATTCTTCCGTTTTGTTTGTCCAGTTGTGATAGTAAATCACGACTGCACAAATCAGCAAAATCGAAATCAGTTCTGGGTCTCCGGCTTGCCAGGCGAAAAACGGCGTCAGTTCGACAGCAGCCAAGCTTTCGAAGGAATTGCACGTCTTTCAAGGCAGTTCACCAGCTTTCCCTCTGCTTCTCTCTTTGTCTAGCCCCGGCGAATAGGCTTCGATCTCCTTTGAAGTCGCTCATATGTTCAAAATCAAGAACGTCAGCCAGTTCAGAGCTGGTGTGGTGGCTTTCCCTTCGCCGGCAAGTTTCACCTTTGACCCCACGGCGGTGGCATCGCCTGTATTCGCGATTTCACGCCGGGTCATCGGGAGAAGACCGGCTAGTTACCTTGGATTCGCTTCGCTTTCACCGGTGGAGCCCGCTCGTCGCTGGACATGACGCATGTTTACAAAACACGACCCCTGCCGCTCCATAATACGAGTCTGCACGGGCCGTCGAGTTCGTGCGCCGTTTGACTCTGAGCTTTTTCGGTCAGAGAAATGGTGGCCGAAGCGCTGAGGCCACACCGCCTGCCTTCGACTTGACGTCAGTAAGCTGTTTTCACCCGTACCAGCTCGCTGGATCCTTTCAGTTCAAGTTGTCGTATCAGCTGTTGCAATCAGATGCTACCAGGTGTTCGAAACATAATGACAGTTTGGAAAAGGAATAATATTGCATGTCTGGGTCTCGTTTCTACTGGATGATGCATGTTGGAATAAATGATCATGCGGCCAAAGGTATTAACAGCGAGTCATCAGAATCTATTGCCTTCTCTTTTGCCATGTTTCAGATAACTGGATTACCATTTTATTACGTACTCGGATATCCAGAGCTGCCTGATGTCTTGGGCTTTCAAAACGGGGAAGTAGGCGAAATGGGCGTTCATGACATTCGTACAGTGTGTGTATAGGTATGCTCTTTAAATAAGTATATCTTGGCGACTTCCTTCGGAATGTTTCATGGCAACAACAGCAACTCCGTAACGTTTTTCTTTGCACGATTAACAGATTTTTTCATTAAGTCCCATGTCCATGCTGGCGTGCCTTACCCAACTAGGCATTCGCGTCTCATGCGCTCTATGCAGACATTTTCACTTCACTCCGTTCCTCCTGCTGTATTCCTAAACGTCACATGGAGAAGGAAGCGCAGTTTCGCCGCACAAACGGACGCCCGGCCGCAGATCACGCGGCCCGCGGCCACCAGCTCGGGAGGCCGCTCTGTTTCGTGGCGGGCGGGCACGTGAGGTAACGGTGCAAACGGGAGCACCCGAGCCGTGCACGCGCCGGGCACCACATCCTGTTATTGTTATCCACCCATCGGCGGTGGCGGTAATGACCCCAGTGTGGTGGTGGCTGAGCGCATTCAGGCTCGGCGGCGGCAGAATCACGCGGGGTTCTAGACGGGGAGCTGCGTAAGCCATCACTCTACACGCAGCTCGACAAAGCAAGCAGGCGATGGTGGTTCCGATACGCCCTGGCCTCCTGCATCATGGCAAGCGGTCATTGACCAGTAAACTGACTAAACTCGGGTTCATTCGAGTTTTTGAGTCTTGTGAAGGCCTCTGTATGCGACATCACGTGTCACAGTATCCATGGCGAACCAAGGGCTGGTTTCCTATTGGCATATCATTAGTTGTGGTGTTTTCTCACTAAAAAAGCCCCTGCTTCCCCAGTATTCTCGCGAAAACCGCAATTAAATTTGTTCCGTTCAGAGCAATTGGAGTATACTCCAATAGGCTGTAGGCTGGCTAATGCCTAGTCAGGGGCGGAGCCATGGATTTCGAGTTAGGGAGGCAGGATTTTACAGCGAGCCTCTAAGACAAAATGGGGTCTTCTCGCTAGGGGCTTCCTGTTCCATACAGGGGCTTCCCGATCCAGCAAAGGGGCTCCTTATCCCAAAATAGGGGCTCCTGTTCCAGAATAGGGGCCTACTGATTCATAAAGGGGTTCTCCCCCTGGTGCATGAAAGGACCTCCTGTTCCAGAACAAGGGACTCCTGATGCACAGAGGGGACCTCCTAATCAAGAACAGGGGCCTTCTGATTCATAAGGGGTCTTCCCAATCCATCAAGGAGCCTCATTATCCCAAAACAGGACTCCTTTTTCTGAGCAGGGGCCTCCTGATACATAAAGGGGACCTGCTGTTCCAGAACAAGGGCCTCCTGATTTACAGAGGGTGCCTCCTAATGCAGAACAACAGTCTCCTGCTTCATAAAGGGGAATCAGGAGAGCCAGAAAAGGGGCCTAATTTACACAAAATTGTGCCTCTTCATCCCGAGCAGGGGCTGCCTAATTCATGACGGGAGCCTCCTGATCCAGATAAGGAACCTCTTGATGCAGGAAGGGTCTCCTGAACCCGATTAAGGACCACCTAGCTCAGTTATAGGGGTCTCCGTGATCTGAATTTCGGTAACATATGTGTAACTTCAAAATTTTCAGTTTGGTCAAATGGGGTCTCGCAAAATGGGGGAGCAAAAATGCTCTTTCCCCCTTGCCTGCTGGCAGGGAGGGCAACTTCCCCCTCCGCCTTCTCGCCCCCCCCCCCCCGCCTCGCCGCACCACCCCGGTAACTAGTCACGGCCTTCCTTGATGGCTAACAAAAATGCGTTTGCATCTACTCAGGTCGACGCCGGTCTGACGTTGGTTTGGTTACAAAATATGTTAATCCCCTTTGCCTAGCAAGTCATACTGATATCCAATAAATCCCAGCAGAGTGCAGAAAACGCTCGCTTGTCCAGCGAACAGGAATTCCCTTTAGACGCGCCGGACCGGCAGCCAGGCGGCGTCACAGCTCCGTGACGCTGCCGCCGGCGGGACGGCTCGGCGCTCAGCCCAGCTCGCCATACCGGCACACCGCCGGCTGCGGGCCCCGTGACGGCCAGACAATAGCTGGCGGTACGGCTCATCCGCCGGGCAAACTCTGGTCTTCCTCCCCTCTGACGTCTGCCAGCGGCGGATCCAGGGAGGTGGGGACTGGCGCCGTGGGGTCTCGCCATCAGAGCCCGCTTACTGTGGATTATGACTGTTGTCTGGAGCGAATAGCTCCCATGGCTGCATGCTTTTACACACCAGCCCATTGTAATTTTTATTGACTCTGGTATGTAAAAGCTACAGCCGTGATGGACCTCACCACACCTTAAATACAAACGCAGATTCAAATCGCTCGACATGCTGCGTCATTTCCATTCCTGGTGCGGGCACGTGTGAAGACAGACGGAGCCGGAAGTGCCCCTTCGCTGTGCCCGGACGCGCCCCTGGCGTCCGCCCACCCGACTACGGCTAAGGGGATCAGGCCGCCGCCGACAGCACGTCGTTTCCAGAACAAAGAAACGGCAAAAAGCGCGCGAAAGGCGGGTCGGGTGCCCGCGGGCCGTCCGGCGGCTCAGCTGTTGCGCGTGTTCGGCGGGCGGGGTGAGCGACGCGGACCGGAACCCTCACGGAGGTCATCCGAACCCGGGGATCGCGTGCGGCACGCGACCGCCACGGGCGTGACGTTACGGTCGGCGCTGATTGCTGTAATGAGGGAGCAGTAGGCACACAGTTCTGATCTAGCTCAAGGCTGGCTTCCGAGATTGGCCCAAACTGAAAACGGACTCAAAACGCGATGTACTTGGACTGAATGCAGTTCCAGGTGACGGTGTAACTCATGTGGAGCTCGATGCCGTGCCGATGCAGATCACACAGCTGGTCGCTACCAGTCGCACCTGATAACCGGATAAGGTCGAAGCTCCGCCACGATGTCGCCGCAACACAAATGGGGATGCGAACAATGCGTTCTCAGTCCTCATGCTATAAAATCCATTGCAAGGTGCTGGACTCCGTATCAGCAAAATTCACTTGACGCGCTTTTTGCGTTTTCTTTTTTTTGGAAACTCGACGTCGTTGACCGTCTCCTCGACTCTCCTTGGGGACACCTTTGGTGAGCATCAGGCACCGGAGCGGTGACCGTGCCGCCCCTGACGTGCTGCGAAGGGTCGGGAGGTAGAGGTGGAGTCCGCCGAGCGTGTCCTGCCGGGAGAGGCCGGGGGGCGGCTGAGGCAGAGGCCGTGAAACGACAGGGGATGGCTGGGGCACCAAGCAGCTGGTACGGACAAAGACGTATCCAGCATCTGAGCGAAAAGGGAAGAAGGGTCAGGTGCAGCAATGTTCTTCACATGTGTTTGAATTTGAATGAAAAGACAGCAGAAGTTAAAACACCTGTTAGACTCTGAGGACTGTAACATAAAGGGGATTCGCAATATGGGAGTTCACGAGTCTACTAAATGCACTTTAACGTGGTAAGCATGTATGTAGCAGCCCATGGGGCAGGTAGAGGCCTTTTTCTACCCACCACCTATTATCAGGTGGCCAGGAGTGCTCCTGCCCCAATCCACCACGACGCGAATCATCTTACGTTAGCTCTCAGTGAAATCAAAATTGTAAGCTAAGGAGCATAATACAAGTCGTGACACTCCTTGCTGAGAAAGGAAGACAAAAAAAACTAAATACTCATATGTAAAATACCGCCCGTATTAGTATGTGTTAATCAACATGAAAGTAGTCACAGCCAAGAAGCCTCCGACTGTCCGCTAAACCATTCCCATAAACAAAGCCAGTGTAAGTGTAAACAAAATATTAGTTACTTCTTGGGGTGGTCGGGAACACTCGGAGACCCTACTCATCACAGATTACGATAGTCCACCAGGATTAGGCAAGACTTATTGTTTGGTGGGCCACCCCAGCGCCAGCCAGCTGATAGCGGTGGCCTACAAAAAAGCACTTTGAAACAACTCATGCATGAAAAAACTCTTGCCATAACAACTGTGATAACGTCGTTACACCGGGAGCAAAAAGTTTTTGCATCATGATCTAATGAATGGAAAATAATGACCGATAATCATACTTAGGAGCCAACTGACCCGCAGATCACAGCTGGCAACACTGTTGCCGTTGTCAGATGTGTGGACCGTCACACCTTTCCGCGCCCGGTCGGGCCGGTCGAAGCGTCAAGTTGTTTGTTGCAGGAGAGGCGCTGTGGAGTCGGAGGGGTGCCGGACCACCTGTGACTCCGAACCACAGAGGCCTTCAGAAGGATCAGGTAACATGTTCCATTGTTTCGAGATACCGGTGTGTTATGTCCTTCGAACAGCGTCCGCGAACATGCCATTAATTCCATGTCACACGGGGAGTTGTCAGAACGGCGCTTGCGCTTCGACGAACTAGGCAGACAGGAATTTAAAAGCACCACGTGAGGACAAGTCTCGACATGCGGTTTTCATAGAACAATTGATATTTGATGGTCGCCAACACCAGCACGAAAACCGCACAGGCTTTTAGCTTAGACGCGTATAACTGGAATGATTACACATGCTTTGAACATGAAACTGACTTGCAAATCTAATCTGTCTAGGGTCAAGGACGCCACCAATGGGGGGTACAGGGCACCCTCTGCTGGAGAGGATGGTATGCAGTAACGTCTTCCCCCTCAACAAATGCTCGCACTCCTTTCTAGCCGTTTTCTTCACGTCCTGATCCATGCGACTTTTCTATGCTTGTAGTTTATGGATTCCAATTATATATTTGCTCCTTTTCTGTGGAATCTTGTGGCGACCAAGTCCGAATCCATGGCGTGGACGAGACCAGAAGAAAAGCCAGGATTATGGTTATATGCCCGGCTCTGCCAGTGTGCCCTTCCTGGTATACTCACGCCCTCAAAATTCCGGGTCTGCCCCCCTGGTTAGGACCATACGTTGTTCGTCTGTTGGCGTGACTTCCTGGCCTTGCTGTCTCGGCTCGCACGGGAAAGTCAGAAGCGCATTCGGTCACATCGGGAGATGTCAGCACTCTGGTGATAACCTTTGCTCGCTGCTTTTCGTTTCTCCCCTGAAAATGCAGGCGACTGAAACCTCCCCAAACGCCGGCATTTCCTGTCACGCGTTTTACGCTGCCCAGCCAGCTCAAATGGCCCAACAATGCAGAGATGACCCTGCACCACATCACCTACACCCCTCCCCTGTTGGTGGCCCGCTCCGGACTCCCCCCCCCACGACGGGTCCGCAGCATCCCGCTCAATCAATCGCAACTCGAGTGGGCGGCGAGGCGCGGCGCGGCGCGGCGTGTTTGCCGCCGGCCGCCAGCTGGCTACACACAGCTGTTTGTTGTCGCAGCGCCAACAGAGAGCTCTTGAGCGGCGGCTGCCTGGAAGCAGCTGTCGCGGCGACCTGCCGTCCGGCTGCGAATCTAATTACAGGACGATGCGGGCACTTGAACGCACGTGGTGTTGTGATCAAGGCGACCCCGTTCGTCGTATGTTCTGCCCCGGTGAAATGAGCGATTGTCCCGTGAAATCTGAGCGGCAGTTTTTGGAGGCTAATCGTTTTCTTTTCATGCCGCGGGCATGGGAGGCCGATAAAAGAAGACAAACATGAGGCCCAATCGCAAGCGGTCCGTTATCGTTTTATTATTTATGCCTTTGTTATCCGTATGGATAAGGGAGGCAGGGAGCACCCGCATCCAATTAACAACGAAAGAGCTGTGGTGGATAAATAATGGGGAGTTGAGCATTAAATTACCGCTAATTACGCAAATTTGCTCGCCATTTCTGGCCCTCAGCCTAGGTTCAACACGTCCTCCGCTTGTTCGTTAAATTCATTTCGCCCTGGCTGGTTGACAGATTAAACCTTGTCCGGCGCCTGTTCGTGGCTTTGACCTTTTCGGGGCGCATGCCTCGTGAAAGGAGAGCCCGTTACAGTTCGGCCCGACGCTGGAGTAGGTGATTGTTATCACGGGACAAGCGTCACGGAACCATAGTAATGTAGCTGCACGATGGTAAGAAAAGTCATTTGACTCCTTCTGCACCGAGGTTTTTTGTTGTTACTCCAGGAGATGGTGTTCGGTGGTCAAACGTTGCACTTTTGCAGACATTTGCAAGGGCGAGAGGGCCGGGAAGCAGCGGCCCAACTTTTTTGAAATTCAACATTGCCCCTTTCGGAGTTCACTGAAAAGAATCGGCCAAAAATGCTTATTTGCTTCCCCCCAACTATGGAAGAGTTTTCGCGCACCTGCTGTGTCAGCATCTTGACCTTCCTGTGCCTGTGGGGGGAATACTGGCAGGGCCGCTGGACAGCGGACCGCTGTCCCGGCGTGTCACCAGTCGGTGAGCTGTGACCTCGCCTCCCGGCCGGCGTCGTGCCCGCGTCTAACGGCTCTCATCCCTCACGCTCGTGACTCCCAGCAGGGCTGCGGCCCCCGCCTCCACCACACCCTTCTCCGTCACGAACCCCCCCCCCCCCTAACGTAAGCGCTCGGTCGGCGCCAGGTGAGATCACCGACGCCGGGGGGGGGGGAGCAGATGGTACAGGTCTGGTTCTGCTTAGAATTTCAGGCATTTGGTGATGTTGGGAGATACCTATGACTGGACAAGAAAAGTGCATCTTGTCAGCCGTAACGCATGAGTAACTCGAAAATTCCGTCGCAGTCATCCTATATCCTGTCGCAGTCTGATACAATACAAACTGTCCCACGCGCCGAAATGTCTGGTCATTTTGCATGGATGTCCTCTACAGCTCTCATAAACCCAGAGGCCGGGTGAAGGCGGGGAGCAAAGGAACCTTTGAACCGCGCTACTTCTGCCTGCTTCCCGTGGAACATCCATCAAACGCTCTCATCGCCGCCCAAATCATGTCGGTCAACAGTTTCCACGTGCTCTCGACCTCGCTGGCTCCTCCTGCACAAAAACCCGCGCACGCCCCTGATAGCGGTCGCTATCGGTGCCTTGATGACAGCTCCCGCGGCGCGCGCGATTAAAGAGCGAGATTGCACGGCAAAAACGTCGCAATGGCCGCGCCGCGCCGCTAATGTCACCCTCAGCCGGCCGCGCCGGGGGCGTGAAGTATTTACGGTGTCGATACAGCCATATGTCGCAGACACGACCGTGGGCGGGTCGCGTCGGGTGACCTTGAGTCCGAAGGTGGAGGGGTGTAGCCATGAGGGCCCGGGGTTCGGGCCTCTCCCTTGGCACGGTCAATCATGGGAAATCTCAACGGCCGGTAAGCCTCTTTAAGTAAGGTCATAAATATCACTGGCTTTGACTTGTCCCGATGCACGCTCTCCATTCGTTCCGGCCCTGTTACTAGGTCTTGTCCATTCCCCTGGAAAATTCATGGGTGCGTTCCTGCTTGAGGGTCACGTGGGTCGGTTTGCTCCCTCCCACGTTACGCTAATCCGGCAGGGGGCAAGCGGGCGACGCCTCACATTGAGCGCAGAATCGTTTCGCCTTCGTATCGACGTTGGCGCTGCCTAAGGCAGAGCCGGCGCTTCATTTGGGAGGCGTATGGGCCATTACACGCTGGGAAAGCCATGCTTCCTGCGCTCAGCTGCCTCCTTGAGCCTTCGGCCTCGGTAACTTAACGTTCGATCAGAAGATATCGAAATGATAAACTTCGAGAACGAGGCAATGCTGGAAGCGCTGATCCGACAGCGGCATATCCCGCGCTATTGGGGGAGCGCTGGCACTCACTCGCTAAATGAGCTCATTAAATAGGCGGCTTCCTCAGTCAATAAGGTTTTGTACGTATGGAGTAGCCATACCTAGTCTTCGAAGAATCCCTAATAGCCTGGCTCCTGAATAAAGTTTAGCTCTTTTATCTCTGAAAGGCCATTGAAAGTCATAACGAGGATGAAACGGTGAGTTTCTTCCAATGTTTTTTTCATGTAAAATAGCCAATGGTAGGCAGGATTCTCATCCAATCAGCAAGATCAAGATCAAGATAAGCAAGAGTTCTGATCCTTTACACCTATAGAGTTATGAAAAATGTCATTCGTGCCCTAAGTTTCGCTATACAAAAATAACTGCATGAAAAGTACGATCTGTTTTCTTTTATTTTGTGTGATAACAGACGACTAAAGCAACTAGAAAACAACGTTATAATGTACATTATCTTACCTATGAGCCGCTCATGCATACAGCCACAACACAAATAGGCCATTGCATAGGACGCACGTGCTCCAAATGAACATCTGTTGAGGATATGACACTGGATGAAAACAGCAAGTAAGTGAGTGACGAAATATTACAGCAAACACCAGTCAGTGAACTGATTTCGATGTACAGGCAAACTTGCAATTCGAGACGTGATCTGATATTGCCCAGGCAGCCAAGCTGTACACAATATTCACTTGCTCTGAAACGGTCATCCATGGCCCGGACTAATTGGTCCGGAGCGCGCTCCGTGGTCCGGGAGAGAGGTCATCAGAGGTCAGCACGCGCCGCCGACCCTGCTTGACCCGCATCTCAGTCGCTCGTTAAACGGCCTGTCAGTCACGTGAGTGGAGACGTTTTTGTGCCTCTGGCGGCAACTAGCCCGACTGTGGGCGGCGGAGGCGCACGTTCGCTTGGTGTTGCCGATGCAACGCCGATAGCCCTGTGAATCAGCAGCATGTTCATTGCAGTGAAAGGGACGAATGGCCATTAAATTGGTCCTGGGAGTGTCATCCATTTTTGGGTGCCACCCTTGCTGCTGTAGATGCTGTTGGGTATGCGACAGTATCCACAAGATATCAGTTCAGTAGATTTAGGTGGAACCCGGCGCTTTCAGATGTATTTTAGGCTGCCGTTTAGCGTGTCACCGTTCTACATTACCGTGCTTGAGTCCAGGATTCGGTAGCTACAGCTGAAGTCTGTTACACTCCTGGCCATGCCACCCCTGAATCCCCACAGCCAGGGATGGAGATTTCCGAATATTGTTGGACGGGCGGGAGGAGGTAGGGGTGGGTCTGGGGGTACGCCTGGATAGGATTTCAGGCCGTCTCTTTTGAGTCATTGCCATAAACCTAACGTTACACTCCCTAAAACTTAGGGGAGATCTAGACCCTCCCATACCTGCTCCCCCCCCCCCCCTCCCCAGGATCTCCAGTCGTGCCCACAGCTCCACGACAGAAGAGAGTTCATGCGCTCAGCTGTTCCTATGGTCCGGGCGGCCGGCCTGGCGGCGCTGTTATCTCCAGCCCGCCTCGGCCGGCCGATGAAGGCGATACGCGCGCTCAGTCCTTTCATCGTGGGCCATACACATGCAAATCGTATTGGTGCGCGACTGATTCAATTTGAGTCAACGGCGGGCCGTGTCTGAGCCAGGTCATTAGGGCCAGAGTTTGGTAACCGGGCCGCCGGAGAAAGACTCTGCTGCCATTCAGCGGCGCGCGGTGACGAATCGTCGACCCCGGCTAGGTCACGAGGATGCCCGCTGAATGGCCGGCCGACGCGGCTGCAGAGCCAGCGCTGTTGCAGGTTTTTCGTTCGGCGGGGTTGCTTGAAGAGCGTCGGCCGGGAGAGCGTGCAGGGAGATGAGAGCTGTGTGCGGCCTGTCGTGATTCACTGATGCGAACGCCGGTCGGTGCTGGGTCAGCGTTCCTGTGCCAGTCGTGGATGTTTCGCTTTACTCAGCGCAGGTTTATTGTTTAAAACCTCCTTTGTTTAACATTTGGCGTCTGTTTTAATTATAAGCAAATGCATATTTTGTTTGTTGTTAAGGCTAACCGATAAGCGTTAAGGTTGCGGTCAGCGGTTAACTCGGGCTGTTATGTAAGATCAATGTATTTGTCTTCACCTGTAAGGCGAACTTTGCAGGTGTCCAGTTACGTTCTGCATTGTGTGTCGCGACTGACTCACGATTCCGGTTTTTTTTCCGAATCGCGCTCGGCCAGGAGGCTTGTCGTTTTCCCAGTCGCGAGTTCCTGGTCCAGTCGCCGTTCACGCGCTCTCGGCCCACATTCTCCTGGCGGTCATAGATTATCACACGGCGCCTCGCTTGACAGTCTGGATAGTTTTGATAGTCTGGCTAATTTGCCACCTCTAGCAAAATAGCAAGAGTACCAAATCCGCACAAACCCCTCACCTTTTGAAAATTGTTTGATTTCACCAGAGGCTAGATGGGGACGCTTCTTGAAGAACTGGTGAGTTAAGTAGTTCTTTAGCACTAGCTTGTGAATGATAGCAAATCGGGCGTCACGGTAACTTGGCACTCAGTCATTTTAACTGATTCGGGGGCATCTACCGAATTCATTTTGCCAGAGAGGGTCAAGGAAGGGACCTACCAGACATCCCGCTGGATCGCAATAGAATCAGACTCAGAACGGGGCTAACCCTGTTTCCAGACTGACCTAGTTGAATGTTTCGTCACCTCGGCACTGCTTTGCTTTGTCCGGGGCCCGACATTTCCGAGATGATGTAATGGCCCGCTCCGACCAGCGAAGCAGTCGATACAAAACTGAGATAACCTGCACTTCGCTGGGGTCAAGCGACGTGCCTCGAACGTACATGCACAGTTTTCGAGAGTCGTTAACCTACATTTCAGGTCTGGCAGACTGCGGCATAAAGGCACCGTGAGATCGCGTCATGCGAATTTACGCGGCCCAACCCATGGTTATGCGACTACCGCCATGAGCGCCACGATTAGGTTGGCTAGCGATTCGACGAAAAAAATCCACGTCATCGTCGACATTACCATGAGCCTCAACTTCCGAAGATCATCGCACTGCCGTATAACGTAAATCACTCGCGGACCTTCTGACGTCCAGTCTTATCCGCAGGGCACCTCGCGCCCTCGATGCCCACTGCCCGTCTGCACGTTCCTCCTCTTGCCTCTCCTTCCCCTCCGCCTCTCCCGGCTCTCCCTCCCCTCGGTCCCGGTTGCGGTTTTTGCCGGTGCCGCGTTCGCCGCGTCGTGCGCCGGTCTGCTTTGATTCGGCCGGCCCGTGCGGCGCCCCGGGGCGCGGCTCTAATTGGTCGGCGGCCGCGCGTGAGCCGCGGCTCGCCAGACGGGTCGTGACCCGCGGCTGATCCGAGCAGAATGCCCCCGGGCGGGCCGCGTGGACCGCGGCGGGTGGTGCGGGGAATGTGGGGCGGTCAGTGCCGTGCCCACGTGTGTAGCAGCCCACAAGACATGTGGAGCCTTACCAGCTTAGCCCTACTAAGTTGATGGCGGCCCGATCGACTTAACTTTTACATTGGCTCCATGATTCTGTGTGAAATGAAAGTGCGCAGAACTGGTTCTGGCCTGACCAGGTTTGCAATGCTCCTGTACCAACGACCGCACTTTGCTTTGCAATGAGGGCTCAGTTTTGGCCACGTGAAACGGAATTTTTGTTCCTAATCGGAGACCGAACCCCAAGACCCGCGCCTGACTGCTCCTCCGATTACAGCATGAAAGAAAGGAGTGATCTGATCCAGGGGCGCAGCCAGGATTTTCTTCAGGGGGGGGGGGAAGCGGAGCTCAGTGTGAGCTGAAACCATACGAAAACCGCCTGTTGGGAAGACGATGCGCAATTGTTTCCACAAAAATGCGTTCCTAAGGGGAGCCGGGTCTCCGCCCCCCCCCCCCTTTTGAGCTGGACCGATGATCTGGTCTGTTTGGTATGGTGTCCTCGACGGTCTAAATTCCGGCATTTTGGGAGAGAAATAGCTTTGGAGCTGAGCTGCTTGAGTACCATTTGTTCAAAACAGTTGAAGATTCTGTCACCACTGAAAAGCAAGAATGCGAAATTTTCCTGTCGAATTTTGCGTAGGTGGAATGCGGTTAGCTGGAACACTGTTGTGCCCTGCAACATGCAGTTACATGCGGAAGACAGCTGTCAATAATGGCAGCATCTGAGAGGCAATTCGCACTGGGAATATGGCAGACAACTTATCAGATGATTGGGCACTGTACGTCTGCTGGATATCTGACTGCTCATTGAAATAAAAGTTTATGCAAAATGTTTGTGCGCATGAATGCCATATTTCTTTATGGTACCATTCTCATAGGCAGACCTTTGGTTTAGAGGCTTTCACTGTCTTTGGAGCAAGACATTACTATATACATATGTGTTTTGCATGGACTTCGACGAGAACGCCTGGTCCCACCAGTTTGCTCAGATTGAAGTCTGCCTTTCCTTTTGGTTTGGATTGCCGTAATTTCGTTCAGAGAGGATACATTATTTGACCGATTTTTCTCGACGAATATGGCGGAAAGCGAAGCAGACACTGCGGAAGCCAGTTCCGAAAATGGTCTCACGAGGGTGAGATAATCGCCGAACATAAATTCTGCCCACTTCCGACAAAGGAAAAACCCTGCGACAGATCAAGCGACGAATGCTTTTGAGCAGCGGAAAACGGGGAGAAAGTAAATTAGATTTCCTTCACTTCGGTCCTGCTTCTGCGTCTCAGACTTACATGATTTATTCATCCTGCGCAAGCCGGAAAAAGCCGTTGTATTATCTGGTAATCATCCAAGAGCTAACCATTGAATGGAAGAAAAGGGATTAAGACGTATTCATCTCATGTGCGGGTTATAAACGCAATCACATTAGTTCGTAAAACGGACCACGATGTTGAAAACAGCTTTCGCGAACAGCCTTCGCAAACAGCCTTCGCTACGTGTCTGAAGCCATTTTTGTTATATCATCCTTGAAAGCCCTCAGTTCGATGCTCAGCACATTTTTTTCTTTTTGCCCCCTGCGCTATGTTGTCTGATAAAAAAAGTGCCGAGACTTTGATGCAAACATAAGACAGGAGGGCGCAATGGCTCATCCACATTCCCATGACTTCCAGCGACATACGTCAAAGGCCAATGTCCTCAGGTCGTCTTGTACCACTCAACGGGGAACAGCAGAGGCCAAGTACGAAAAAATCGCCAGTGCCCGTAGAGCGGCCTGTTTTGCAAATGCGTGACTTTTCGACTGCATTCCCTCAAATGATCAGTCGAAACGCAGAAAAGTTTCGGCACGGGAGAACTCGAAGTCCGACCTGGACCAAGGACGAACTAGATCCTCAGTGCTCCTCATATTTTCAGGCCATTACCTTTATCCCCCCCCCTCCCGTAACGCCGCGTCATTGGTTGTATGGGGGAGACGGCGGCTGCGCGCTGGACTGCCCTGCGGCCCGCCGAATAACAATGGGAGGCGCGGGCGGCGGCGGCGCGACCTTCCGGGTCACCGTTTACCGCTGATGATGTTTTCAGGAATACATTACCGGCCGAACGCGCCGAACCGCCGGAAAACTATCATATCGCATGCAAATTTAATTGGGCCCGGGCACGGCGTGTGAGGTAGAGCCATCAGCGGACGGGGCCGGTTTAACTGAAGTGCCCGGCCGATGGGAGCGACGACCCGACCGCCCGCCCCCGCCCACGTCAGTCAGCTGATGACGTCCGCATCAGTGACGTGGGCACTGACGCTGTGTCTCGTCCGTCTGCTTTGATCTTCCGGAGCTTTTGGGGGAGATGGGCATGTAAGACCCAGACAATGATGAGCGCGAAATTCCGCCCTTGAAACTGGTATTTATGCTCATTCGGTATTTCATGTTTGGAACAAAGTCCTGTACTGTATGCTATAGAATCCACAAAGGCACTTCAACATCACATCAACAATGCATTTCATTTTATAAAATCCACGAGTCCAGGTATGAGACTTCTCTGGAAAAAAACATGCATTGTTCCGCGGGAACACCCAACAAACGGAACGTCGGAAATTCCTCTCCGTGTTGGTTCAGTGTCCGACTATTTGTTTACGACAAAAAACGTCCAAACCTATAATGCCCGCGTCTGGCGAAACTTTTGTGCGACGAGGCCTTCATGTGCAAAACGACGTCTATGACGCGCATCCGGCTGCGACTCATTGTGGCGCAGGAGAGACGATCTGGCGACGCTGCGCGCTGTCGAACTCCGTCTCGAGGCCAATCAAAACCTTCTGCGAGTTATCGCGCTGGGACGTGTCAGCTGGCAACAATGACGGGGGCGGGGGTTCGGCGGGCAGCAGTGGACGCACCGACCTTCCTCTCGATAGAAGCTTTGTTTGGAGATCCAGATGGACTTGGACTGTTGCTGTTTCAAAGCAGCAGTTAGCTTTTCAATGAAAAGAGAGGAGGAGAGGGGACAAATTAGAAAGCTCGACGGCCGTCAGCTGCAAGGCACTGCTCGGCACTCGAGAAATGACCGTCAGTTATTCATGCATCTTTGTTGTTTTTGTTGTTTTTGGTGACCACACT
Source organism: Capitulum mitella (assembly GCA_030062745.1). Taxonomy (NCBI): domain Eukaryota; kingdom Metazoa; phylum Arthropoda; class Thecostraca; order Pollicipedomorpha; family Pollicipedidae; genus Capitulum; species Capitulum mitella. The sequence continues at coordinate 20,051,790 of CP099853.1, read as the reverse complement.
TATGGCATAGGTATAGCAATCCTGATGGGTACTGGAACTTCACGAGAGCAAACCTGTGCCGTGAGTCCGAACCGACCCTTCCTCAGGTTGAGTGCGTGCAGGGTTGAGGAGCTCAGTAATGGCAACCACGGAGACCCGAAGTAAGTAGTAAGGTAAGCAGACAGCCCTCGGCTTAAAAAAACCTCATCTCTGTTGACTTGGTATTGGCCATTCGCATTTCCTCCTAACGGTCCATGAGTGTCATAAGTACAAAATGGACCCAAAACGGAATCAGCACGCAGACCTGCAACACAGCGTGCCTTTCTCAGCACAGTCAGCTTTCTTTGACGGAGCTTTCCTTTGCCATGACTGCCTGTTTTTGGCCCTGGGCGTCGGCGGGCAGAGGGATGCAGAAGCTGTCATCAGACAGGCGGCGAGCGTCCGACCTTTTGGCAGGGTTCCGGCCGGCTCCCTCGGCCGGGCCGCGGAGCGGCCATAATGACGCCTCTCATGCCGTCACTGATGATAGACGATTGCAGCCGGGCCCGGTAAATGGGATACTTTTCCGTCTGCGCCGCCGGTTATCGCCGACCGCCGGCCAACCGACCCTCGGGTCCAGAACGAGCGAAGGACACCAGAGGACAAGGCAGATCCACGGCACCTCCACCCCGAGAGAGCGAGGCGAGAGCGACACTGTAGGGATGAGGTCGACCCCAAAACACGTCCTCCTGCCGGTGCAGGGCGAGCGGGACACCGGAGGAGCAAAAACCGGAGCACCGAAAACATCTCCTTTAAAAATCTTGAGCTGTGAAGGGCGCTCGCCACCTGAAACACGCCCTCCCTCTCCTCCTGATCCGGAGAAAGGTGCCAGGAGGGTCATCAGTTCAGTTCGTCCACCGCTAGCAATGGGTAAAACTGGAAGCCGGTGAAGAGGAGCGGTTGGCCATACGTCGAACTCACTCAGTGACGGCAGTGCCGAAGCAGTCTCACCGAGGGCTTCTGAGCATTATGTGGTTGACGTTGTGGGATACGCCTTAACTGGTGTCAGGCCCTTCAGTCAATCTTACTTCTAGTGGCAGGCTTAATGTTCTGAATGGATCTCGACATCATGTTTTGCGTCGGCTAGAACTGCATCTGATGGCATGTCAGTTCTCTCACGTCATGTTTGTGCGGCACGGCAACGAAGGTGAGCCTCACCACAAGCGGTCTCATCGACAACCCGAAGCGTATGCCAAGGCAGTACGTTACGGGACGCCATTGTTCGGCACAAAACTTCGAAACACGCTTTGCTGGACGTCATCGAGTGTGTGCACGGCTCACATTCAGACACATTTTGTTGTTCACGACCGTTGCATCCCTTCTTGTTCGAGCGAACTGGCGGAAAGCCGCTGACCTTCTTCACTGTGGTCGCTTGGACTGCTCAAGTCCCCCCCCCCACCAGTTGTCTCGACTGGCGTCTAAAGCAGTGTCACGCAGACATCTAAAACAGAGACGAACAGACTCCGTCATTTCAAAGTTTACTTGCGGTGCCCGTCAAACGCAGAATTCCGTGTGACGTGGGTCACTTAAACCGCCCGACGGACCGCGGACCTCACTTCAGTAAAAAGTTAAGTCATATTCAAGTTTTTACCAACGTCGTATCTTGAAGTCCACAATGCTCCAGTAATGCGGTGTTTGAGGCGCGTGTTTTGTCCGTGACGGCCCCACTTGCATTAAAGCAAAGATGTGCAATTTACATCAGAAAGCACTTCAAAGCCAACTGCGCTTAAAAACATTTCGATAATGTTTACCATAGCGTGCATTTTAAAATGTTCTCGAAGCTGTCCTGCGCCAGAAATGTGACGATCCCACCTCAATTGAAGCGCATGTCAGAAATTTAAATGCGCACCAGAGCTGCTCGTTTTTTTACGCCCGATGATTTCAAGTGACAGAGTCCGTCAATTTCGTTCAGATGTCGGCGCGACACCCGCTTCAAACTGCTTCTGCTCTGGGCCGAACTCTCCATCCTCCACTGCCCACCTTCAACCCCCTCCCCTACTTTCATCCCCACGCCCGCCGGCTGCTCGGTCCAGGGTGGGCGGAGCCGGCGGGGGGGGGGCGTGTTTGTTTACCGCGGCGGCCGGCAGTGAAGAACGAGCTCAACGGAGCAGCGGTCCCCGGTCCGGTCCAGACGGCGCTCAGGCCACGTGACCACGAGACGTCATCAGGCGAGAGAGAGGGAGAGAGAGAATGAGACAGAGGGAGAGAGAGAGACAGACAGAGGAAGAGAGAGAGAGGGAGGGAGGGGGGAGAGGGGAAGAGGCAGAAGGTGAGAGGGAGAGGAGGAAGAAGGTGAGAGGGGTGAAAGAGGTAGAAAGAGGAAGGAAGAGGGGGAGAGCGGGGAGGGAGACATGGAGAGGGGTGAAAGAGGTAGAAAGAGGAAGGAAGAGGGGAGAGAGCGGGAGGGAGGCAGGGAGAGGGTCCAACTGCCTGTGAAAGTCAAACATGCTCTTGACACGAAAGGCATGGTCATGGGAAGCCATGAATCAACCCTTGCAAGAGACTAGCAGGCTCGGGCGCAGAGATCAACAGCTGATCCCTGAGAAACACCGACCACTTGCAGACATTACCCCGACGGGGCGTGGTCGAGCGGCGCACGCTCCCGCTGACCAAACAGCGACCGGACATGACTGAGACAGCGGCCGTGCCGTCCGGTCCGCCTCTCCGTGCCGGAGGTCTCAGGTTCAACGTCGGTTCAGCTGTTAACAGGTCACAGGTCCAACCGCGGACCTTGACTGGAAATTACCGATCACGAACGCCAAGTTCTCCCAGCAGTATAGGCGTGAACCGTGCGAGCTGAGACGTTTCTTATTCGTTTCATTGTTACATTTGTTTTTGCTGCTCGCAGTTTGCAGCAGAATCCGAAGCCGTGGTTGTGCTGTTCCATTGTCATGGAACAGCTACGAAAACTTGTTCGAAAACAAATATTGCGGCGAAACCAACAGCTGGCCAACTATTGTTTGAACTATGCCACGCTGACTCCCATGTCATTCAAAACAAAAAGAAAACAAACAACTCACGTGCCACTTATTGCGCAGCTCTCCTACAAACCAACCCGTAATCAAGGCACGAGGCCTTGCAAAGCAAGGCATTTGCGATGTGCGCCCAGGCCTGTAGCTGGAAAGGACTGCCAGAGAAGGGATATCGGTGGACGACTCTATATGTCTCGTAGAGCATTGTCGTGATACGAACATCGTTGTGTAAATTACTACCGAAGTATGACGTGGCTTCACCAGTCTCTCAGGTGAAGAGCCTGATTTTGTCACACTGTCACATCAGTGACGTAAATGGACGTCCTCAGTTCTCTCGATTTCATTCTTACCACGTTTCTTCATCACCATCGCTCATTTTTTCATTGCATCATCATTTCATCATACCATCATTTCATCAGGGCACTAGGCGGCTGTTTTAGCTGAAATGTTCAACAACGCCACAAAGAATCAGTGGCAGTGTCAGCAGGAATTATGCCAGCTAACTGCATCAGCCAGTGTCAAAGCTGAAGCATACATTGTTCCCATTAATCAGCAGACATCGATCGTCACCATCCCTCAGCCATCACTTGTGATCCATGGGCAGTCCTGGCTCGGCACAGACCAGGCACTAAGCCACATCAATCGCAGAACATCCCCCTACATCATGCGCTGGACAGTAATCCTCGCCAGCCACAAGTTCACCCTTCATCGCCAGAAACCATCACCGCCGCGACCACACATCGCTTCCCATAGATGATCGGGCTGCTGCTCGGGCAGCAGAGTGGCCTCACATCAGCGGCCACTCGTTACCTCCTGACGTCACGTCACGAGCCGTCCGACACTCCCTTCAGATCCAGCACACTCCCGCCATTTGCCACTGTCACGGAGAATTATCCTTCCTGACGAGGCACCGCCGCATATCGCTGCATGCTTTGCATAGTTTGATGCAGGTGTATGGCTGCCTCTCGCGCTGCGAAAGTTTCTCACGCTGAGCATTGTTTATTGCAGACAATGGGCGACGTGCATCATGGTGACGCGCTGCATGTTCGTCGAGAAAAGCCGAGACCTTGCAAGGCCCTTCTGTTACCAAGAATGCTGCTTGCTGATCGCCAGCCATATTGCGGTGACATTTTGAGCAATGCGCGCGGTTGGGATAAGGAAACGACCATACGGCCGCCATGAATTATTCAGGGGTCGTGGAACGATGCCGTTTCAGGCGGCCATGAAGGCCAGACCGGGCGCCGTGCCCGGTAACACCGTGCCCGGTAACCTGAGCCCAATCAGTCGCCCACGGACGGCTTTCCGAGCCAGGCGTCCCCGGGGGAGGCCGTAATTAATGACGGAGGCCGAACCTCGGCGCACGCCGGCCACCCTCTGACGCCCTCACCGCCGCCCTGGAGCTGTCATAACATTTACAGACGGCGGCGCCGCGGTGTCCGGTCAGCAGCGGAAGGGGGGGGGGGCAGACGAGACTGATGGGGCGACAGCAGCCTGCAGTCTGTCAGCCCGTCGGTCGTCGACTCCAGACTGAGTGGTCGCCAGAGGCGACGCAGTGCTGTGGCGATCAGTGACGCACCCTGGATGAGATAATCTGGTGTCGACCTTGTGACAAGTAGTGTTTTCTCACGTCTGATTCATTGCAGTCATTTGCATATCAAAATTTCCAAACAGAAAATTAAGGTATTTTGTTCGTGGTTATTCTGAGACACTGCTCACACCCTTAGTGATGCGCGTAACAAGACATTTGAGGAATTTCGCAAACGGAGGAGCCCTCCGCACAGTGGCACGCGCCGAATTCGTGCGTTTGACAGCTGGCAGCGACGGCCGTCTCAAATGACCGGACCAGCTGGAGTGGTGACATCTGTGCGCGACATGCATAACCTCTAATTAACCCTAATTATGCCGACTCGGTGTTGTCACCGGTATTGTGGCATGAGGATCGATCGATGTGAAATGGATGCCTGCATGGGCGACACCGTACACCGCCCCCTGTCACACCCCACCACTCTGCACACAGACCGCGTTCTAAAACCCACCGCGCAAACAGATTCCGACAAATCCAGTCGACATGAGCAAACAATGCATAAAACAACGCCGGCAAACATGCAGAGAGCACTGCAAACACTCAGGCCTCGCTATCACTTACCGGATCTGGTGTTTGCAGAGCCGCCGAGACTGGCCAGTCAGCTGGCGGCGCGCCCTCCCCCTTCCCAGCCTAATGAGCCCCCAATGACTGGGGGCCCTATCATTTACCGCCCGGCCGCCCCACCTCGGCCTGATGGTATCGCGAAGTGCATACATCATTGCAGGTAATTGCAAATCAATTAGGGCGGCGTTCGCGGCGTCAGTACTCCTGCATTCCAGGCGGAGACCGCCGACCCGTGACGTAACCGTGACGTCTCCCGGACTGTGCGTTGAAACCAGGTCTTAACTTACCTGATGCCGGTCATATTATTTTGTTAACTTCCGAGTTGAACCACAATGCCGAATCGGTTTTCAGTTTTTCAGCTAAAAATCGAGTTTGTTGTTCTACAGTGTTCTACAATGTCTACAATGTTCTTTTTCTGACGCTCTGGATATGCGTTTGCTATCTATCTAAAGCTGTCTGGAGACTGATCTTTACGGCTAATTTACGCAGTGAGTGCTTAAGTTTTCAGTCCGTGTTTCTGGGGCATTAATTTGCGCAACAAAAAAAGTATTTTCCTATCTGCCTCAAGTTACAGAACATACCACGTGTTCTGTTCTGGGATCATTCTGCAGGCTTTACGGACGCATTAGACGGCATTGCAAATTAAAAAAGGAAGTTTCTTTGGACGTTTTGACCACTTAGCTGCTTAAAGACGGTTAGGTCAGTTTCGAAGTAACTAAAGGTAAAACATGTCACCTGGGGCTGTCGCCTGGCTTCCCTGAAAACAATGAAGCGTAATCACCTCAAAATGCGCAGATATTCACTTTCTTTAATACGTAACGTAAGGTATAACAAATATTTGCAGCACAATCAATCAGATGCATATGAAGCACCAGAAAGTGGAGGGGAGATGTTAAGTTCGAGTTAAGGACGCCACCCCATAACGCTAATCTTGGACTAAAAAATAGGAAAATATGGCCTTCCCCTTTTCTTCCTCCGCCCATGCAACCGATCCTCACAAAAATAACCAAACCAGTTAAAAGCAATCTCAGCTATAGCTCAGTGATCCCCCGTGTGTTCTGACGGCCCTTAACAGGCCCGTATCCGCCTCGGAGGCGCCGGTTCAGTGCGTGAACACCCGCCGCCGCAGCACAGCAACGATCGCCCGCTGACGCCGGGGCGATCGTTTCCTGTTTGGGTCCGCCGGCGGGCGTGGACAAGCCTCCCGACGTGTACATGTGCATGTACATGGGGGCGGTACATTGACATATGTCCCCGGCGGACAATGCGCTTTGGCCGCGCCGGCTTTTTGTGGGCCTCTCGACGGATGGCAGGCAAACAGATGACGTCATCTTGGGCGGTGCGTGCGGAAGGCAGAGGACAAAGGGAGTCTCGATCGCTGACGTCATCGCTTTTTGTTCCGGTTCGTGATTATAACGTCTTAGTTTTTGGAGGCTGCTATCTCCTGGTCCACTGCTATCTCCTGGTCCTAGCATCCACCAATAAACCTGGTTGATACGACATAGCATCCACCAATAAATCGCCTGAGCTTGCAGTCTTTTTGCTATTGGTCGAGTCGAGAACAACCCGGAACCGTAAGACGAAGGTCTGAGCATAATCTACAGAGTCAAAATTCAGCCTTATTGGCACCAGATCTTGCTGCCAGGCCAACGACCTTGACATAAAATTGGCATCTGCGTGACGGACATCATCTCACTGGATATTTCATTTTTCGAGCATAGGCGTTCAAATTGGACATGTTGACAAATTGGGCACTTACGACGAACTGGTAACGATTTCAAAGGGCGCGAAGCAAGTGAACGCAGCAAAGAAGCCGAGCGAGACAGATCCCAAAACGGGCAAAATCAACTGTGAGTGAAAATCTGAAGCCCAGGTCCGAAGCCCTCCATGGGAGGCACGCCAAGTGTAATTACGGTCTGAGCCGATCCCGTCCCCCCCCCCGCGCCACCTGCCTGTGGCCGGCGGTGACACGGCCATTACGGGCCAAATTACAGCCGCAGGCCTCTGCGGTCGCCAGACGGCGGGCTGATTATTTCGTCCCCGGACCCGCCCCGCCGAACGTGCCGTAAATGGCCCCCTCGCCGGGCCAGCTTCCCCGACTTCAGACCTCAAATGGGTGAAGATTGCCGGGCGCCGGCGCAGGTACACGACCGCTCCCCCCTCCGACACCAGCCACCAGGGCCGGGTCATCTGTTGCCTCTGCCCGCCGCGCGGCTCGGGAAGATGAAGGCGTACGCGGAATCGTGGCGGGCAGAGATGGGCTGGAAATATGACGTGCCGCGGGGCCGCGGCGGAATGGGGCATAACTGTAGCGTTAGGTCGCACTGAGATGACAAATGGCGGGCATTGACAGCACGCAACAGCCTGGGAACGGGGCTAATGCGCAGGAACGTGCTCAGAGGGAGTTTCCATCTTTTCCCTCGCCGTCCGTCATGAAATCAGCCAGCAAGGTCAACCGAGCGGTGGGTCGGGGAGTTGGGTACCACGAGTAAATTTTACAGACACAGAGAGCAAGAAAAATGCTAAACACTTTCTCCCGAATTCGAGTCTCTGCGATGCATCAATACTGTGCGTTCGAAAGTGCATGAACTGCTTGGGCGGAAATTTGAGCCCTGAAGTACCCTGCGATCATGGAAAGGCAGAATGGGACGGCGTAATCGCTCAGCTACCAAATTATTATTTGAAAATCATACAGTCGTGCTGATTGATCGTAAACATCTACAGGATCGTAAGCATTTTCCCAAAAACAGTTCTGCATTTCCCGCTGTCGCTGTGGCAAGACAGCGGAGCACCACCAGTGACCTCCCTCTCGGCGAGCCATCACCGTTCCAGCCGGCTCCTCCGCCCACTGCGCCTCGCGGCAGACGTCTGCCGGCACCCCCTCCCCAGGAGAAAACAATGCGCGCCGGCCGACATTGCTTCTCCATTACACAAATAGATACGGGAAGCGCGGCCGGGAGAGCTTCATTCATCTCCGTCCGGCGCTCGCCAAACTCGGCTCTATGGACGTCGGCAAAAACCGCGCAGAGGCCTGGCGACAGCAGTGTTTGCAAGGGCCACTCTCCTCTGAGAGGCAGTGTGAGCTTGGGCGACTTTCCTATGCTGCTGCTACATTTGCTTAATCAGTACTGTACAATAAATTTCGTATATTTCTGTTTACTAACACATTGGTCCAATCAAAACATTTCCGCCTGATGGCAGTGGTCCATGAATTTCATATAATCTTTCCGTGTACGCATCGAAGAAAAACAAATAAAGAGGAAAACAAGAAACTTAGCAAACAACATTCTCACTGAATACCGCTTTTCGGCAAAAGTCATGTTTTCCTTCCAGCTTCTTTACGTTATACTTTCACTAACCGAATCCGTTACGAACTTGCGTATAACATTTCATTATCATCCAGCATTAGGCTGAAAAACACACAATGATTCATTCCCCCCAGCATTTTCCACGGTTTACCTACAAGCAACTTTCTAGCCGGCCGGCAAGTTTGCCTTTTTCGCCCGGATTACAAAGAGATGTTGGGTCTCAAAGTTGTAACAAAACTGCATGTAATATTCGCGACGGTGCGGCCACACTACAGCGCACCTGCGCGTGCCCTGCCGCCGGTGGCAAATGGACACGATTTATCTACCGCCGGCACCTGCGCAGAGGCAAAAACGGCAACATTTGCGTCCCCTCGCCTCAGCACCGCCTTTCCCATTAACCATCCTGATAAATTTATTAAAGCCGCCGATGAGAAAATAACACGCCCGTCAACAAAAACTCGCCGGCAGCCGGCGAATCCCGTGTAAGAGCCGATAATCACGCGTCTGAGAGCGGCGCAAAAACGGGGACGACGAGGCTCGTGTCGTCCGCACGGTTGCACGGGACGAGCCGGCCCGCCGGCGCGGCCGCTACCGTCGCCGCCATGGGATGAAGTCGTCTCCGGCGGCGGCGCGATTTGAATACAATGCGCCGCGGCCTGCCGCCGCGGTCGGCACGGGCAGACTGGCCGCTTGTCTCGGCGCTGGAACCCCGCAAACCTGGCGCCGGTCGGCGAGCCGAACGGAGTCCAGAACGCGACCAGCCGACCGGCCCGGCGAGGATAGCCCAGGAATGGCTGCGGGCTGGATTTTTTATGGCTGCGGTTACGGGGGCTCGCCACCTGTTCGTTGTTTGGTTGAACGCGGCGTTGCGGTGTGGGACTGCTGAGAGCCAGGCGTTTTTAAGTTTGTTTTTCCATATTAACGAGACAGTCAGATTCTTATGGCATGAAATGAACTGACGGGTCTATCGCAGGCACGAAGCCCCACGTGTTTTAAGGCTAAACGGTCGCGTATTAGGTTTTCCACTTCGTAGTTCATTTCCATTGGAGATCAACGCGGATAATGCCTCATCTTTATAAACCGAACAAGCGCAACCTAAACTGAACTGCTGCATTCTAAACTTCAACCAAATCGCCAGTACGCATTGCGAAGGACGACGCCTTCAAAGAATCAGCTCTAGCCACGAGCATGAAAGAGCATCTACGGCTGTCCTTCGTAAACCAGAAGCCATTGTCGAAAACGGTCAGCTTTGATGAACGAGCCAGCTCCGGTCTCCGGCGGCCTCAGCCCGGGCCAAATTTCCCGGAACCCGACGACCCAGTCTCTGGAGACGATGCCCCGAGGGCCTCCCCTCCCAGGGTCAGGGCCGATGTCTGGTCCGGCGGTGGCAGCCCGTACAATGCGCCGGCCGGCATTGTGTGGACACTGTCCCGACGTGGGAGACGAATTACCGGGTCCTCACAAAGGACGGCCAACAGCGACCATATGTACATGTGTAATGTGTACATATGGTCATATGTATGTACATATGTATGTATGTACATATGTACATACATACGTACATATGTACATATGTACATACATACGTATGTACATATGTACATACATACATATGTACATATGTACATACATACATATGTACATATGCACATACATTTCATATGTACATATGTACATATGTAATGTGCTGTATGTACAGCACATTACAGGCCTATCTCGCCGGACAGCCGACATGGAGCCCGGAGCGGACAAGAGCAGTCGCGGCCTTCTGGTGGACGGACGTCGCAGACGTCGCGTGCTGGAAATCGGCTCAGATCGCCGGATGTTGAATCGCGAAGAGCGTCGAGCGCCTGTTACTGTCAGAGACTTTGAAGAGGAGGATTCATTTGTGATGCGTCCCTTTAGATGTGTTCCAAGCGGACGTTTCCATTCACATTCATCCAGCAGCCATATTTTTCAACCGGTTCAACCGCATCAGGAGATATATACAGTCGTCGCAGATCATGCATGCCAGCCGAATCATATCATGATGCATCGTATTCATCACATCTACTATGTCACATGATATCAACTCGTGCCATCATACATTGCCGGAAAATTCCCGGAATTAGAAGTACCAGTGGAAACGACCTCCCAGTCGCTGAACAATGCCAACACAAGTGCCACGATGATCATCTCATACTCATTTTGACTCCTTTTTGACATCCATGTCCGTACTACACAACTGCCGGAAGAAAAACAGCTTCGTTAAGATGAAGCGTATGCCACCCACTTGAGCTGGCAAATTAAATCAGCAGTTATATTACGCGGAATACCGCACCACCAAGAACGAAAACCTGTGTTTCCAGCATTTGTGGCGGCATCAGATACACCAGCTGCGGCGAGAGGCAGCGATCGTCTGCTCGCCCCGGGGAAATCGTTCATCGTGGCGCGCCTCCGGACAAGCGTGCCACCCCACCCAACGGCCCCCGGGGGCATTGGCGGCGCGGAAAAATCCGCCGACTTGCGCGCACGCTCGAGGCAACCGGCGGAAACGCGGAAACGCTGACGCGGCCGGCCAGAAGCACAGCGAAGCGGTCGGCAGGCGTAACGAGGGGCATTGGCCAAGAGCGTAGGTCGACTTTCGTAAATGTTTAGGGCGTTTTCGATGCATGCCGCTTAAATCTGGACTCACCAACCAGCCGTGGTGAAACGTGACGTCGCAACAAAAAAGTTATGTATTACAGAAACAGCAAATATCACAACTTCGTGAAATAGTTTTCCGTGGTCTTCAGGGGCAAAAACTGGCCTAGAGGGCATGGTGTTTCGTTTTGTTTCGTAAATTACAGGATTCCTTTGAGTTCACAGTGGCCATCTTTCACCGCCATTTAACGGTACCCACATACCATCTTACCAAAAGCTACGGCCCACCACACGTCTTCACGGGGACGTGAAATATTACGCGCTTTGTTAGTCAATCCCCGCCCAAGAGGCAAAGGCCTCATGTATGATTCAAAACGATTTTCTACGGCCCATAGGAGGACCATGAATCACAACCGTTAGCATTCAGCCTCAGCCCCTTTCCACGATATAGTGAACTGGAAAAGGGTGTGGTGATCCGAGGAGAGGCAATTCGCAAGCATAAACATCGCACAGGAGAGCGCAGGATAACCTCTGACCAGAAGTGATAACGGTTACAGACAGAATGTTACAGGAGTAAAGGAGACTTACAGCGTAGTGACCAGGAAGGTAATGATCAGCAGGACCTCAGTCCGACGACCAGAACCACGGTCCAGTGATCAGGTCCAGTGATCAACAGGACCGCGCCCCAGTGATCGGGGGACATGGTCCGGTGGTCGGGTGGACCACACCCCAGTGATCAGGTGGACCACAGCCCAGTGACCAACATGGCCACACCCCAGTGGTCGGGGGGACACAGTCCAGTGGTCAGGACACAGGCCAGCGATCAGCAGGACCATACCCCTGTGATCGGGGGACACTGTCAGGTGATCATGGAGACACAGTTCGATGATCTGGAGGATCAGTGATCGGAAGGACCACTCCTCACTGATCGGGAGAATCACACCCCAGTGATCGGAAAGACCACACCCCAGTGGTCGAGAGGACCACTCCTTAGTGATCCGGAGGATCACACCTCAGTGATCGGGAGGACCACAGTCCGGTGGTCGGGAGGACCTCGGTCCGGTGACCAGCAGGACCTCGGTCCGGTGATCGGGAGGACCACAGTCCGGTGACCAGCAGAACCTCGGTCTGGTCTGCCCCGCGCGCGGTCACGCTCTGGTTCTGTTCCGGCCGGACGGACGGACGGCCGCCCCGCAGCGGCTACAAATGACTCCCGACCGCTACCGGTCCGTCATTAAACCGCCATTTATCACCGCCGGTGCCAGGAGGCGGGCCGCCGCGACGCCGGGCCGAGCTGCGGCGCTGGAGCTGGGCAGCTCCGACGGTCCGGCTGCGGCTGCTGCTGAGAGGCGGGCGAAGACTCGCAGAGCGAGTCGGCGAGTGGCGAGGCGGCGAGAAAAGTGCACCGGAGTTTGGCGCAGCGAGGCATTCGACTGCGTGGACGCTGGGAGAGGTGGTGACTGAAGGGGGGGATACGGACTGTCCACAAACAGTGTACGGGACTGGACAGGCTGACTGGAGTACAGTGCGACGAGGAAGGTCAGAAAACGCAGAATAGAGAATGGGATCGGGCTCACATGACAACGATGCGACGCAGTTGCGAGGAAAGCGCACACAAACAGAAGGTGTCAGAGAGGGGTGACACAGGATGGAACAGCACACAGTGCACATCACAAAAACGCACTAAAAATCTAAGCATCAATGGGCGTTGTTCTTCACATCTCGTCCACATTTCAGGATGACGTTCTCGACATTCAGACCGTATCTGAACTTTACGCCGCCTCCACGAGACCACGGCGGTGGGCTGCCGCAGCTTCCACAGAGACAGAGCTGCCCACATCAGTAATGCACGGCGGCCCAGCGCCGGCGCCGGGCCGCCCCGGTGTCTGGAGACACGCTCAGAAGTGTTTACCGCCCTCCTGACCGGTGACGCTGCCCAGACACCGCCTCGGGCTATTAGCTGCTCCCCCGCCGGGGCCCGGTGACAAACGGCGGCAAAAACGACGCGCAACGCGCGTAAACATTTGTCTATTCGCGACTTCATGGGCGCAGCATCGAAAACAAGCTGGGAGGAGCAGGCCGCTTGCGTGGAGGGAGCTGGGACACAGCCCCACTTGTCTAGTGCCAGGCTCCAAATAGGAAGTGGCAGATGCTGAATCAGTTGGCGGACGCCAAGAGAGGGCATTGGAGCTGCGTCTCGCGCCTTACGAAACTACCCAGAAAACCACGGCAGGCTGGTGTTGGCAAAGCAAGATGTCCGCAGCACTTGCTGTTCCGGCGTCGACCGCCGTGCCTCACGTTTTCCAACAGAGCGCCTCAGGCGCAAAAGTCGTTTGCCCCGCGCAGAAACTTGGCCGGCGACCGCAGCAGGCGTTTTTAATTCGTCCCTCTGCCTGTCGAGGACTAGAGAGCTGGCACCAGACTGGTGCGGGTGGTTTGGCCTGCACGCACGCACGCCTGCTCAAACCAGACGGTCTCCTGTGCGCGGCAGACGTCGCTGACGACGAAATAGCTTTTCCTCGCATCCAAACACTGTCGCACCTAGCTGGGTCTGTGTGTTATGGCTATGTTTACATTGCTCGGCGCATTTGCATATCATTAGGCTGTTCCATTTGGCGGCGACAGTCGTGGGCGGGGGTCGAGGGGTCCGGGGATTCGTCGCTAATTGTGCGGCTCCTTCCCAAGCCTTGGGAGTAATTTACCACAATTTGTATGCCGGGACACTGTTGGAACTGTTCGTCTTGTCAAAAGGACTGGGCGTCAGATTTCAGAGAATCAGGCAAGGGGAGCCAATCGTAAAAGAACACTCTTGCGGCCGTTTCTTTCTTGCGCCGTATTTTCCAAATGCCTTCGTTTTTTGTCCGATCAACGAGATATGTCGGCCGCTTTATCAGACAAGCTTCCCCTATCTGCTTGCTCCATCCCCTCTGAAGCAAAAAGCCCGACCCCTGTGGCTTTTACCAGCGGGGACTACGGCCATTATCGTTAGAACGAAATCGACCCCGGCTTTTTTCATCGGCGTATGCCGCCCACTATTTACCCATTCCAGCTTATTGATATCCCGTAGACTCGGCGGGAGAGGAAAATCAATCAGCTCTATTGAGGGTTATGCATCATCCGTCGCTGGCTGATCCTGGAGCGGGCCCTGAGGCTACGAATGTATTAGTCACGTGCCCCACCAGTGGAAATACCACAGGTGGGCAAGCCGCGAGCTGACAAATTTTACCGCTTAAAAAATCGGCTTGTCAGGGCGATGAAGGGATGATTAATCAGAGTGGTGGCCAGCCGTTGAGCGGGCCAAGGGTATCTGATTACCCTAATTATGTGGGGAGTGACCAATCACATCTTATCATCAGTGATTTGGGACAAATGGTCGAGATACGGTCTGGCGAGATGGGTCAACAGGCTCAGCTGTTGCCGAATGGTTCTAAGTTAAGCGAGATAACTTGGAGCAGGTGCGTTTTGTGGGTACTTGCAGATCTAAAGACTCCAGCAGAGAGTAGGTTTAGTTCATACAAGCACTAACTCACGTGATTATTAGAAACGGACAAAGAGCATCTCTTTCTTTTACATCAGAAAGCATGTACTGAGGGAATCGTTAGCCGCACCATCGTATTCGGCAACATTGAACAATCTTACAACCGAACATTGCCATTAATCGTGACCTGAAATAAGTATCATGGAGGACTCTTTGACTACGTACGCCGAATTTCTGTCTAACTTTGAAAGTGTTAAGCGGATTGTGCGTTCAATACCGAATGCAGTAGCACCGCGAAAATACCCGCACAGGGTTCGCGCAGCCGATTCGTCTTCCCCGCCGCGTCATCCCAGCGCGCAATCCGAGTCGCCTGTGTCGCAACCAGAGCCGCCGTTCCCGTTCCCGCTGGACAATCCGTCTTTCTGTCCGGTCGACGGCGTGCGTCGACGACCCCCCCCCCCCCCTCCGCCGTCCCCGTCCGGACCGACGGCCGCGCCGAACGCGGACAGGTGTCGACAACGAAAAAATCCTCATGTCCTCCGCGACAAACGACCGCGAGGCCACGCGCGGATAAAGCGATCCTTCTTCGTTCCCTGCCGACTCAAGAAGGCATTGTGCGCCGCCATGATTAATATATGTGCGCTGGCCGCCGAAAAACGAAATGGTTGGATGATGGTCAGATGTTAGCGCCGGTTAGCCGATTTAATCGCGCGGCTGCCGTGATGAACGCAGATAGTCGTCGTCATGACAGGTGCAGTCAGGAACGAATTCTGGAGGCGTCACATGTTTATCTTTGCTTATGAATGCTGCTTTGTTATGTCGTCGGCCAACGGCAATAGGTGCGTGACTAATACGGTGATGCAGCTTTAGATGAGGTAAGAAATTGTTTTCAGTCTTTCCGGTCTTGGTGTTTAACGTTTTGCGTAGATCGGAAACCATATTTATGGTGAGTTCCGCCAGCCTGGTAACGTCAGTAATTGTTTACTTTTCCTCCATCAAGCAGCCTCGTGCTGTTCTTTCTCAGCCCGCTTTCGATAGCAATATTGTTTCTCCTCCGTTCTGGCATCTCTTGCAGTCTGCTGCGTACTAGCTAATGAATGCATCAGCGCTAAAGCAAAAATGTTCTGCCTGTATCACTTCCATATGCGGCGGCGTCGACTATTTCTTTTTAAGCCGGATATATCTCCTTCCGGTTCGCGCTTTTGCACCGTTCCCTCACCGATCGTATCGGAATATTCAATCAATTTTTATGCCTTTGACGCGCCGCTGAACACTACCTCTGGCCTTTCTCTTCCTCCTCCGATAAAAACTGGCCTTATACGCCAGATATCGCCTGATCGCAAGTCTGCCGGCGTCTTCATTCACCGCACAACCGCCTCGGCCGGCGCTTCCACTTCCGGGCCCTTCGGCGCCGTGTCGGCCTGTCCAATCACCTGTCTGGATCGGCGTCTCGTCTCTCTCCATACGGCTGCTTAGGGCGGCGGCCCTCCAATTCTGGCCGGCATTGATCAGAGCCTGCCGGATCCATTCTTGCCGTCCGCCGCCCGGTCCCGACCCTCCGGCTTAATCTCTAATCTTGGCAATGTCGCAGCATCCACGGCCCTCCCCCGCCCTTGTTATCTGGAGCCTGGCCAGAACCTTACAGAGCACAGCGGCAGCCCCAGGCAGCGGTGCAGGATGAGCACGGGCGGCCACAGGCGGAGTTACACGGAGAACAGGGCGGTCCCACATAGGGTACACGGAGCACAGGGATGGTCCCCTGCAGGTATGTTAAGGGAACTGAAAATTACGGTCAGCGCTTGGACATATGCATATACAAACTGGCAATTGGTCAGCGCATCGGAATGCAAATACGGCTGCGGGCGGTTAAGCGGGGCACCGTTCACTGGATACCCGAACAAAACAAGATAAAAACAATGGCCTATCGTAGAAGGAAGATAAAACCAAATTTCTGAGGGAAACCAAAAGGGTTTCGTTGTTGGTATCACCAAGCCTGAAAAGTTGCGGAATGTTCCGGCATTACGGTCTCTCACTGATGAATCTTTCGTTACTGTTAGGCTATTTTTCACCTGGCATTTTGAAGTACACGTTTTTCGGCAGCTGCAGTCCTGTTTCCCGTGCCCAACAATGCCACGTCGGGCGTTTCGCGCCGGTGCGCCCGCAGCGCCGCGTCAGTCATCGCATACAAATGAAGACCAGCCGTTGTCTCACTCGCAGCCAACAAGAGACACGCTTCGAAATCAATCAAAACCGTAGAAAAAGCGGCGTCACGCGGTCCGGTGCGCCATCCGTCTTCGGTGCGCCGTGCGGCGCGTTTTTGCCGATTGCGGCGCACGCTTCGAGCTCAACTGACGCTCAACGGAAGCCTTGCAGAGCGACGGAGACGCATAGCACGAATGTAACGTGCCGTGATCGTCACAGGTCGCTAAACAGCTGACGTCTCCAACAAGGCCAGGTGACCTGTCATCCGTTTAACACTCGGGTCTTGAATGGACGGTTCTGGAAGGCCGGTGGTGCTTTTGGATGCGGCGCATCATGACACGAGACCTCAACGTGGCACAACACTCTCCTGCAATACCGAAGGGGGTGGAAATCACCCTCTTCCGTGGCATCCTACTTCTGTCTGATCAACCCAGCTAAGACTGCCCTCCCTCCAACTGGAACGAATCAGGCCCTTGGAAGACCCTTCTCTCTCGACCTGGCATCGACAACGCCACGCTGGCCTGCGTCTGGGGATCGGGCTGGGCTCGTGACCACGTCTCGCAGACTGCGGCAGCTCTTGGTTGGCAGGTGGACGTGACCTTGTCACCCACCGCGACCGCCTCGCCTCTTCAGACCTCCCAGCGGCCAGCGTGCCCGGCGGCGGTCCTGTCTATGTTTATTCGGCGTGCTGGTGTTTCGGGGTGTCCCATCTGTTTAGCAGCCCGCGGCGGCACGACCCTCGGGCGCTCTGCTCCTCCACTTCAGGCAGGGCATTCGACTTCCGAGCGGCCTCGTCCTGAGACCGCCTGCCGCCGGCAACAGCTACGTCTTTTACTTCTTCAACGCGGCTTCCATTAAGATGCCGTAACACACTCCTTGCTTTGGCCTTGTCTTCCTAAAACAAACGGAGCTGCGTTCCCCTTCCTTATGTTCGCGTCCCCGTGGCCAAAATATAAATAGTCCGTGACGGCTTTGCCTCGCTGTTATCACCGCGTCACAACGTTCTCCGAAAACTACAAACAACATTCCAAGCCCCTCCCCTTAACCAACCTTCCCCTGAGATAAACATCGGTCCCAGGAGTTCGAAGTCGAGCGAGACAATTCCATTTTTGGACCGGGCAGCCACAATCAATAACGGCGAGATTTACAGCCTCCGCGCCGCAGAGGGGCCCGAGCGCCGGGCCGCCACTGTTACGTTATTGATGGGCGCTACCAGCACTGGCGGTTCGGCCGACTCCCTATCGCGTTTCGGCAAAATTAGAACCTTCTGGACGCGCGCGGCCCGGACGGAATCGCCCCCGCAGGCGCCCTTTGTGGCAGGTCACGTGGAGTGCAGTGGACTGGATCCGAGCGAGACTGCCGAACTAGTGCTGACGTCATCGGGTCGCAGTCGGAGAACGTGCGGTATTGGTGGTGTGTTATTCAGTGCAGCCATTCCGTGATAAGTTCATCTGTGCGTCATATCATGAAATACTAACACCTGTAGGCTTGAAGGCGCTGCCTTAAATCTGATGCGACGGTAGACACGAAAAAAATCGGTCTATGTAGTATCTTATGTTGTAGCTTTCTTATGTTAAGCGGTATGAGCTATTACATAGAGTAGTTCTATTAGCTTTATTTAGCGTGGTCCCCGATGTTGTATCGAACCAGTTACTCGACAGTCGTGGCACTGTCTTGTTTCCCTGGGTCGTTGTTAAACACTTCGAGTCCGACATCTTGACGTGTTTAGTTAAAAAACAGTCCAAGTTAAATGCAAATAACGCAAGTGATGTTCAACTTTACATGTAATATTTCCTGTCCTGGCCATTCGTGTCACATGCAAGCACTGCTGCCACAACTTGTTTATGTGAGCAAAAAGTATTTAAATACACTTCACACTGGGCAGGGGAATAGTCAGGATTTCGCCAAGGAGGGGGCCAGGATAAACTTCAGTAAACCTCCCTTGGCTACGACCTCGGCACTGGGCTATGACTAACTATCAAAATAAACATATCTTGTTCTAACCAACCCAGTTTTCCAAACCACTGCACACGCGTCGTACGCGTTTCTGGAAATACGTCGACGTTTTGTGGCGCAGAGCAGTGCCCGGTCCCATTAACACTCACTTTCACACTCCAAATTTTAACGTTAACACTACGCACATATTATGCGCATACATAGGTACACCCAGGATATGTGTACTTGCACGCACACCCATCGTCCTTGTTTACCAAATGTGCGTAGCAGCAGAGCACCCTCACGGCTTACGCAGCATTCTCAGCGCGTCGCAGCGGCACCGTCGTCTTCCAAATCGGCCAATCCCTTTGTTTGTCCCATTGTCTGGCCGCTGCTTTCTGCCGCTCCCGTCGCGTGCCTCCGAGCCCGGGCGCCGTCTTCTGCCTCTCTAAATCGGACCCCCTCCTGCCGTCGCCACCGCCGGAGTCGGAGTCGGAGTCAGAGGCGCCCTCGCCCCGCCGTCGTGGCTCCCCTCCTGCCGTCGCCACCGCCGGAGTCGGAGTCGGAGTCGGAGTCGGAGTCGGAGGCGCCCTCGCCCCGCCGTCGTGGCTCCCCTCCTGCCGTCGCCACCGCCGGAGTCGGAGTCGGAGTCGGAGTCGGAGTCAGAGGCGCCCTCGCCCCGCCGTCGTGGCTCCCCTCCTGCCGTCGGCGATGGGTACGGGCGCTCCCCCATTTGGATATGATTTGTCGCGTCTGACGAACAATCGGAGAGCCGGGCCTGTGACAGTGAAGCTCAGCGCGGCTGGGGGAGGCCCAGACAGAGAAGCACGAGAAAACAACGCCGGAGTGGACGACAGATTAGAGCGAAAGTCGGGTCTGGCGGGCCGCGAGGCTAGCGAAACAAAGCAACGTTTTCAAGCGAAATGAGGGGAGGCGGCTTTTATCTTGAGCTAAAAAGCCACGAGCAGTTTTATAATCGGGCTCAGAGCGAACCTATGAACCACTAAATATTTCCGGCGGTCTCGAATATGAAAGAAATCAACACAGAGCCCGGCCCGGGTAAGTTTGGCATTTAATTTTGTTTAACTATGAATACATAATGAGTAATTCTGAATCCAGCATGACACGTCCAGACTACGGCAAATGTACTTTCAAGCTGAAAACGCAAGATATGCACGCAGTGGTTGCGTCAAATGTGCCTGAATCAGCGCTCTTCCGGCAAAAACTTTTTTTAATAAAAACCTACAAAAGTACTTGATTTAGAACAATTATTTGATTCTTGTCTTTTTTTACGTTTTCTGCTGGCTTTAAAAGTTAAATATTTGTATTATAATACGACTGCCGAATAACAGCAATGTGTGGAAATACTATCGTCTTACCTACCCTCCAACAGTCCGATGCCATCACCGGTCCCTTTTCCGGGCGCAGAAGACGTTTTTGCCCGGCTGCGACGTCCGACGCACCGTGCTCCGATTCCGAACAGCCCGGCAAACAACGCCTCGAAATCCCTCCGGAACCGCATCGGCGGACTCGGAGCGTTCCGCGCGCCTTCCGGGCCCGCCGCCGAACGCGGCTCCGGTCAGGTCCCGCCTCGCTTGGCTGGTTCGCCGACAGAGCCGCCGCTGATCGCCCCAGACGGCCGACTAGATTAAAGCCGGGCGCTGTCCTCTGTTTACCAGCAGGGCAGCTGACTGGAAGTCCGCGTCGCGACGGCGGCGGCGATTTTCCGCGGCGGCTCTTAGAGGAGCTGTTTGTTTAGGCGACCTGTTTTGGGAGGAAATCACGAGACGTAGCCTTCGGCAAAGCAGGAGGAACATTGATCCTTCTCAACGTGACAGTAATCTGGCTAATGAGTGGTCTGACCCGGTTGATCTGACTGGCTTGTCTCAACTACCCTGATCTGATATTACCCAAATTGGGACGATTTTATTCGCCCGCTCAACATAGCGTATGGGCCATCGAACTTAATTCTTCTCCGGCCACCGAACTGAAAAGCTCAGCTCTGCAATACAACCTAGCTTCAAAATTTCGCTAGGAAATATTGGTAGAACTTCAAACGACGGCGGTTCGGTCCGAGAACAATACACAGCGCTCAAAGGCGATTCTGCGCCGTGCGCTCGGTCGGCGGGCGACGGTGTGCGGCGGCGCAGTGTACCCGCCGGCGTCAGTCACGTGTTCGGCGGCGCAGTCCACCCTGCCGGCGCCGGTCCGTCCGGTGCTTGGCGGTGCAGTCTACCCACCGGCGTCGGTCGGTCGGCGCTCGGTCCGGCCGGCTGATCGGCCCCCGAGGACGCCTCGTTAGCCGGTAATTGTGCCGGCTGCGGCGGGCGCGCGGTCGGCCCGGCCCGGCCCGGTGCTGAGAAGCGAGCCGCCGGCACGAGACGGTCCCCCGGGAGCCGCGGTCGATGGTCACAGTTCGTTTGGCGGCGGGCGTACGGCCCGCGGAGGTCGAACACGACGTCGTGAACTGGGAGAGTTTGCTTAATTCGATGGGAAGGCAGGGTAATCGATGGTGGTAATCGGAGGAAGTTCTCGTCTGCTGTTCGTCGCTTAACTTTGAAGCTACAGAAGCAAGCAATCGAGAAAAGTTTCTAACGCTGTCCCGGAAAATGATTCTTGTGTTCGGCATGCGAACATACCCTGCATGTATGCTGTGCATGTTGCCATACGCTCTTGATGTTTGAGGGGTCTAAGATGCGTTTTGTCGCTTCCGTGTCGGCTACAGGTTTTACGAAACACGCACGGAACTATGCAATTTTCCCCCACTCGCTTCGTCCATATTGACCTTCCTCTGTCCCTTTGCCAGCTGCCTTTTTGTCTGTCTGCTTATCCATTAGTTAATTCCATTTCTATCTACTTTGCTATCGGTAGGGTCGTACACTTAATCTTGTTGTCATCAGCAATAGCTATTAATGTTATCTCTGCGGAGTGTTGGTATTTCTGCATTCGGATTTTCCGAAACAGTGAGTCTCCAAAATACACATATCTACTGTCATACGTTATCGTATGTCATTCGTCATACCGTTATCCCTGCGAACGCTGGTGTTTCTGGATTCTGATTCTGCGAAACTGTACGAGTTCAATATACTTGTTTGCGAGTGTGTCCAGCGATATGCAGGGAAACACTCTGGTACGTTTTGTTAGCCCATGAGCTTGAGGACTTGGTACCGAATTGAGCATACCATCTCGTGAATGGCCATACGAACCAGTGAAGTCCTGCTGGAGTCCGACCCAGCACAGCCGGGGCCTGAGTGGCCGGCCGTCGAAACGACCCACCCGGCACCCCCCCCCACTTCGGCTCCCCCCCCCCCCAATGAACCCCGCCCGAAGCCAGTGCGCCGGGCCGAAACCCGGACGTGTTTGTGACCGCGACCCGCCCGGATTTGATTTAAACGCAGAACGCCTTTGACTGGGAGGCCTTCAGAGAACTTGGACAGCTGTCGCGGCATCGACGCTGGAAATCAAGCTGGGCCCCGGGACGGCTCGGTGCTGTCCTGTCGAATGCCTCGACCGATATTTTCGGGAGGAAAATTCGCTGCCAAATCGCATTCAACGAAGACTTCCATTGAATATAAAAACAGGTCCGGCGCATACTCGATGTACGTTTGTCGTGTTATCATCGGACTATTGATTAGCGATTATGCAAATATTTCGCGTTTAGATGATGCAGTGAGGCATATTTGATTTAGCTTGTGAAAATTAAGACCCGAGCTGCCGAATAATCATCGGACTTTATGGTGGCCGTAAATAATGAAATTATTTCACATCAAATAAATCATTCCTTGGTCGTTTTCTCTTTCGCAGATCACACGCGACGAACTATTCGAACATTGCAATTCTAACATTGCAGTGGCACCTCACTGATAGATTCATAGGACCGCTTTCATCGTAACGTTAAATAAATGGGTTATTGGAACATGCAATGATCCGAACATCTTGTTTTAACGCGTGGTAGGTACTTTTGCTTGGCCGGATATGGTGAACAGGTTGTCAAAGAAACAAGCGAACCTTTCGGTTTGCTGACTTTGATCTTTTTCACACAAACACACCGGATCGTAAGAAGCAGTGTAATTCTACGGCAGCGCTCTTTCGCATTGTGCTGCTCCACGGCCCATCGATTCGCACTAGTAAGACGCACAACACTACAACGAGCCCATCTCGGAAAGAACCCAACGGACATCCTCATCAAGAACCGTTTCAGTTCCAGCGCAAACTCGCCAGACGTTTAACATCTCTCGTAACGAGGCGTTGTTCCCAGACGTCGTTAGCGTCGGTAGCGGCGGGCCAGAGTGTCGACGACAGCTCGCGAACGGGCCACTGTGCCGGCGAAGGAGTGGCTCATGCTGTGGCCGGGGGCAATATGCAGAACACTCAGCTGCATAACCACCACATACTTTTCACAGCAACGGCGCTGGCTGGCACGTATGAGCGGCAACAGTCACTTGAATGACGCCCTGCGCGTTGTACGTAACAGAGCATCGGCTATTGCGGGCACGACAACTTTCGTTTGGAGCTGTTTAAAGCTCTTCCACCAGCGGTGGTCATTTCTGGGCGATGAGGTTGTGGAGAATAGTTTGAGTGCTGCTATATTTGCGAAAACAAAATCGGGCGTTTGACATGCAGATCGGGTGTAGTTAGGACCATGAAGAAAATGAAGATGTCTTTAGCAATGGGAAATGCTGATTGCAGGAAAGCCTTTTCAGGCAGTTTGAGGATGTGCTCGCGCTCGGCCTCCCAGGGAGCTTTCGTCTGTCGGGAATACCGGAGAGCTGGTTTCCGTTGGCAGCTTATCTCCTTCCACATTACGATTGCAGACAGTTAACGATTTGCTAAATGATTTGCGTGCCAATGTGTGCAAATAGTAACGCTCAAAAGTCTGTTCAATGTGATTTCGTTTAATTTGTCGGAAGTTGGTAGCGAAAGGATGCTCGGGTCATGCATACCTTTTGCATCATGTCGGAGATGAGTTTAGTTCACTGCTTTTTGAGTCTGTTTCAGCGGAGCAAAACTCTGACCGTCATATCTGTGGATACGCTACTGCCTAGCCGTTTGTCGTGATTGTAGCGTTAAAAAGGCTCAGAGTAGTCCGGTGTAATAAACAGGATGCATCGTTATTTTGTGTCCGCCCGACAGATGGCAGCACTCGGCGGATACGCGAGGAGCTGTCTGTTCCATGCAGTTGCGAGGGGAATGAACCATAATTACTCGGTGAGTCGCGATATTCATGGAGGAATGTCGTAATATTAGTACATGTGTTATTCCGAACCTATTTCTAGATCACATGCGACTATTTTCCAGGCATGAGTTGTTATAACAGACATGCCTATAAAGGAATCATCTGCGTTCTTCAGCATGACTGGACAACTCTTAAATTCTAACTGAAAAATAGGCAAAGATGGAAAAAGATATTGTCCATGCCACATCTCATGAATGTCTTGGTTCGTTAATGGTGGCGACGAAATGCGCGACTTTGTTTTGAACTGAATCTGCAACTGTGGAGTGAGATGCCATTTTGTTCTGCGCCTTGGAGACTGGTTAATCACGACGCAGAGAAGATTACGCTGTTACTTTAGCCAGCTCCACCATCGAGTCTCAAGAACAAAGCTACGTCACGACTCATGTTGCCTTTCACATTGACCCAGCTTACGAAATGAACCTGGACAAATAGGCCAAGCCAATGTATTCCTAGTATGAATCCATCTTCGTCGAATGCTGCATTTCATATTTACGTCTCAGGCGAGCTTTCCATTTGTTTAGTAAAAATCATTATCTTATCCCGGGAATGCTTGCTTTAGTGAAACTGCTAGTTAGATGGACATAGGACGGCAAAATGAGTCAGTGCCAGTAACATAAGATATTCGGTGAAGGTTCACAGTCACTCTCCCGTTCACGAAACGACCCTGACCATTGTCGTCTGGTTATTTCTCGACATCTTCTACAGCCGTGGTCATTTCGCATCGCAGCCTCTCACGTCCGAGGCGGCGGCGATGCGAGCGCTGCCCTTCGAAGCCACACCCAAACATTCTAAGACGCCGTCCAATTTGGAGCAATCTTAAGCACTTCGAATCCATGGTTTAGTCATATGAAATGCTCCTATTGTGATCTCATCAACAAATCTCGATTTGCGTATGGCTGATTGTGTTCCAGTGAACATTTTCCACGTGGCCTTGAACGCAATCCCTTCTCTTTCGAAGTGAGCGATTGAGTTTATTGAGGCCTGGCATTGGATTTCCCGTGCCTGCTTTTCGTTTCGCTCCGGACACGGCGGACCCCTTTCACAACAGGCCTGTCGACGCTCCTGTTTCCTTTCAGCGGCGCTCTTTAGCCGGTCAACAGAGCGGAGGTGCCCCGGCGACAGCTGCCCTTCCAGCCTTTATCGCCCACTCCTCCCACGACAACATCCTGTGGGTGAGTTTCGAGCGCAGTCCCACTCCATACATCTGTCCTCAAACATCCGCCACTTGGCGGCGACCTTCTTCTTCTGTTGTCGGACCTTCTTTTAAAGCTGCCATGTTTGTTTGAAAGCCGAGACACGTATAAGTTTGAATGCTAGTGTCACGGTCGGCTGGGAACGTAACATTTTACGTGTTTTTAGTTTCCATGCCTTACAACTACTAAGAATGCTATTTATATTGAAGGAAATAAATCACACGTAAAATGATAATTGTTTTCATCGATTTCAGGGTCGTTTGGCTGTGCCACCTGTTTTTGCGCGCGCTCTGCCCCGGAGACGACAGGAATTACGCAGGAAAAGAGGCCGGCAAATACGACCGGCCGGGATTTCAGCGTGCCTCGGCTCTGGGCGCCACCGCTCCGGCCGGCCCGAGTGGTGGGCAAACAGGCGGTCGGCTGTTTGTCCACCACTTGAGCCCGTCCCGCGACAGGCTGAAACGGCCGGAGGGGCGCGCAGCGGCGTCGCCGGATTAAAGTGGCAGCGGGAAGCGTCCTCGACTGGAGTCAGGTCGGAAGAGCGGTGCTCGGCGTTTTAATGGGTTCCGCGCTTTCCGCTTCGGCTTCCTCTTTTTATTGTTCTGCACGTCACTGTGAATCGCCGTTCTGACACTCGCTGTCTTTCCTCCTTCTCTCACCTACTTCACAACCTGTTCCGTTTTTCTCTCCTTTTCTCCCTCTACCTCTCTGACTTTTCCCTGGCTCCAGAAGTTAGACCGTTAAGAGATAGGGTCAGCTGACCTCACAACCTGCAGTCAATCTGTCAGTCAGCTGAGTTGTGAAAGGATGTCTAAGATGCATGTAAATCGATTATATGCACAGGAAATAAATTCCAGGCACTAATGTACGCTTCAATGATCACATAAGATACATGATAATCATCACGGGAGAAAGACTTTCAAGACAACAGACATTGCATACCCAAGTAAGTTAACGAAGTTTCAGCGTGTGACCGATTGCAGATATCTTATTTTTCTCAAAAGAAATGACCAACCACAAACATTTCGCGAAGTGATTGGAAGGCAGGATTGTCCACTGACATAGGGTTACTTGACTTTGCACGTCCCAGACATTGTGCGTGAAGCATGACTTTATTCCATAGAAACACATACCAGTTATGCTTTTGTCTGTTTCTACGTGCTGCGTTCCCATGAGGATTCAGAATAAAACGCCCGCCTGAAGTCTCCGCGGACCAGCATTGGACAGATCCCGAACTATGTGCGTGTTTGCGGAATCCGCACGCCTCCGCCTCGGTCCGTTTGAGCGGAAATTCGATCTCCGGAAGGCGCGGCGCCTCGGCCGCGGCGTTTCCGGCTGAACCAGACCAGAAGAAGGATTCGGACGAGCCGTGTTTGACAGGGGAGGAGCGCGCCACGCCCCACCGAGGCACCGTTCAGGCGCGCAGGAGGCGGACGCTTCCGTGCCGTCAGGCTCCGACCGTCTGGAAGGGAAACACCTCGATTGAATCGCCGCTCGTCGATCTTGTCTGCTTCGTGTTCAAACGACTTCAATTCTGCCAGTGTGAACCACGACGCCGAGGTCTGAAATTGCAGACCGCACCGCCAATCCACGTTGTAGCATCCGCACAATGCGTTTTGTGATTTTCGCCAGAATTACTTCGACTCTTGGAGCCACGGTGACCTGAGGTCACCTGGATTCCGTCTTCTTATTCCAGACCTTGCTGGCCAACCTCGGCTGACGATAAGGATTGCCCCTCCCCCTGTCACGTGACCTTTTAGAACACCCGCCAGAGGTGGAACAGCAAACCACTGTACCAGGTCACGTGGCCCATCGAATCACCCGCCTCAGCTGGAACTTCCTACCACTGTCCAGGTCACGCGACCTATCACGCCACCAGCCTCGGTAGGAGCGACCCGTGGCCGCCTCGGGTCACGTGACGCGGCGTGACGTGGCCTCCCAGGCCGGCCATCTCTCCGTATAAACAAGACATTACGGGACTGGACTCTGTCGGCGCACGCTGGGCCGCTCGTCCGGGCCGGGCCTGCTGACAGATGGGCTCTGCTGGAGCCCGCAGGAGCCCGGCTGGAGCCCGGTATGAGGTGCTCGGGAGGTCGTGCTCACCGAGGAAGGAGTGCTCTGTGCGCAGCCGTCGACAGGTCCTGTCTGTGTGCCCAATTATCCCCCCCCCCCGCCCTCTGCTCCACAGAAATGGTGGGTATAGCACGGAGAGTCTTGGGTTTGTTTCTTCTGATTTGGAAAAAAGGTTTTTCCTGGTCATCCTGTTTTCTTGAATGAGGTGTATAGTTTGTATTTCTCATGTTCCAGTTCCCTGTGACCAGCACGTTCAAAGATCTTTGTCTAATAATTTGGTGTTACAGTTTTATTAGCTTGCAAGCATTTTAACTGACATTGTTTGGAAATTTCATTATCGATCACATCTCTCGTCTTTCAGCAGATTCATGTGTACATTTAAAATGAATAAAAACCTTGGGACGTTGACAGCGTAACGAAACATTTAAAGTTAAGAAGCATGAAACATGTCTTCAACGGTCGACATTTGTACATTTAAACAAACCTTGGATAAACAGATATCCACAGAACTCTTTTTCCTGCCTAATTGGATGACCACATTGCCAACTTTACTATGCCACATGTACGGATAACTTATATTCCCCTTCTCCATAATGTGCTGACGAGAATTGCGTAGGATTTACATTCTACGAGCTGACAACAACAATAAAGCAGAACAACACTTACGTTCATGTCTCCGTTTTCAAACGGATAGGCTTCTCTTGGTTTTTTGACAATTTTTGTAATTTATATTTTTCATGTATATATTTTTTACGTTTTTATTCTCATTTTTGATGTTACATATAATTATATTTTTCGCATACAATAATTCATATACATAATTCAATATTTATAATATTTTTACAATTATTATTATTTATATTTATTATTTTCATAATATTTAACAAAGAGGATTTTCCAGGCACAAATCCTCTTAATCTTTCAACCAGGCAAACACTAACTGCCTGCCGGTGAATCGGCAAGGGTGTCTCGCTCCTCGGTCTAAAATATCAGCGTCCGACGACCCATGTTCGGGAGCAGAATTGAAATACTCATGGATTTAGACTGGTTTCTGACGGCTGAAGAAATGGTAGGAGAATGAAGGCACTCTAAGAACTGCAAACCTTAGGAACCAAAGTTTGGAAGAGAAAAGCCGGGAAGAAAGCTTGGCGGGGACGTTCTCTTAGAAGTACAAGTTAACGGTCGTTGACTTTAAACTGTTTTGTTTTCGGAAGCAGACGAGAAACGTGTTTGTGTTTGTTTGAGTTTGTGCCTTAGATCTCTGTTGTTCCCTGACTGTGTTCCAGAGGGTTTCATCGGTTCTCGCTTGACACACCGACGATATAAATTTCTCGTGGGGACTGAACTGATCTACACTATAACGAATTTTCTGCGTCATGAACTGGGTTGCGTGTCCAGTTATACCTGGAATAGTGGAGCCAGTACGAGGTGCAGCTAACAGCATAAAGTAATGTTGCTTAAGGAATTAAATGAAAGGAACTGAAATTTCGCTTTAACGGTAATGTAAGGAGTCCAGAGCGGAGCCAGAGCGGGTCAAAGGGGTCAGTTGACCCCCTTATAGTCAAAGGCACAGGCGCAACCGGGGGGCGAGGGGGGCCCAGGCTCCTCTTAAGACCCACGTTTTTTGTAAAAAT
This sequence comes from Capitulum mitella, assembly GCA_030062745.1. NCBI lineage: Eukaryota > Metazoa > Arthropoda > Thecostraca > Pollicipedomorpha > Pollicipedidae > Capitulum > Capitulum mitella. The sequence goes on along the minus strand of CP099853.1, from coordinate 20,022,970 downwards.
CATTGCACATCGTCTTTTCGGCAGGTGGTTTTCGTATAATTTCAGTCCACACTGAGCTCCCCCCTTAAGAGAATCCTGGCTGCGCCCCTGGACTGCGATGTTTTATAAATTGGTTATTGTAACGAATGATGGTTTAAAGGCAAACGTCTTTCGAAGATAAAAAGCCATCCGCCTTAATTTTCAAAATATTCAGTTGATCCTTTTCATAGCGTCAGTTTCGCCACGTTTGCAATATACTGGTAAAAGCAGCACTAAGCCTTTTTATTTGAGCCTTGACTCCCCCTCCCCCTTACGGAAATGCCGGCAACGCAGCCCTCCCTGAAACAGATCTGCACCGATTGTAAACGAAACAAAAGCAATCCTGGACTCGCGAGTCTGCAAATGTCTCGTCACTTTTCCCGTACAAAATCACAGCATGTTTCAACGTGCATCATATGTTACGTCGAGAAATCATTGAATTCATACCGCCCAAAGTCTACTGAGCCACCACACAGCAGGTCACGACGTCATACATCGTAACCAAGTGCGTCACGGCAATTCACGCCTCTCTAAACGCATCTCGATTCTCCAGTCGAACAGCACTGGCGGGGTCACCCTCACAGTCACGTGACATCACGACGCAGCCGGAAGTGACCCCCTTCCGGTCTATTCGGGAGCGGCCGCTGTTCTGCCGTGCCGCCGGGCCGGGCCGGAGCCGGGTTAACGGGCCGTCTTTATGAGTCATTGTGCGCGACTTCTGACGCGCTGTCCGAAGCCGCCTCACCTGTCGCGCCCCCGACAGCTGTCAAAACTCGGCGCGGGCGTCGGCCGCCTCCCGGCCCCGGCCGCTCTGTCCTCCTCCGCCGCTCTCTCCGGCACCGTCCTCTGCCGGGCTCTGCTCTCTGAGATACAGGCCGCCGCGGTTTCTCAGGACTTTCTTTAACTTTGCTCAGATTCCTGAAAGAGGATTTGTTCTCAGCTTGTTTTACGCCTTCTGCTTGTTTTCTGGGCACGATTGTGGTAGTTTATTCGTTCCAAATACCCTTCAATGAACTGTCATATGTTCATCGAATTATTCATGCATCATTCACCATCTGCCCTCACGAAGGTATACCAAAATTAAGCGCGTCAGCTTCAGCGCTTATGCACCTGCCACCTGAGACTGGCGCCCTAGCCAGTCTCAGTAGCAGTAATGAGGAGTGCACGGAGTTTGTTCACCGCGGCTCCTGCTGGTGCGTACGTGCGCGGAAGGGCGAACAGAACCGGATACGTGCGCGGGAAGTTGATGTCCACTGGTGAGCAGGTGGCCCGCGCCGCAGTGAATCATCTTCCGCATCTAGACGCCGGGGGAGGGGGAGTCATCCTCCGCCGCACCTGGCTCTTCCTCACTCGTGTTCTTCCTCGCACAACAGCGCCGCCGGACGGGACAAAAAGTCGGGACGCAGCGGGGCGCGAACCCACGGCTCCGCATTTACATCGCCGGCACGTTCGCGGTGGGCGCCGGCAATCAGCTGTCGGCGGGAGCGCTGACTCATCGGTTCTCAAACTCGCTCGAGCCCCCTAGGAAACATACATGCCCACCGCGCTCGGCGATGCGTAAACTGTTCATCATTGTGAACGACTTCGGGCGGATGACCGCGCCGGGGGACTATTTCCGCGGCGCACGCTCAACGGCGTCCGGCGGCCGGCGAACGGTCGTGTCATCGTCTTCATCCGCTGATGAAATTAGATCGACGTGCACGGACCCGCGAGCCCGAACCACCCCGTGCTGATTGGCTTCGTGAGCGAGATAAGTAGATGGATGGATAGTGCATGAGCACGTTAACTGATCGACATCAAACAGGGCCCGTCGTGCAATCTGCAATAATGAATTGCGCGCTGTCCCAGGCGCTGATCCTCGCGGCGTGATAACCATGCGGGGCTATTGCTGCTTCATGGTCGGGATTAAAATAGGTCGCTATCTGCAATGTGAAAGCGTATGGGTATAACAACACACGGTGTAGTTATGTTTGATTTGAATCGAGCGCAAACAAACATCATTCATCCCCATCAAAACGTAAGTAATGGGCATGAATTATGCGCGAAAATTACTATGCAATCACTGTACAGCAAGTTTTTACTGCAGCCGGTTTCAGGCGGCCTCAGTCGTCTTAGTAAACTGTTCGAGCGTTCCCCACTGGCGCCCCGTTTGCCTCGCCGTTTACCATTCCGCGAACGTCGCTACCTAGCTGCACAAACTGCGAGGGGCCGCATCTTACAGCGGGCTCTCCCTGCCACTCACGCGCTGTTGCGTGAGGCGGCGGTGCAGCAGCGGGGAATGCAGCGATGCGCTCTCATATTCGCCGCGAATACAAACGAGCCGGCGGAAGCCACTTCCTAGAGCCGTCGGATCGCCTTGTGCTTTCTTGGGCTGCCAGACGCCCTGTGCTTCGAGGAGACGCCAGATCGTCCTGCACCTCCTGGAGCTGCCAGGTCGCCTGGCATCTCCCGGAGCTGTCAGCCGCCGTGAGTTTTCTGGAGCTGCCAGATTGTCCTGTGCTCCCAGGAGCTGCCAGATCGCGCAGCGCTTCCTGGGCTGCCAGATCCGCCGACGGGCCATAAAACCGCAGAGGCCATTGCTGACGGAATGGATCGCTGAAAGTCTGCGATTCACGACCGTGAAACAGATGTCGGCGTTTCAAGCTCGGCTGCGGAATGTGATCGGCGACTGTCGCGGCTGTTTTGGCGTGACTTACGGCCGCCATTTTGTCAGCCGATACCAGAAACCCGCCGGAAGCGTCGAGTCGCATGCTATTATGACTTTTAAGAAGACAAACGCCTCGTTTGGATATGGCGTCGCTTTATGGCTCTCGAAATGGAAGCTTGTCGTTTCCGAAACCGCAGACCACTGCAATCGTCCACGGTGGAATGTGTGGCCAGAAACGCTGTCGGAAATGGGCTTCGTGACATTTTTTGTGTTTTAAGCATGTCACCTGAAATAAGAGTGGTCGTGATTACTGAGTCGTAACGAGGCTCGCCTGGGAAGTGCAAAGCGCAAGATGACGACTTTTCTGGGACCTGGAACCGTGCAGATATGCCAGTCCACTGTTTGATCCTGCTGTGAGTGCTGTAGAAATGCAATCCACTCGTACCATGAGTAAAAAGCACATCGGTATAGTCTGTTTCTTGAAGTAAACGTCTGCAATAAACCCAAATTGCCACGTCATTTATCTTGTTCTCTTGGCGTTCGCAATGGATATATGAGAACGTGATGTTTACAGCGTGCGATAAATTACCCAGTAACGACGCAGATGGGACGCCAGAAATGGCGACCGTCCAGCGGCGTCCTGTGGCGCAGAATGTGCGTAATGCTGCGTACAGTGGCGCAGGAATGCGCCACTTCATTCCCGTCTGCAAAACGGAACTGGTAGGTTTGCATCCTGCAGGTGCGAGGAAAATATTGAAACTGTTCTGCTTGGCAGTTTTAGGATCACACTGGTGATGAGCAGGTGTCGCGAAGGATGATGAACGCCAAAGGAAGGTCAACGCCAAAAATCAATGAAAAGTAACTGGGAATGAGTTGATATAAAGTAGTGCTTCAAGCAGCTTGTAAATTGTGGTAAGTAAAATATCAGGCAGCATGGACATAGAAAGCCAGTGGCTAAAGTGCGGCTAAAGTGGGCTTTGTTAACCGTTTTGTTCATTTTCCGGAACGATACGGCCTGGGAAAGTGACGGAAATGTGTCGTAAAATCACTCTTGCATACGTTTTAGTGGGTGGGATATCTTGCGAAAATGGAAGGTAAGCGTTATCTTCTCACATTGTACTGCGCCATACCTAAAAACTCTAGACGCAGTTTGTGTTCGAAACTTTGAACAAGCCTTGACACCATCACTGCATGAACTGTCAGTCTTCAATGACGGCCGCGGTATATTGCAGCCCGGCAAACAATCCCAAGACGGTGTGCAACATATTGAACGAAACATACCCTGAGTTCTGTTACTGTAAAGTGTTACGTGCTGCTAATCGCAATGAGACTAACTACATTCGTTGTCTTCATAGTGATACCATGCCGGTACCACGAATCTGCTTGACGTCGTTTCCTGCAGCTAAAGTGGGCTTTGCTAGCCGTTTCGTTCATTTTCCGGAGCGATACGGCCTGTGAAAGTGACAGAAATGTGTCGTAAAGTCTTTCGAGTAGTTAAACTGTTTCCTGCTGGAGCAGCATGCGCTGGCTTACCCCAGTTCATTACACGTTATTGGCGTGGTAAAACCGCCTAAACCGTAAAACCGTGTCCAGCCTGGCACAGCCTTCAGCGCTGCTGTACAGAGTGTGATCGTATGCCGCAAACATCTGCAGCATAAATGTGTGGCCTGAAGATGACGTCTTGAACAGGGTCAGTCCTCTCTCTCTCAACGCATCAAAACCGGGAAATTCTAGTTGGTTTGCCGCTGCTCTTATCATGTCGAGGAGGTCGTTAGTTGCTAGGCCCGTAGCAGCCAGTTTTCTGTGCTGTCATCGTTGGCAGTAGCTCATTTTTTGTAACTGCACGTAAATTCAGCACGTGATACATGAGATCATAACAAAACTGCGTACGTCGAATGTGGAAAACATGCCCTAACATGGGCTTATCCTGCATTCGATGCGAGCTTTCACAGTGTGCGTCGAGCAAAGTCCACACTTGGTGCAGCGTAATCACTAGTCAGTATTCAGCACGGAGTCTCCTCCCTTCATTCACGACTGACGTCTGAAGAGGCTTCCCTTTGAAGATGCTCCCAACGTGTTGTTTCCCTACACGAGGGCAGGCAGGCGGTCTCGTACAAAGCCCGAGCTCGAGCTCAGAATTTATTGAAATCCCGCGTGTGCCTCTCTCACGGAGAACCATTTTTTACGGAGATCCTCCTGCCTGAGGTTTCTGTTGCGGGAAGCAATTATTTCTCGTCCTTACTTCCGAATGTTTTTGTCTTTGGACAGGCCGCCGGTCGGACGGACGGCTCGCGAACAATGGTCGTCTGACGCGACCCGCGGCGCCTGCACAGTGTGCACGTGCACCGTGCACAGTGCACGCCCGGGCGTCGGACGGGCGGCGTATGCAGAACGGAGAATTCACGGCGCAGGTCGGGCGCGCCTTCACAATGGAAAAGACGTGTCGCGCTGCGTGGCGCGCCTGTTTCAGAATTGGCGCAGTCGTGGTCGCAACTGTCGGGGTCGCGTCAGGCGGGATGTCGAATTTTTTATTAGGTCGGTGGTTTGGCGGGGCGCGCAGGTCCAGGCTTCGCAGATCCTGAGGCCTCGTCGGCGCCGCACGGCTGCGGGCAGCGCCATCTGCAATCTTCTGCACAGAAAGGAAGGAACTCAGTTCGACACTTCGGACTTTGAGTTTTACACGTTTTAGCACGACTCTGCTGGGGCGCCTTTTGCAGAATTGGATACTGTCGTCGCCCTGTCGTCGTCGTGTTGTCATTTCTAAGACAGCGATAACTACCGAAACTATTATTTAGCACTAGTCATAGTTTCATTTCCAGGATAACTGCATTTCGGAGTATATTAAGTACCAACTCGTGTACATTAAGATAGTGTATATTAACACCGCGTATATCAAGTACCAGCTCCGTGTGTTTTGGGAACATTTCGTGCGGTATTATACTACAAACCAACACGTTTCGCCTTTCCATGTTGGTTTTAGCCTTGTTCTCAAAGCTAAGAATCTGCATGGCACACAGCGTGTAGGTTTCTTACCATAGTAGGACTGAAGACAGGGTCACGCACACTCACCGGACCTTCCGCCCATGATGAGCCGTACGCGGAAAACAGCGGCCTATTTTCGGGACGGCGTCGCGCTTTTTCCGTTCGCGAATGTCGCGCCCAATTATCAGCTGATTTTCGCCGTTCTCCGTAAGCCGCGCGGTGCGGCTCGGCGTCAGGTCGAGAAGACACGGCGCTGATACGGGCCGACCGCAGGGTCTCGTTAGCACCGCCGCCGCAGGCAATCCATCATGCCCGGGGGCGTTTTTCGTGGCGGGCGCCGATTTTGGCGCGATTGGCGCTCCTGAGCAGAGGCGTAGCCAGGGAGGGTAAGGGGAGACGCTCACTGTACTCTGATAGGCAGATGCAAAAGAAACACTGGCTTAAAGCCCTACGTTATGCGTAATTGCTTGTTTGTTGCGTCCATATGTATGGATAGAAGACTCGTCAAACTGCTCCAGTGTGGCGAACGCACAGCTGCAGCTGCAGCAGCTGCGTAAGACCCGGGAAGAAGCACCACCCGCGAGATAACGAAGCCAGTCGTAAATGAGTGACGAAACGGCCGTGTTTTCGAACGACGACCGAGTTTACGCCAACTGGGGCGGCGACAAAATCTTAATGTTTGTTTTTCCGATGGGACTCGTGATTTATGGACAGTTTGACGCGGTGATTGGTCGTAAAGGGCGTGCGTCAGATGGCTTCCGCAGTGTTCGGACACGCCGGACGGAGGATATGTAATCAAACACGGATCAGCCAGCATGGTGTCCATCCGGCTTGCAGGGCTGAACTCAGTTCGACCAACTTCGGCCAGCTGCATTAGAGGTGCATTTGAGGCGTCGCGTTGATGCGGCGTGACGAATATATCGTTTTTCATCCAGGAGAGAGCTTGTAACTGACGTCGAGGAAACGCGTAAAAACACGAGGGGAAACAATTTCCTTTTAAAGCGATGCGTGCGTCGGTGTTCTGTTTCGAATCACTTCAGCTTACTGTCAGCGTCCTCACCGCGGCTGAACCCAACGCTGTCGCGAGGAAAGAAATGTTCCATTGAAGACACACTTGTCTTTCTTTACTTTTACCCATCCCAACCATCACTCACGCAGTGATGCTCGTAATTCCCTTCTAGTCGCAACTCTTTCGCTAACTTGTCCTTGACACACAAAATAAGCCTGACGAAAACAGCACCAAGAAACGGGTACCGTGTAAACTGGCAGCGTATGAACCAGTGACTGTCTAACTGATTCTCGGTTTATCCCATATAGTAAACACAGTGGTTCTACGAGACGGGGAAGAGAACTCGGAAGGCAGAAATACCCACTGATTAGCAGTACGGTCTAACTGGGCATGAGATATGTGCGTGCCGGAGAGATGCACATCTCGCTCAAAATATTTACCTGTAACTACGAATTGTTGCGTTTGTCTTGTCTTGTCTCATACTTCCAGTGTCTTCGAACCTGATTCGTCACAGCACGCACTGGCGGTCAGCGAAGTCAGGTGTTATTGAAGACTGTGGCTAGTTCTATAAGTCTGGCGGTTCTGACATCTGACATCATGATCTCAGGTGTTAGTTTTGACACAGTGAAACAACAAGGACTACAGAAAGAAACAGTGAAACTTTGAAAACGCGCTGGCAAAACACCGTCGAAATACAGAGCAGCCGTGGAAGCAGCTAATGACATTCACAGCTTGACTGCAGCTCATATCGCAAGTTCTTGTTAATGCAGTCGTAACGGTGGCGTTACCAATTTCACAGTAGAGTGAAGACGAATGATTATACTATGACAAGATTAATGTATGCCAAAGTGGCCTCGCCTCGTACACGGGCCAGCGGCGGTAAACGACGTTTTCTAGTCCTCCGTTTCCATGCGTAGCCATGAGGATTACGACACCTTTCCTCAAGTTTTCCTATGCCTGGCTATCCCCACTACCTTTTCCGTCTGGTAGCGCCACAAGCCACAGTATTACAAATATCGGAGAAATGACAGAAAACGATCGCGGTCTGGTGTATCTCGCTGCAGCTCGGCCCGACGGCCGGCTGGCCCATGAGAGCGATCCCTCTGCCGGGGCCCCGGGTGGGTTTTCTGATTGATTGGCCATTACACGGGGCGGCCGGGGACCGGTCGGCCATCGGTCATCCCGCCGCCGGCGCCGAGATGAACACGGAGACCGTCTCAGGTGGTTTGCCGCAGGCGTGTTGTGGTAAACGCTACTCGGGGGAGGCGAGAGTATGGAAAGATCATTATCAGGCTGATAGTGTATGGATGTCTAGCGATCGGCGCAAGCTGAGGAAAATGCAAATCTTTTTGGGCGATGAAATGAGATCTCTATTGGACAATTTTAGCGACGTGCTGAATTTCCAGTTGATGCATTTGAGTCGCGTTATGTAGATCTTGTTGGGAAAAGAAATGAGATCCCTATTGGACAATTTTAGTGGCGTGCTAAATTTCCAGCTGACGCATTTGAGTCGCGTTATGTTGTTTTATGACGGAAATCCCGAGTTTTCAAGTGGAAACGAACGGTCTTCACGCGGCCCTGTGAAGAATGTCAAACATCAGTCGCGCTCGACGCTCGGCCATCGAGAGGAACTGACAGTCGGCTGCCGCTCCGAGACACATGCCATCGACGAGACCGATGACTTCACGCACCCAGCGGACAGTACCCGGCCTTCGGCACAGCGTGGCTGTTCGTGGCACGGCACTGCGCCCAAAAACCGCCCGGCGCCACAGCTCCGAGCGGAGACAGAGGACTGCGTCTCTGCCCGATCTCCCGCGCAGGATCGGGAAATCACTGGACGCTTCGGTGTCCCTCGTAGATGAATTGCTTGTGGACTGGGCCTGACCGGTGGCCGTTCGGCCAAACGCCAGGCAGTCCCCAATCGGCGGTTTTTTGCAGCCAGTGCCGGCGGCTGGTTGGCGTTGCCACGATGATAACAGTGCCCTGAGGGGCAGCCGCGGGCGAGATACGTGGCTGGTCTGAGCGCCTGTGGCAGTTTTTGTCTTCCGTTGAAGGATGACCCCTGCGATACTGGCTTTGTTGGCTGCCGGCTTAAATAGTTGTTCAAAAATGGTCCCGCCATCGTCCAGCACGTGATTTATGTGATGCAGTAATCCAGTCGCTGCCATAAGCGAACAGCCCCAGTTCCAGACGGGCTTAATAGATTAGAGGAGACGTTCATAAACGGAATTTATGGGGAAAATTTTTATCTTCGGTGGCGGATGAGGTTGCGTCGGTCAGTGTGTTAAACGGGACGAGCGTACTGAGTCGCCACAAAACTGCAGAGCCGCTGCATCAGAAGGTCCGACGGCCCACGGGTGAAGAAATTCAGTAACGCTAACCCAGCCAACAGCACCCGTGTTATGCTGCAGGCTCAGCTAAACCGGGTACAAAAGTAACTGGCGATTCTCATGCTATATGTCTGCTCACTTTTATGAGAGCTTTTACTACAGCTTACCATGAGTCCTAGCCTCAGTAATTAAACGCTACAGCACTGCGTTGTCTCGTTGTCAGGGTATGATACGTTTAACCACACACACGCTTCCGGCCACCGTCTCGTGAAACCTGGGTTCATCATGGTCTCGCTTTGCTCCCGTCCGCCACATTCAGTCTTTTACCAGAGCGCCAAAGACCTGTGATGGACGACGAACAACTCCCCACGACTCCGAGCCGTCAAATTCATCACGTTAATCCCCCAGCTGACCGCCTGCGCCCCCTGGAGACCACTTGCGCTCGAGTCCACATCGGACGGGCGTCTGGCCGCAGGACCTGAGTCAGCCACGCATCCCGGCGAGGCTTCTTTGTCCGACCCGAGCTGCGCTGAGTAAGCCGCCGGCGCGGGGCTGCGGGCTTGTTAAATGGCCCCGGGGCTTAATGGGCCGTAAGAGAGCGCGCCCCAGCCGGCCGCCGCGATAAAAATCAATCGCTGAAACTGGATACGTGTAATTCGGGGCTGCAATGGGCGAATTCACGAGCCGGGCCTGTTCATAAACTCGCTATCTTTCCGAGACGAGGTTTACGGCCTGGAACGACGAAAATACGCCGCTGATCTGCTTAGTTTCGACGGAGTTTTGAGAAAAGAGTAATCTCCGACGGTGATGGGCACTAGGAAGCTGAAAGCTGAGAAGAGGATTGTTTGGACAATCAATGGACGATGTGAGGGCGTACGTGGCAAAAGAAGGTATGGCTAGGCAGGCCGCAAAAACGGTAAAATTACCTACTTTGGAAAACACTAGATGGGGCTTATGGTGCCACATGGAAAGAAATTGCTTTGAAATGACACCGGCCCCATTCCATTCAAAAATCTTGCCATGACTTTATTTGTTTAGTGAAGCCACTACGCTCCTCTGTCGTTTTGACAAGGCAGCGAAATTTTGTCACGTGATATGCCTGCCTCAGATCGCAGGGCATTTACCAAAGTCTGAACCATTCAAGGGTAGGTGGGGAAGCAAAACATGTATTTGTGCTTCGGCTGTTTGCTGTACCTCTGACGGGCAGATTTGTGTTTGATTCCGCTTGACCGTAATCGATTTCAGTTCCATGCGATGGCGGATGGCTTGATGCCGAATCTGATTCCAAGCTACAAAGTACAAGCGGAACTGATTCCGAGTCTGAGTCTCATTCCAATAAATACTATGAAGGCAATGTAATCGTTGAATTATACGTATGAATGTGAACAATAATTCATTTATATATATATATATATATATATATATATTTATATACTATAATGGTAGCTCCTCACTTTATGCATTAGCCGGATTCATTAGGCAATGATATCCATACATTTTGCCACGCATCACCAGTGTTGAAATTTTCGTGAAAATGCATGCGTGACACAGTTCTCCGAGATGCAATCAATGTTTCATGACACGTTCTGTTGTTTGCCAAGTAATTTTCCTTGGATGTGGCATTTGGCATAATTCAAATTTTCATAGAGTGTTCTGCCATGAATATTAACCCAACCTAAAAACAAATTTTAGGGCTCTCAGACATTGTTTTTTGATGGCGCACGTCGAGAAAAGAAACAACTGCAAATAATCTTGACATCAGTGGAATCTAGGTGGGTGAAACATTTTTTAGTTATCAGTTCAACAGGAATTGAAACATTGGGGCGAGCACTCTATAGCAATCTATGCTAGAGGTTTCCATTCGAAATCCAGCTTTGGAAAAGCATTCAGTTATGTAAAACGCTTCATAAAGCCGGGTTAAATAATTCTTTAAAAACAGAGGCGATGGCTTAGTTTTATGACCGAGGGCGGTGACGCAAAGCCAGAATTCAAGACAACACAAATGTTTTTAAAGCATTATTTCCGGCCGAATGTAGTGTGAGTTTTACCAAATGCCGTTACAGCTGCGATTCTGGTAAGACGTTGGCGTGTAGGGTGACATGGGTGGTCTAGTTTGCTGGGACCATCAACCATACAACCTGAGTCGTCACCTAGTCGAGTCATCACTGTCGTCACCAGTAGTGCTGAAATTCCGCGGCTGCCACGACTCCACCATTGACAGCTAGCGCTGGTCATAATCTGTAATCAGTTCTTTGTTGTTTGACCGCAAGGAAAACTGCCATTGCTGGTGCAGATACAATGCATTCCTTCTGTCAGAAACGTTTTCTCTTTCAATAGAAAATACAAAGAACAGCTGTCAAGCTTTGCCTCAGAATTACGATTAGGCCACTCCCTGAATATGCGCACCAAACTGGAAGTGAAATAATCAGAGTTAAAATCATTTTTCTTAGTGAATGAAGGTCATTAAACTCTCTGGAGTGTGGTACAACATTTTTATGTTAACGTTTTGATCGCAGACTTTTTCTTCACCCAATGGATAAAGCTTTGCGGCGGAAATCTTAACCCAAGTTTAACTACAAGGCACGTGCTAATGTTTTTTTGCAATCTCCTGCACATGGTAAAATAGGAAAAACACCGTCATATGTTGGCTGCGGTTGTATCTTATGGTCGGTGTCGTTTGACTACCAGAAAACATTGCCGGCACCTGTTGACGTAAGTTGACTTTTCCGTCCCTCGGTGAAAAATGTGGCAGCCACGGAAAACTCTGTCCCGTATTTGCTTATGGAAAGGGGGCGTGCGAAGGATGAGGATTATAGAGCGACATGAAGTCTCTGAAGAAAAAATTGTTTTCATAAGCAAAAAACAAATATGCACCTTATAATATCTGCCTTTTCAAAGAAATCGAACCAGGAAATTAAGCATGCCGTGTGAAATACATGAACATTAGCACTGCGTTTCCGTACTATTTACGATATACAGTTCCGGCGCTCTTGCGACGTGCCTGAAGTCAATCACAATCAACATTCGTCACCAGTTAAATACCTATAGGCGGCAAAAGTAGGTGGAGGAGGTGATTATTTGATAACACTACCTACTCACTAGTCCCCCAAGACAGTGGTGTAGCTGTGATGTTTGTGGAACTCTGTCTACCTTGTTTGTCTTGCCTGGAGTTGGAGATCCTTTGACGTGATGTTAATTATTCTTTATCTTGGAACGCAGACTCATCCCCAACTGCCTACCCACTTACCTACCTAACAAGAAGTGTCCAGCCGACGACACCATAAACAAACACACCATCAGACATAAAGCTGCTTAAAACCGCTCTCAAAATGAAGTCTTTATTGTATATACATGCATGACTGTAAGTGGTTATATACATTTTTTAATACCAAAGTAGTAGTAGATTTAACTGTGACCAAAGCGGAATCAGACGTTCTGATTCGCTTACGATTTCATGTTTCCGCAGACTAGCTGAATTAATACTGAGTCTTTTTAATACGCTTTAGTGCGTTAATGAGCATGATTGTTGTAATAAGGTAAGACAGAATTAGCCTTAAGGTCATGATATCCCAAAAAGAACACGAAAACAAATTAATCCTATATTTCAGCGACGGGCCTTCCACAGGGATCAAATTCCTCGGGGGATTTGATCAGATTCCTCAGGTATGTCCTTTTTTGATATTATGAGCTTCAGGCTGATTCTACCTCATCTTATTAATACCGCCGAATCCAGCTCCGGTCCAGATGGAAACAAATCCAGATTCGGATCTGATTCCGCTGGAATCGAGCACAAGTCTGTTGATAGGAATGGAATGTTGCTGCAGAGCGATCTCGCACGACTGGGCAATGCCAGCGAGAGAGATCAAAACGTTCTTCCGCATGAAAACGCCCACCTCCGTCTAGTATTACTTCTTATCGACATCGCATAGTGACAGATGGGCCAGCGAGCCCGGCACCTTGCGCCATGCGCCGAGACACCATGTCGCCAGCGGCCTCCAGACCTCCCCCCCCCCCACCCCGGCCCACCATCGGACATCCACGTCTGCCTGGAACGGGCAGCCGGCCAGACACCCCACTAGTGTTTCCGGGCCTGCCCAGGGCCGCTACCGGCGCCGTGACTGATGCGTGTCGTCTCCCCTCCCGCCTAACGCAGAACGCCTGCGCTGGCGATTTGCGGCCCCTCGGCGCGCCAGCCGAGCATCTCCGGAGAGGAGGTACCCTACGCTCGGCTGCACAGCGCCACGGGCGTGCTCAGCGGCACCAAGAAGGTAGAGTGGGGAGTGAGCTAGGTAAGCTGATTAACGTTTGTCTAGGTGTGTGGTGACATCGCCCCCGGATAGCGGGTGGTTGAAAAAATGATGAAAATGAACATTTTCAGCAATCGGGGTCTTAGGACATTACATGGTGAAGCCCTTGGTCCATTTGCGGGCTTCACCGTCCAGCCACTGCCTTGGCGGAAATTGAAGAAAGCTTTTTCTTGGGAAGGGTTGGCTACTTCCTTTCATCTGGCTAACGGCACGTCTTCTGTCCCAGTTACCGTAAACGTACCGCATTCCGTCCACGATACCTCAAGGCGCGGGATGGAAGAAGAAATCATGGCATTTGTTGAGCATTCATTCCGCGGGCATGTACGTTCGTGCTAAGGTGGGGTGAAACTGCGTGAAACGAGGCGTTTTCGAATAGGAGCGAGGGTCGGGAAAACGAAATTTTGCGTTTGGGGTAGGGGTCGGGATCAAGCATGGCCATCTCTGTTCCCCATGAAATAAAGTTCACAGGGTTTCGAACGGTTAATTTGTACCTTTACAAACATTTCTGTTCCAGTTACGCAGGGACACAAAGGGTTCATAAGTTCGTCAGTTTCGTACACTTTTTTCTCAACTACCTTTTTAAGCCGTCGGCATGACGACCCAGGGGCAGCGAGTCTTCTTCTGTTTCCGTCTGAAAATGGTCTCCGATGTGTCGTCTGATGTGATGTGAAGATGCGCCGGGTTGCTAGTCCCGTGACAGTGACGTTTTGATGTGCACACAAGTGATCCAGTCTTAGCTGGGGTAAACCACGTTGCTTCGAAACGACGGTAGGTGGTTTCCTAGCGTCACCTCGTCTGCTCGTGAGCGGGGATCTGGCGGCGCTCGTGTCGGCTTGACTTCGATGAACCGGGCCGGAGAGGTTCCCGGTGACCCGATAAAGATGATTCATATGAACCATGAACCATAAAGATGGTTCATGTGAATCACTGTCTTTCAAGCGGGTTATTGGCAGGAATGGGACTTTAATACATTTTGGAGGGGCACTTGCCCCCAAGGCTGCAGAGTTTTAACATGGTTCGTGTGGGCGCTGACTGAAAGGAATGCGTTCCAAGGCCTCATTTGCCCCCCCCCTCCCATCATTTTCGAAAAGTTTCATCCTTGGTCATCAGTGAAGGTAATTTTCAACTTTCTTTTGCAGAACCTCTGGACGACCATGCTGACATTTGTGTACCTACGCCGGCTGGCGTGCCTGCAGCTGGAGTAGATAGTGGTGAATTCTCGTGGGGTCGACTGCCGAGAACCGCTGGGAAGACGACGAACAACAAACGCGGCGCATACACGTGCTATTCGTTGGTGTCTGCGAAAGACGCTTTCGGTTGTGAGGATTTACGCTGTGCAAAAAAGCGGAAATAGTAACGTGTACGATACGTGTGTTCTCTGTGCCAGGCACTTCATTTATCGTAAAATATTAAATGGGCAAGATCTTCGATACCTTCACCTTTTCTCCACTTGGGGCAATGGTTGCTGTTCGTAAACCATTTTGTGCCGTCACCTCCATCACCGGAGTGTGTATTCGTACAAGAATATAAGCCCTCTCCAAGGTTGTGGAAACCAGTGCCCCACACTGAAGGTTGTGGGGACGCGGCCCCCCACGCCCCCCTCATGTCCCCTACGGTGGCGCAACCCCTAACAGGAGCTCCAATATGGAATCTCGGAAATGCATGGATGACTGGCTACCATGTCTGAAATTACATCATTTATTTCAAGCACAACATCTCGTGTTATGAGGAGATATTTCGGAACAAAAGTTTTTCCTGTGAAAGCTATCCCACCAAATCATTCAGAATGTAGGCAGAAATCACCCAATGTGAAAGGAAGGTCAACGTCCTACAGACCACGAAAACCGGCAGGGCACGGCCCTGCCAACTTCGTGAACGACCAATAAAAACTGTGTTTGCTTTCAATCACACAAAGCTATTTAAGCATGCAGAACTTGAGTGACGGCGAAACTAGTCGGCCTTTCATGCGATATGCGTGTCAACACATCTACGTCTTGCATGTCATTCTGAAAACCCGCTTTCACCAATCTCGCGAGTTGTTTGTCACTACGCTGCTCCATTTGTGCGACGAAAAGCGACGCAGCGTTCCCGCCACTACCACAACAGTTTGGCTCCCCCGGCGACTTTGTTGTCGCCGCCGACTAAATGCAGCGTGATCTTTTGCCACGTTCTGCTGCACAGCTGGCGCAAAAACGCAACAGCGGCCGCCTGCTGTTGGCAGTCCCAATTTGGCTCCGGTCACTTGCAAACCGTTGCGCGGAATTTCCGGGGTAATTCGTTGCTGGAAAGAGCTTAACTCAAAGAGGGACAGCCTCTGGTATGGGTGAGGAGACAGCGCACCAAATTTCGCAGGAATGAAGCTATCTGTGAATTTCGTAGAATGCTCATAAATTTGTGTTGTGTAGAATGCTGACGAATTTGGGTTCAACTTAAACGTCAGTTTACCCATTGTTAGTGGAGCAAGATCGTTGTCATAAGTCGTGGGCATGAACTGGTCAAGCAGCGATTTGGCTAAGATAACAACAATGAAATGTACGCCAGAAGATGTTTCACACATTTTGTCGCGTAAAAAACAAAGGAGTCTCTCTTTGAAAGTACACCGCAATATCAGAGAAGCATTTGTGATCACCGAGTACTCACCAAAATCTCGACAAGTTCATATTCATCGGCAGTGGCCCTAACTTCACCAGAACATGCAGAAATATGACAGCAAATCTCTGGCTGCCGTGACATATCTTTGCGGACGGTTTCATGTAACGAACTTTGATACCAACATACCGTCCACATAATATACAATGTTTATTGTTCCAAACCCATGACACAAAAATGGATGTCATAAAAGAATTTATGGTATGTTAAACATTGCTTGCCGTTCTCGGAAAGGGAAAATGTCTCATGTGACACATGCTGGATTTCCTCGGCATGTCATCTCACGAGGTTTAGACAGCGGCTAACTGAGATTACCTGAAATTGTCGTGCGGCGCCTCGCGATTTAATTCACTGGAAGCGCCCCCGCATGAACGTCCCGTGACAGCAATCTGTCATCTCGGCCAGATGTAATCATGCAAGATGAATGGCCTCTCGGCTTGGCGTGCCGCGGGATATTCTTCCACCAACAGCCGCGCGGTTTTTGCTTGCGACTTGATGGATCGAAACGGCTCGTGCAAAAACCGCATAGAAATGTAAACAGAGGCGTGGATAAGCGAGGACAGGGGCCGCGTTCAGATGGATCACACGTCTAGCCGGCATTCGGGCCGTGATAAAACGCTGTCTGGCTGGGCCTGGCAGGCCTCGTGAGAGAGTGGGCCTTTGTGAGCTGGAGACGGGGATTTTCAGGTGGTGACGGGGACGCCCGGCTGGGCCGGCCTGGAGGAGCAGCGGCTGGCCACGTTCTCACGCTGGGTCACGG
The DNA here is from genome assembly GCA_030062745.1 of Capitulum mitella. Taxonomy (NCBI): domain Eukaryota; kingdom Metazoa; phylum Arthropoda; class Thecostraca; order Pollicipedomorpha; family Pollicipedidae; genus Capitulum; species Capitulum mitella. The sequence goes on along the minus strand of CP099853.1, from coordinate 20,006,268 downwards.
GGATAGTCGGCCGAAGAGAGGCGTATTTGGGACGTGTCTGAAGTGTTAGATAATCGATGTCTGGCTTTAAGGAAGCCATTCGGCCTTTGAAACCCATCAGCAGCAGGCGAACGCAGTTGTTTTGCTACAAAATGGTCCTGTTTGAAGCAAAGGTCTTGGTGAGGCATTGGTTTTATTCATGACTTAAAATACGGGCTAGAATGTTCATGGTACATCAGAGCGGAATGACTCCCTGTATGTGGCAAATGTCGACCACAAAGGCTGACCGATTTTGGCCACTATAGATCGGGAAAATGGGGATTTAGCCTCGTTGATAGCTGCTGGCAGCATGAAGTCCTCCAAAACGGCTCATCCCACAGTTAGAATGCAAATGCGGCATGAAAACACAACAAGCCATCTGAAAGCCACAATACGAATCCGGACGCATTAAGAGCCTCAAGGCGTTTTGTTCTGAAGAAGAGAGGATATCCCCAAAGCAACGGCCGGCGAATCTAACGTAGGCTGGATTCTTATGCCATAACAGCTCTTTACATAATAAAAGCTTACCAGACCTTAAAACAAGTAATGGCAAGGTCATTGTGTGGTGGTTATCGGGATTACACCGTGCACTTACAGTTATCCGATGCATCGCATCGAAAACATTGACAGCATTTATATTCCTACGACGGACGAGCAAGACACTTTGACATGGGCGCCGCCAAAAGTTTCCCATCTCTGACGCAATCTGGCTGTAACGCCTTTGATCCTCCCCACCGCCTACAGCGAGCCCACCGCGACTATCGACCCCCCCCCCCCGTTTAGAAAGTTCTGCCGCCGCTCTCCTGTCTCTGCCGACAAACGGCGGCAGAGGCCGCCCTGTCGGCGCCGACAGCGGACAGCGGACATCGGACAGCGGACGGCGGGGAGCGTCAGTCACGCAGCAGCGCGCCCGCAGTGGCCGATTGAGCTGTCGGCACGAGCTGCCCCGGCCCCGGCCCCGGCCCGCCCACGGCGGCTGTAGCGAGGGGACCGTGTCGCCTGCGTCTGGCGGCTGGGGAAACCGCTGGAGAGGGATTTGTCCACAGAAGGGTGCTGCTCTTTTCAGCGCTGTGCCGTTCAGTCTCTGGAGATTTGGCTTTTGCGATTAGAGATGCGTGCAGACGTGGAAAGTGGGTGTAGTGTAAATGAAGGGAGGGATCAGTTTTCGAGAAATGGAACATGGAACATGGACTGGAGTGGAATTTGCCCTAAAGCGTCCTTTGTCCCATGTGGCTGGGATGGAGATCCTAAGGGAAGGGTCCAGAATCTGCCTGTCCCCCTCGTAATTTTGCTTAAGGTTTGTTGCTTTGATTGAAAAAAATGACCTAAAACCATATTCAGAATCCCAAGAGTTCAGTAAGCTCCACCAGTCCGTCTGAAAGGCATGGCAATCCCGTCATGGAAAGTCCCGCGACAGCGTTCTGCAGGTTTATTGTTAGTGCCGCGTTTATTTCTGGTGTTTTTGCTTACCTGATTTTTCAGGAGAAAAAAACAACAACGCAAAACGCAACGGCCAGCAGATGAGACATTAAAGAAGAGCATTGACTTTGGATTACACCTGCCGAAAAGCTTCATTCAACTTTCACACATTTCAAGCAAATATTTTTGGGCTCGCATGACCCCCCGAGGCAAAGGCCTCTTTCACTTGACATTTCCGTAGCGTACACTGGCGTTCGCCGGCTATCACAGAGATCGGTTAGCTCTGCGGACATTTTGGGGACGCTCCTCCGGCGTTTTTTTTCGTCCCGGAATGCAGCAAAGCGAGGCCGACTGTCCGCTTTTTCGTCGGGTGCGGGGCCCTGCCGGCGGGTTTTTGCGCCGGCGCGGCGGACGCCTGGTGCCTCTGGACCGTCAGCTGACGACGACAGGACACCGCGGACAGCCGTCAAAACAGCGGCGCCATTGGTCTGTCGCGCCGGCAGAGGCCAGGACAGGCATGAGGTCACGAGGAACAGACATGACTGAAGACCCACATCAGCTATATAGAACAGCTCAAACAAGACTGGTTTTAACAGGCGGCCAACTGGCCGCCAGCGGAGACCTTCTGCATGTCAGTGTGGGTATTCAGCTGACAGGACATGACTGACATGGGTGTAATCGGAGCGGCTGCGGGGAACATGTTACCCAAGTTTCCTAGAAGCGGTGATGTGCGCCCCCTAATGTTTAAGATGTCAGATTGGTGTTTTCATCCGCGAAACAATTTCTTGAGCTATGGAATGTAACAAAAGGGTTTTCAGCCGTAGTTTGTCATGCAGCGCCCGAAAAAGGTGGACTTTATTCTCGCCCTGCCTATTTTGAGCGGACTGTAGTTAGTTTAACCCCCCTCCCCCCCCTTGATTTCTGAACCGTGCTTACACCCACGGTGCTGAAATGGCTGTCTTTGAGGTGATTTTCCGGCATTGCCCTTTATGTTGGAATAAAACTGCGAGGGTGCATTAATCTCGCAGCAAATGCTCTCCAAAAAAGGTCTGCGATCAAGGTCGGTTGCTTAGTGAGGTGTTGCACGGCCTACGTTGCCATACGTGCAAAGCTTTGAAATGGCGTCATTGAGGAAGTGCGCAAACCCGAAAACATGGATAATCTTTCCAAGGGCGAGTGTAGGAATCACGTGCAAGCTCTACGCAGTTACGACCGTGTGGACGCAGAATATCCGACCGAACAAATGTACGAATTATACTCACGCCAAATGCGTAGTGTTTCTGGCTCTCGGAACATGAAATTGGTTTTAGCACCTTTAGGGTACACAGCGGCGTTCTTTGGTGCGCCTGTGAGTGCTCAGGATCATTTGCATTTGCTCAAACAAGACTGGTTTTAACAGGCGGCCCACTGGCCGGCAGCGGAGGCCTTCTGCATGTCGATGTGGGTATTCAGCTCCGCGTGGCTCACTACTATCGCTGGCAGTACATCTGGCTTCTCATGTGTTGGACTTTGGGAACGAGGTGATCCAATATTTACTGAAGTCCGGCAAAATAATACAGCTGGCAGTACTGTATCGGGCAAACAAGCCACGGGAGGATCCAGAGAGGTCGTCTCGGCCAAGCTCACTCTCCCAACCGTGATTGGGGGGATGGGGGCAAATGGTCATTTGGCCACCCCTCAAAAAAGACATGGGTATTTCTACTCAACTGGAGTTTAAAGCTGCTGAAACTCCGAATCTAGCCTATGGCCAGCGTCTTCCACCCCCTCCCCCGGCCATTAACTTCGCTGGCCTGCGATGTAGACCCAGGAAACTCTGGTTTCTGTCCCCCAAACGGAGCCGCTGGATCCGCCCCTGAAACAAGCTCTGTTGGTTTCAACAAACTGAAACTGTTTGCGGATTACCCATGGCTTCTATCCACATCCTTTGTCATTAACATTGTTTGAAATATTTGTGGGCGTAGTCGTCAAGTACGCCAGCTGTAAGTGAACATGATGTTGACACCGAGATGCATAAACGTTATGCCATTGTAAGATACTTGAATTTAAGCCAGACTGCACTCTTGCAGCCGTAAGGATGGCTCACATAGTTGAACATCAAAAAGATCAGTTGCTGGCTAGCTAATTTACCCCACACCATCACATCACATGCAAAAAATTTGTCGCATTTTTATCATCGACACTACACGTTAACGCAATCCGTTCCATGGCAACGGCACATGAAAAGTACAATAATTGGTATGTCATTTCACGCCACTTCATTGCGTTCCGTAAAGCTTTCTTGCACTTTATAGTCCGACCTGTTTTACGAGGTTTTATGACTTTGTGAGATCCTTGACTTAGGGGAAAACCAGGCCAGCAGGCGCGCGAGCTCAGGCAAAACGCCTGCGGCGGTATTATTAAGCAGCGTCCGCCGACGGCGGGTCGTTAAGATAAGCCGACTTCGCTGATGGGAGAACTTAACCTGAAGGTCCTGTATCGGCGCTTAACGATGAAAAGAAATTACGTCCTGCATCATTGACCTTTCTCGAGAGGACAGAGGCCACAAGGCGAAGTAATCTGGGTTTAGAAGCACAGCCGTAAGAAATTCAAAAACGGCTTAGTTGACGGGGGGACATTGCATTTCTTTAGGACTTGTGTGTTTTCGCTTTGACAAACACAGAGACCTTCTCTGACATTAGGTTTAATGACTTTGTACGTGTGGGAATTTTCGCCCCTGCAAACCCCTTTTCTGACAATGTTGTCTGTTCACTCTACGTTGTTCAAGAACAGAAATAAATTTGCCTCAGCGTGATGTCGGGTACAAAATGTATCCGACGCCTATGTAGGAATTGCGATGGTACGGACACGCACCGACTTGCATGCGTTAGCGACACTCGGCAAATCAGCGGTAAAATCCCAATGAATCTACCCAAAATGAGGTCCGTTTAAAAACCAGTACAAGTGATGAATACCCCAAGGTTTTGAAAAAACATTGTTTTCCCAGATTACATGATATGCGACACAGCATATCTATAAACGAAGCAAAGCTCGTTGCTGTGTATCCCAGTTCCGGCAGCTTTACTGCGTACGTCGGGCGTCATTCGGCGCAGGACAGTCAGCCGAATCACCTGTGTTTTGCTAATTATGCGAATTAAATGTGTTCACCTCAACAAAAGTGTTCACCTCCCGCAAGTGCGCGAGCCGTGAGACCATACGTTCCGTCTCCGGATCAAGTGCCCCGAGGGCACACAGACCGCTGTGCTCGCGGACAAAATACGACCTCCGCCGCATCTGCGCGGCCTGTAACTCTCCAGAGTCCGGTGCAGGGCTCCCCGCTGTCTCGGCGCGGGGCATTGTCACAGGGCCAGCCCTGTTCGTCAGTCACTGACGGCGGCCAAAACGCTGCTGGCCAGGGGCGTGCACAGGCTTTTGTGGCCGGCGTTTCGGACAGCAAGATTACACCGGCAAGGCTGAAATTAAACTTTGATCTACGTGATGATAACATTGGATGATAAATTTAGGCCTCGGATATACAAAGGCTTTGGAAACCGTCTGCACCTCCGACCTTGCTCAAAATGCCGTAGTTGCCGAAGCAGAATTCGCTGGCCTCACCCGACGTCTGACCTCGCCACTGCCAAACCGCCGAGACAAACGTGACAGGCGTGGCGGCAGATGCGCCGCGGCCAGCTGGGTGGCGCGCCACAAAGGCCGCAGCGCTTGTTAGTCTGATGAATGTGCCCTCGAGCGGATCTCAGCCGGATCAGCGCGCTCGGCTACTTTATTGCCCGCGGCGCCCAGCAAGCAGAAGTGCAACAGAGAGCGGCCGTGTGATGCGGTACAGCATACCCGCCGCGGGGAAACGCTGCCGTTGTTGATTTCGAAAATAAAATGAAATAACCATGGGCGGCGCCACCGTGGGTTACGTGGAGTACTAGTATCCCACAGTCACGTAATTGTGGGGTATCTGCCTATACCCAGTACCCCGCATTAATCGTAATTCGCGAGGTAAAATATACTTGTGAGGCTGTTTTGCATATGGAAGGATTGTGGGAGTTTAGCCATGTTAACGAAACTGGTTGGTGCGAGACGGTTGTCGAATTCGGAAGAGATCTGAAATCCGATGCATGGTATAGCAATACTCTACGACGTCATTTTGCCGGCGAAATTAACTTCTGATATAAGGTGACAAAGTTTGCTTTCATGGCGGTTTGTATGTATGTAAAATATATGTAAAATATTTGTATAATTAAAAACAAAAAATTTTCTGTATAGGGATTTTGAACTTTACCGTCATTACGGCCAGATCAGCGACAAGTTTTTTTTTTGTAAAGATCGTAAATCGCGGAATAAAGTGGCCCAAATCCGGGGAAAGCCCGGTTTTTGGGGGGAGGGGAGGGTTCTCCTTTCAAAAGCTCATCACCTGGCCTGCGACCCTGGTAGAACCCCACAGTTAGAAATCCGTGGCCTTGCCGCTGGGAACAGCATAGAACAGTAAAAGCTGATAATATTTCAGACATTTCTAGTACATACATACGTAACAGCAATAATTTGGGCCGCCGTTTATGTTTTTTTGTGTGTAATTTTTTGTACTTTTTCAATTTTCCTTTCACTAATAGGCTGGCTTTAAGTCGTCGGGCAGGCGACTGACCGACGCCGGGCGGGACGTAAGAGTTGGCACGAGACTCTGAACGCCTGAGCTGGAAATGTTGTACGTCCTAACTCACAGACAAACAAACAATGAACAGCTGTGCTTAGCCGATGCCTTTTGCGCAATAAATCCGTATAAGTGTGCGAAAAAATCGTTTGTCGTCAACCTTAGTTGTTCGGGACATGGGCTCCCTGGCTTCCCCGGTGATGGCAGCTAGGCCGAAGTGGAGTCTCGCAAATTCCTTGCAAAACTTTATTGGGCTTCACGCCGTTTTTCACTACTTGTAAGAAACGGATTATTACTACTTGTGAGAAACGGCGTCATCTAGTGCTTCTGCGTTGAATTGACATTCTTATCTCTGCAAGAAATGAAAGGCAGAGCTAATTAGCATAAGTTCGTTAGCAGGTGCGTAGAAATGATTCACATGGCGACTAGGAGATGAAACCAACACCCACTTTGCTGTGCATTTGCATGCGACTTAAATATGGCTTAATACTGGTGTGCATCAGTATGCAAACGGTGAGTGCACGAAAAGCGACGAGCACCATTGTGCTGGAGACATGCGGAAAAATGTCTTTTGAGACCAATCATTTTAATGAGGCTTGCAGTCCTGTGGATGATGGAGCAATCGTCTTGTCTCTGTTGGATCCCTTAGCAACGCTCTTAGCAACGAGGTCGATCGCTGGTTGTTCAGTTAAACAGTCCAGCCTGGTATCGATTACGACCGGCATAATTACCGTCAAGCAGGAACGAACCGCAGACGAGTGTGGCTTCCGTACTCGGAACCGGCTTCTGAAGCTTCACGCCCGGTGAGCTGGCGCACGGCGAGAGATCTCGAGACAAATCATGTGATTAAGGCTGCTCCAGCGGTGTGGGGCCGGTTAGTTAGTCCATTTTCAGCAGCGCAGAGCGAGACAACGTGTCGTCCTTGCCGGTATGAGTGATGACGTCACTGTTCTGAGCCAGTCAGACGACCAAGAACGTATTTGTTTGACGTGAAAAGCTTGTGTATATGTTTTTTTATATCAAAGGCTGGACTGCAGTCGACCGTCTCCTATTCACAACTCAAGTGCTCCATCATTTAAAGTGGATTCTTTGTTCAGCGTGACGTGCTACACAGAGTCTAACCTTGATGTCGAGAAACATGACTACAAGCTTGAAGAAGCTCACCCTAGAGTCTGAACTACGCCGCACGGACCGAAACTCAGTCATGGGCGATAGTTCAGTGGAAGTCCCAAAGGTCACGGTGCTAGCGCCAAAAGTTGGTCACTTAGTCGGTGGGTGACAAACTCCAGCTCATTCGAGATGATGCGACCAGGGGCGGCGCCAGGGGTGGACGGAAGGGGCGCTCCCCCTCTTGTTGCGCACTTTGACGTCATATCCATAGGCGTTGCACGGAAAAGGAAACCTTAAAATCGGGCACCGCCGGCGCCTTGGCGGCGGGCGAGGCGGCCGGGCCCACATGGGTCACGGACAACCGACTCACCGGTGACAGCTGCATTTCCTTTCGGTTTACGCGCTGCTTTAGACGCGCCGTTTGGCGGCCCACTGCCAAGGCCTGTTCTATCCCGTCACCGAGCTCTGAGGCGTATAGGATGATTTATCGATGGACAACGTCCGCAAGGCACGTGGACTCTCGTGCATAAAGGACCCTCTTTCAGTGGAATTTGAATTCATTAGTTTTTGCTGGAATTCTAATTCTCAAATCCGTTTTGTTTCCATTCACAAATTCATTAAAGCGTTTGGATAATATATTACATGGTGCACGAGCCAATCAGACGTTCGTTCACCTTGCAACGCTCATAGTTGCCAAACTTGCGTACCTTTCGCCATACCGGTTCCATTGTTTTACAATTGCAAATTAGCAAGCTCCTGGCTACCAAGACGAGATACAAATGTCGAAGACCCTGATGAATAGCCTCTTCATTCATCTGCTCCTGTCACAAGACCTACCCGATTGTACAACGAACTCCTGACAAAGTTGTACCTCCGACTGGGTCATGTCAGAGTCAGCTGCTAATCCGAGGAGTTTCCGAAACCACCACGTTCAGAGCGATGTCCTGTCCTGCCACTGCGTGCTGAGGCTTATAGGATGATTTTTCGATGGGCAACTTCCTCAGGGCACGTAGACTTAGTGCACAAAGGACCGTTTTCCTCCGAAATCTTGATCCAACACGAAAGTAGATCTTTTTGCGCATTAGTGTAGGAGCATTTTCAAAGTTGGTGGGGGCATAGCTGTTTTGGGGAAATTCCTCTCCATTAAATGCTGTAGAACTAAGAATAAAAATATTTAAAGTTGTTAGGATAACCACCATGCCGGTAGGGCCACTGCCCTTCCTGTCCTATGAGCTGTTAAGCACGTCTGTGTGAACACCTGCCTAAAGACAACTAGCGAAGTCACGTTCTTGGAGATCAAGTGGTTACAGAAAAAGTATTAATAGCAAAACTTTCTACGTAATCTCTCAAACATGTGTTTAAAGAAAAGAATCTATCCAGCTATTTGCACCGTGAATATCGCGTTACTGCAGAAATACTTGAAAGCAGCGTTCACAAGACTTTCTTACGTCTTTCTTGGTGTCTTCCAAGCTTCCTTTAAGTGGATTTTGAAAATAAGGCTTCATCATCTCTGCGTACCAACTGAACTGCACTCCGGTCTGGGCCGCTCATTGTTGGGCGCAGACCGCAGCGGGCGGGCCTGCTGACTTCCTGCCGGCGACGAGCGCCGAGAGGCGACCGACAGACGCCGCCTGTGCCGGAGCAGGACCGTAACGCGACACCTAAAGATGGCGGACAACCCGTCCGGCTCCCGTCGACCGTAATTGCCGCCAGGAATGTGCCGCGCGCCAGGAACGCCGCCACGGGGTGCGTGACGCGCCGGCGTCACTTTCGGCCGGCTCCCGCGCGTGACGCGCGCGTTCGCTGGTCATGTTTGCGGCTCGACGCAGCGGATTGTGCCGTGATGATGTCACAGTGGCGTTGTGGTGACCGGGGGGGGGGGGGGCAGCACTAGTGGTTTGAATGGAGAAGCTATTGTACATTTGAAATTTAAGGGCTCGTACATATGTGTGCAGGCATATTGGTTATTGCTATTTTGTCTTTTGGGAAATTTCACGTCGCTAACAAGATACAGAGACAGTCTTTCTCGCGTTTTGCGACATCTTGACGTTGACAGACAAGCCACTCTAAGAAAAATTCGTGTTTTACTTTGCAGTCAATGACGTGGATGCTATGCATTCCAATCTGGCAGAAACCCACACTCTTCCCAAATATTCACTGCAGTGCTGCCGATCTTATTCATGTTTCCATAAATATTCAGCCGTCTAACCCACCGCGCGGTGAATGAATCCCGACTCTTGAGACCTGGTCCGGGGCCGGGCGGGGAAGGGTTCCCATCCTTCAACCTCGATCCGAGACAAAGCGGGCCTTCTCCCTGCGAGGAAGTGCACCGACCTCGCGTCTCACCCTGGACCATTTGCCACAGTCGCTGTCTTCCATCCCTCATCACCCCCCCCCCCCTCCGGCGGCAGCGGACGCTTGAGGCGCTCCCCCTTCGGCTCAGTTCTTCACGCGTTTGGGGCTCTGGTCGAATCGCACGCTCCAGACGATACGTTGACGGCAAAAAAGCTTTTAGCGCGCGATCTCCTCCTGTCTGAGATGACCTCTGTTTGAGTGGCCGACGGACCGGGAACAGGGGCGTCTTCAGGGACGATTTCAATGGAGGACGTCAACGTCATTTTTGTCAAATTGGAACAGTTTCACCCGTCATTTTCAGTCAGTCAGTGAGACTTTTGTCTACAGAATTAAATATTCGCCTGCAGACGCTGGCTAATTTTAGGCGGTCCTCACGTGACGTGAAGCGCCACCCTCCTCCGCCTCTGGAGCTCTGCCACACCAGACGGCTCGGCCGCTGGTCAATAATCATAAATCAGAGACGGCCGGCCGCCGGCAGCCGGGGACCGCGGTCAGCCGGCGCCTGTCGTGACGCAGGCCCGGGCTCGAGGCGGCGGCAGGGTCAGGAGGCCGCGCACCACCGGACGGGACGATGCCTGACTGGTCTTTGGGTTCTTTAACGACGCTCTCGACTGTCAGGGCCATTTCGCGTCGCAACCTCTCACGCCGATTCTCGCGGGGGACGGCGAAATGTCATTTCGAAATGCCATTACCCCGAACGGAACGAGATCTGGGCAGAGGCACCATTGGTGTCGGCTCGGCTCGTCACGGCCAGTGCAAAACTGGAGCAAAGTCGCACGTCTGTGACTGCATTCTGTGCGTAAGAACTTTCGGTGGGACGGGCTGAACCGCGTGCCTTCTCCCCCCCCATGTTTCTCAATGTTCCAGGCCAGCAGCAGGGGAGCCGGCGCCTTGAACAGGCGACAGACCAACACGCCTCCCCGGCGACTGAACAGCGCCTCTGAAGCCAGTTCCGGGGCGCGGAGTGTCTGAGTGACTCACACTCGCCGAGTGTCGGGCTTCTGCGGACACTCCGAGTCTCCTGGAAGGCGGAGGACCGGGCCCCTGGATTTCGTAGTGCGCAGGCCGCTGGTGACGCCAGCTGAAGGTTACGACTAACCCCGCTCGACCAATACCTGCTAACTTCAGAAAACGGGGACTTCTGACCTTTCCAGAACACTGTGCCAGCAAAGCTTCAGAGACTCGGGAGGTGGGAGTGTAGTACGTTTGGGGTCAGTTTCGCTACAGAGATAAGTTGGATTGTCGTCAACGCAGTCATTGGACAAAACACTGGTAGGCATTCGCGCATATCGCAGATGACTGCGATCTTTCGTATATGTATGTATGTATGTATGTATGTATGTATGTATGTATGTATGTTTTTTATATATATATATATATATATATATATATATATATATATATATATATATATATATGTCGATGCTTTCTGCGATTCGTTACGAATGTTAATGATCTAAAGCAAAGCCAGACGGGAAACTGCATCAGTCATGTTTTCTCTCACGTATCATGGCTCAACATGTTGCAAACAAACCACTTTTGCGACGTCCCCAGTGCAAACAACGAACGCACTGACAACTCTACAAAACCGCGAATGTCTCAAACGACCTACGCGTGATGACATAATACGAAGGCTCCGCACGTCAGGCAACAACGCTGGCACATCACAGGAGCTGACGCCACGTCAGTTCCTCCCCACCACAACCGAGCGCCATCCTCAAACCCGCCTCACACGTCCCACGCCGCCGCTCCTGCCGCGCTCCAACCTCACGCCGACCGCGCGGCGCCTCCCCGCCCTCTCCCGCGCTCCCACGACGCCTCCGCCATCATCTGCCGCACGTCCTGCAGGCACCGCTCGGTCCTGGCCCTGGCCGGGGCGTCCTCGGCGACGGCGCGCGCCAGCAGCGTCGCGAACAGCTCCAGGTTCTGCAGCAGGGCGGCCGGCCGTGCCGCCCGGCCCGCCGCCAGGTGCTGGCGCAGCGTCAGCGCCATCTGGGCGGCCAGCGAGGCGAGCGCGGCGCGCACGGCCGGCTCCGAGCCGTGCTGACGCAGGTGGCCGCAGAGCCAGACCAGCAGGCCGTGCCGGTACTCCAGGTCCAGCAGGGCGCGCGGGATCCGGGCAGTCACCTCCAGCACCTGCCGACCGACACCGGCCGGTCACCGGGGATCATACAGGGGATTACCGGGGATCACTGGGGGTCACAGGAGGGCCACAGGGGGTCACCGGGAGTCAGACGTGTGCTACTGTTACTGCTGCTGTTACTCTTCGTTAATGGCGATCAGGGGCGAAGGAGAGACGGTACAAACGGGAAGGAGGGGTGGATCTGGGGAATGACTGTGATGATGACTAAGTTAGTTGAATTTCACGCATCTGGATGTGTAAATTCTCATTTGGCAAGTAACCGAGGGCACAAAGAAAACGTGACATGTGCACGCAACAACTTAAATGCCCAACAGCCTTGATCTGACAGAGGCCAGGCACCGGTCGCAGGTTTTCTGCTAAAGGAGCAGACTGAAAACTGGCGACTGTGAACTGCTCCCGCCAGCAGCTCTGAAGTCAACAGCGCGAGCACGAAAACTCTGCATCCAAGGCGGCCACGGACATGACTCACAAAACCATCCTATGCGACACCCCTAGCGAGACCCATTCGCACCAGAGTTTACTTCTCTGCTCGCTAGTTGTCGCACCTTGAGCAGCTGGGCCCGGTTGGGGGCCAGACAGCTGTCAGCTAGGCCCATCACCAGTTTGTAGGTGACGGTGCGCTGAAGCACGCCGTAGTCTGACATCTGGCGCACGCTCTGGCAGAGGTGGCCCACCATCCAGCCGTGCTCTGCCCGGTGTTCCAGACTGTTGGCGCTGGAGTACAGCAGAACGGCGGCTGTCAGGGTTAAGAGCACCGAAAACAGCGGGGTTTGGATGTCAGGGATAACGGCACAGAACACAGCTGGAGGGGGGGGTTTCACGAATCAGAACGGCAAGAAACACCATCAATGGCAACCATATATCGACAGAACACGAAATTCAGCAGGAGCACAGAAGGAAACTGGTGTTCAGGAATTAAAAACAATGCGGAACGGAACAGCACAAGGTTTGTCAGGAACCAGAGCAACACGAGACCAAGGTTCCAAACCAAAGCGGCCGGCAACATAATGAGAGGAATAACAACATATTTCCAACTAATGGAAGCAACACTAATAAATGTTGCCAGGAAAGACGGGTGTTGCACCTCCTATTATCGCAAAAGACCAAATGCGAGCGCTTCGTCCATGCAGAACAGCCGCTTATACAACGGGAATCACCGCGAAGTACGAATAATCACGGGTAAAAACGGAACAGGGGTCACATAACCAGGGCGTACGTTTTCACTTCACGCCAGGACCGCACCGTTCAAAACCCCACACACTGCCTGCGGCCACCCCACGTCGCCCGCACACGGGCCGTCCACACCTGTTGAACAGCTCGAAGAACAGCGGCACCCTGTCGAGCTGGAGCCGCCCGGCGGCCGCCTGGCGCAGTAGACAGCGGCTCGCCAGCCGGAACAGGCGGTGCGCCGGGTCCTGCAGCACCTGCGCCAGCCGCGCCCACGTGTGCACCACCGCGAACGGCAGCCGCTGCTCCGGCGAGACGGACGCTCGCAGCAGGTCGATCAGCGTCAGCCAGACCAGCTTCAGCCTGGCGGGCCGGCCGGCAAACGTTAGTGTCCCCCGCGCCCGACAGGTGGCGGGGAGAAAAGGGTTGACAGACAACGATAATGTGCATAAAATATCCGCGATAAAAGTGAAAAGTGGAAAAACCTTACAGTGATGCTCTGATTTCCGCCGTCTTGTACTGAACGGCAATTTTGTGTCCGCAAACAAATATTCCTCTCCGGGATGGCCGCACACATACAAAACGAAACAGAGCCAGTAAAATGGCCCCATCCATACACCACGACACCATGCGAGGTCTGAGCTGCGTCTAACTTCCAGCGGGACCGCCAATTTGAGTTTGGTGTAACAAGAGTCGGCTGGTTCCAGCACTTCACGAACTGTGTTCGCCAGGTTGGGTAAATGCGCGGGAACTTATGGCAGTCGGATCCCAGAAAACACAGTGGCCACAGGAATGGTGTATTGCGATGTACATTTGCAATTCTGCGTGCCATATGATACATAAGTATAATGCAGTGTTGCACTTTGCATGGAACAGTAATTTTGTCATTTTTTTCGGCTTCAGCGGGCTATATTAGCAAAGGAGTCGAATACGGGTCTACAAGAGGAGAAACCACGTTCGAGAGAAGATGACTACAACGAAATTACCTTCCCGGTTCTTTTGATGTCTGAATCGCAACATGCCCAGACACATGGGGTCCTACAACACACGAACATTGTTAAGAATTACTTAGTAACTGTCTCCATACGCAACAATCCGTAATCCCCTCTGCAGAAGCAAGAGTGCGAATCTGGTCAATACATGACGAACTGGCTGACCCATGGGGGACCTCCCTCGTTTTGCCATTATCTCTGCCCGCGCTTATCACCGGCGCCTGCGATCTTCGACAGAAACGCCGGCGGGCATAAAATAAGCTGACAGCGCGTCAGCCCTCCGCCGCGGCGCCAAAATCGATCTGACCGCCCCCCTTCCCGTCACCGGAACGTCAACCGTGCCGCGCCAGCACGCGTCTGGCACACACACGCGCCGGCGGCCGCCATCAGGTTGGCAACGGCCCGCGCGGCGTCGGCACCCCTGGCGACCGTGTGGCCTAATGGATAAGGCGTCTGACTTCGGATCAGAAGACTGCAGGTTCGAGTCCTGTCACGGTCGGTGCCCGCTTTTGCGGCGACGGATCGGTTTTGCACAAGCGTGCAACTGCGCCGCCCCCCGGACCCTACGCAGCGCCGAAACAGCTGACTGACACGTATCGATCCGAAAATCGATCTAACTCCGCAATTGCCCCGCCACCTATACAGCCCAGCTTCCGATGATGGTTCGATAGATGGCAGCACACCTAAAGACTTCATACGTATTTTCTACGCTTCGCGATAAAACCAATGAAAACGCTTTTGCGATGGATCCAATTAATCAAATGCATCAAAACGGACTAACCACATTCACACGGATCCAATACATCAAGACAGATCATGCCTATGCCAGCCACAGGGCATATTAGGGGTCAGCCCTACCAAGAAGAGCACCAGCTCTAATTTTAATATAGACTTGTTTGCACAGAATAGCATTACTGGAACGTGGCCCTGGTCGTACGCAATTTAAATCTTTAGTCTGTGAAATGGACCCAATCCAGTCGAATGAATCTGGCGGACCAAAATGTTCCCAGCGCACACAATCTGTCCATTTTCGCGTATGCCGCGTCAGCTGCTTGAGACAGATCGCACTACTCTTCTAAAGCTGTCACCGCATGGGATCAAAATACCTGCAATTTATGCATGATTTGGACCTGGGTTTCCTACACAAGTTCTGAAGCATTACTCTTCCGGTTACTTGGCCCAGTGACATCTAAAACGAGCAAAACGAGACGTACCTGCTTCTTGTTCCAAAATTGTTTCAGCACAATTTCAGTAAGGTACGCGACATGAACTTTATCAAGAACTTTATCAAAAGTCGTTATCAAAATCGAGCAGCAAGGCTTTCGCAGCACGGTGCCATGTCTCGCATATCTGCACTCCAACCGTCCCCGGTGACGATATTCCGTTCCATTTCTCCCAACTTTTGCCTGTTTTTGCTCCATTTACTTATTATATTCGGCGATATTTCCTGTTTCGCTTCTCCCAAATTCTACTTATTTGTCTTTTGCTTACTTACTTAAGATACTTATTATCTTCCAAAATATTTCATTTTCGTTTCTCCCAACTTTTACCTGTTTTGCTTCATTTTCTTGCTTATTATACTTATTATATTCGGCGATATTTCCTGTTTCATTCCTCCGGAGTTTTAACTGTTTTGTTTCACTTACTGGTTATACTTTTTATATTACTACGGTATAATGTATTTGTTATCTATCATTATGCTTCCTGAAATACAAAACACGGGCTTACTAACGTTCTACTTTCTACTTCTGCTACCTGGTCCTGGTTACTATTGGTCCTGCCTCTGGTTACTATTGGTCCTGCCTCTGGTGTCTGCCAATCCTCCTTCTGGTGTCTGCTGGTCCTACCTCTGGTGTCTGCCGGTCCTACCTCTGGTGTCTGCTAGTCCTACCTCCGGTGTCTGCCGGTCCTACCTCTGGCGTCTGCTGGTCCTACCTCTGGTGTCTGCTAGTCCTACCTCTGGTGTCTGCCGGTCCTACCTCTGGCGTCTGCTGGTCCTACCTCCGGCGTCTGCCGGCCCCACCTCTGGTGTCTGCCGGTCCTGCCTCTGGTGTCTGCCAATCCTCCTTCTGGTGTCTGCCGGTCCTACCTCTGGTGTTTGCTGGCCCTACCTCTGGATATCTGCTGGTCCTACCTCTGGTGTCTGCTGGTCCTACCTCTGGTATCTGCCGGTCCTACCTCTGGTGTCTGCCGGTCCTACCTCCGGTGTCTGCCGGTCCTACCTCTGGTGTCTGCCGGTCCTACCTCTGGTGTCTGCTGGTCCTACCTCTGGTGTCTGCCGGTCCTACCTCCGGTGTCTGCTGGTCCTACCTCTGGTGTCTGCCGGTCCTACCTCTGGTGTCTGCCGGTCCTGCCTCTGGTGTTTGCTGGTCTGCAGCTGGTGTCTGCCGGTCCTACCTCTGGTGTCTGCCGGTCCTACCTCTGATGTCTGCCGGTCCTACCTCTGGTGTCTGCTGGCCTGCAGCTGGCCGTGCAGGCGGGCCAGGACGGCCCAGCTGGCCGCTCTGACCGCCTTCTGCCGGCAGCTGAGCAGACAGAGCAGCAGCGACAGAGCGCCGGCAGAGATCAGGCGCAGGGGGTTGCACGGCTGTTCCGGCGCCGTCAGCTGGCACAGCGCCGACAGCAGGAACCGTGGGTCGTACACGGTCGGGTCGCAGGGCAGCTGATCCAGCTGAGGAGCGGAAACAGAGGTCACGGAGGAGCAGAGGTCACAGAGCAGCCGACCAAGCTGTGGAGGAGAAACAGAGGTCACAGTGGGACAGAAGTCACAAAGGAACAGAGGTCACAGGGGCATAGGTCACAGTCTGTCACAGAGCCACCGGTGACTGAGCTGATAAATCAAGACGCTGTGATCTGCACACACGAAATTATGCCAACTTCAGCACAAAACAAACAGAACCAACCATCGGGGATTTCGAACCATTTTCAACCATAGAGGTCAATGGGGCTACAACAGAATGAGTCGCTTCCGTTCAGTACCTTGAGCGATATCTTGAGCGGCAGTTTGCGACATGTGGTCGCCATTTTGTCGGCGTCCAGCAGACCAATGACGTCATCGGCGGACGGCTGGCTCTTCAGACTGAGGCCGCCACCCTGCGGGAGGCAAGCGTAGAACGGAGAGAAAAGCCTCATCCGGCCGGCTGCTGACCAATACGTTCGAGCGAGACAGCCGGTGTATGACGACGGTCGAATGCTTCACTGAATAAGCGCACAGGACAAGATACGAGGCAGTGTCTCCCAGGGTAGCTGAAGACACCAAACCAGTAAGTCAAATACCAATCACGTCCAGCAGAACTAGACGTGATGGTATAAAGAAGCATCGAAACGTCCAAAGCACAATGAAAGCACGCTGACGCAAAATGGGCTAAGATACGTTTGCAATCAAAAGTGGAAATCCACATTTTCTCATCACATTATCGCTTTACAGATCAGAGCGGTAACAGCATCCGAACGAATCGGACTTCAACCCACTCGTTTTTGCAGGACGCATTATCGGATCGGATTCAATTATGTCTTAAACAAGGTGACTGAGCTGTCTAAGACGCACACACCTGCGTGGGGTTGTAGAAGTTGAGCGCGGCCGAGCCCCAGACCATTGGCTGATAGGTGTGCAGCGACACTCCCGCCATCTCGTACCGACTTATCAACTAGAGCAGAAACAGCACAGTTGATAGGTGTGCAGCGACACTCCCGCCATCTCGTACCGACTTATCAACTAGAGCAGAAACAGCACAGTTGATAGGTGTGCAGCGACACTCCCGCCATCTCGTACCGACTTATCAACTAGAGCAGAAACAGCACAGTTGATAGGTGTGCAGCGACACTCCCGCCATCTCGTACCGACTTATCAACTAGAGCAGAAACAGCACTGTCTGTTACACTGTCTGTCATGGTCGTGACCTGATCCCAACGATAAGCCCAACAGAATTCAGTACTCTACTCTGAACTAAGCCATCCACGTCATGAAGGGACTACCTGAAGAACATAGCTTAAACCTTCTTCATTTGGAACAAACTCTTCCTCAACCCTTAACTGTAGGCATATACTATCCAAGTGGTAATCCCACAAGAGACATGCAGATTACATCACGATCAGTCTGGCAGTACGGAAGTTACCCAGTGTATCAAGCTGAGTCATACCTCAGGCGACTAAGTGTCGGCTTCACTGAGGCTTAGGTGAGAGGAGTCTCCTCAGTTTAAAGACAGCAGCTGTTTTAATCAGCGCTACACAGACAAAACGCAACATCTGCCGGCCCAGCCCCTTGATGATGAGTTCCACATCCTCGCACCTCAGCCGTGTCTCCACTGCTGGCCGGCACTGCTGACCTGCAGTATGAGCTGGTCGGTGTTGGACAGGGTGGCGCCGTACGCCGCCAGCAGCAGCGCCACGTGCGACGACTTGCAGACGTGCTGACACCTGGCGGTGAGCTCCAGCAGCAGCTGCAGCAGGGCGTCCCGCAGCGGCAGCTCCTCCTCGGCCGGGTCCAGCACGCGCTCCAGGAACAGCGAGTGGCCCAGCGTCATCTGGTGCAGCAGCTCGGCGCTGACCTCGGCGCCGCCCTCGGCCGCCGTCCCGAGGCACGGGAACCTGCCGCGGCGGCAGAGCAGGCTCAGCTGCGGCAGCAGGGCGGCCCCCAGCGCCGGCTGGCGCAGGCTCCGCTTCAGCGCCTGGCGGACGAAGTCGACCCAGCCGGGCGGGGGGACGGCCGCGTCGCCAAGGTCGCACGGCTCGGCCAGCGCGGCCGTCAGCTGGCGGCCGAGCGAGCCCAGCTCGGCCAGCGGCGGCGGCGCGGCCTTCAGGCGCGGCGTCGCCATGGCGACGAACGACGCCAGCCGGTCGGCGGCCGAGGCGCCGCTGAGGGTCGGCTGGTCGGCGGCCGGCGCTGGCTCCGCCTCCTGGTCCGGGGGCGGGGCCTCGGAGGCGGGGGGCGGGGCCTCGGAGCAGGGGGCGGAGCCGGCGGCCGACGGCAGGGAGGCCCGGATTTCGGCCAGGATTCGCGGCACGTCCGAGGGGCGGAGCTTGTCCGGGTCGGGACCGCCCACCGCCGCCTGCCGGCAAGAGGCGGCCAATCAGGCAAGAGCAGACGCCAAATCCATCTAGTTAGTTGGAGTTAGAGGCAGCGACCAAGGAGAGTTGGACTACCACAAGTACCTACCTGTGAAATACCGATCAGACAACAAAACTTTTTTGGCCGCATTAAGGGCAAAGAAAGCCAACATAACTCATAACTGGTGACGCCATAGCCGACTCAGAACGTCACGTCGCAACTGATGACGTCACACGACGCCAGCCGCACCTGGACGCCGGCGGTGAGCGGGCGCAGCTCGTCGCGCAGCTCGCGCAGCTCCTCCTCGGGCAGCGCCAGCTGCGGCAGCTGGGCGTCAATCCGAGCCAGCGCGGCGGCGTCGGCAGGCCAGCGGGCGGCCACCTGGTGGCAGCCGGCCAGCGCGCGCAGCAGCTGCCGCAGCTCGGCCGGCCGCGGCGCCGGCTCGGTGGCCGCCAGCTGGCTCCAGAGCGTCGTCAGCTGGTCGAAGGTCGGCAGGTGCGCGGTGACGTCTTCAGCGAGCGCCGCCCGCGCCGGCGGCCCGTACTCGGCCGACTCGGCCAGCTGGGTCTGCAGCGAGCGCACCTGGCGGCAGACGGTCGAAACGTTAGGTGTACAGGCAGGCAACAGATGACCCAAGCTGTCGATTTTATTTCATTTTTTGTCATGAAGGACAAAATCGCACAGAGGTGACTAATGTGAAGCTTAAAACAGGAACAATGTAGTTTCTGCTACTGCTACATTCAACTGAAAATCCGTTTTACAAGTAATCAAATTCATTGTATTTTTGTTGTACATCGCGCCACAATACGCTAACGTGAGAACTTTTAGACCACAGAGTCGAAGCCAAAAGAGCAGATGTAAATGTGAGAAGAGCAGATGCATGCGTTTTTTCACCACACGACTTCTCATATATCACTTCTCATTCCATGTCTCTAACACCTACGCATATGACAAAGCAAGAATGAGTTAAGCCACCATAGTGGACAAGACCCAGACAGGATGCAAAGCCGTCGGCAGTTATCATGTCACGAACACAACGAATACTGGAAACCGAGCAAGCACTGGCCTCACCTGGTCCAGCACGGCGACCAGCAGGTCCAGGGACGCCCTCCGCACGGCGGGGTCCTCGTGGCTGATGCCCGACCTGAGATTGCGCGAGGCGACGCGGTCACAACAAGGCCTGGGCGGCACAGTCGTCACTCGCGTACGAAAAGATCCCGCTCTCGTGAAAGAGGCTGGAGCTTGATGCAAACGAACGTGCTCTTTGTAACGCTATTTTGTGGTAGTTCGTGCATTACTTCATACCCGGCACTGTTCATCGCTTTCCGCTACAGAATTATTTTCCGATGTTCCAATGTTCCAACTTATTTTCCGATGGTTACACCAGAGATAAAATCAAAGGATCATTTGCTCCCAAACAAACCACGACGCAAGGTAAGTGTCCTAAATGATTTCCTCGCCCTCCATTCGGCCGCCCAGCATTTCCCCACCCTCCCATCGGCCGAGGTCGTGACCCCGGTCTCGTGCTGACCTCATGACCTCTCTCGCCGCCGGCGGGTAGCAACAGGCGGCGGCCGGCCCGACAGACCGCCTCAGGCGTCAGCCGATGCTCCTCGCCGGTCGGCAGCGGCAGTCGGCAGCCGGCCACGCAGGCGGTCGCCATGGCGACGGCGTCACGCCACTCGGCCGAGGGCCGCGGCGTGACAGCTGGGCCGCCAGCGAGGGCAGATAGTGCTGGCACAGGTCCGGGCACGCCGACAGGGTCGACACCACCAAATCTGCCCGAACGGCCCAAACCGATGTCGTGATGGACTTCCTTACTGCCTACAGCGGCTAACTGAACCGTCTGAACTGTCTGCAGAGTTTAAAGAATGGATCCTTCTAGTTGCTATAACCTGTTAGGTGCCTGAGACGATGAGGGCGCTGCTTTCATCATGTGCGTTTGGCGTTTATAATTTTCCATTTTTTAAACCAGGAAAGACGTTTTTACATGATCTCCAAATTACCACTTCCTTAACTGCAAGCTGCATTGTCAAAATAAGGAAGCGAGCACATGACGATCACAGTACAAGATGCCGCACAATATCGCCCGGCATGCAGAGCAGCCAAGGTTTTGTCCGGGGCGCGCGAGGCTGCCTTTTTACTTTGTATTTTTACCTTCGTACCACATAGTAAATCTGATCAGACGCATTGGACGATGTTTGGAATCTGGGCCCATGACAAGCGAAGGTTGCGTCACGGAATCCAAGCCCACAGACAATCGTGCCATTCCAAGTAACAGCTGATATTTGTAGAATAAGTCTACCAAGCTGTCAACGATACGACGCGACCGTGTCGTGGTCAGCGTGACCCTTAATTAGCAAGTTGCCAGTTGACCTGCAGGGCAAAAATCCAGCACAGAGGTGACTGGAACCCGTCTTGCCAGAACGGGGAGACCAACGCCCTACCAACTGAGCATAGGAAACCAAAGCGGTATTTACCTGCCGTCAGCTGATCCCGCCAGGGTCGCGCCAGGGACCGCAGCAGCTCCAGCAGGACGGGGTTACAGTTGGCGCCCGAAGTGCCCAGGGACGCTGCCGGTGGCGGAGAGACACCGGTCAGAGGGCCGCAGACCAGGGCGGTCAGAGAACAGCAGACCAGGGCGGTCAGAGGACAGCAGACCAGGGCGGTCAGAGGACAGCAGACCAGGGCGGTCAGAGGACAGCAGACCAGGGCGGACCGTCTGCCCCGGCCGGCCGCTCACTGAGCGGGACTGAGCTCCTGAGCAGCGGCTGCGTCCCCGCGGCGAGCTCACGCCAGCAGGCCGAGCGCGGTCAGGCCGTCTGCTGGCGGAAGGTGCTCTCGGCTGTGGCGGCCGCAGCGATGTAGCAAGGAAACTGAGTAAAGCGCTGGACTCACTGGGATACAAAGAGAAGTTAAAAATCAACTAACCAGAGAAATCTACCGGACTCAACTACAAAAATCAACAACAAAAATCAACCAACCAGACGAACCCGACGGGCAGTAGCCACACTTCTCCGACAGTCACACCAGAATACGCAAAAACCGAAGTGCGAAGATGTCAGAACAAACATAGCTGGTTTCATGTCGTACTTAAGACTTTCCAAGCCAACACACACAGTTCCCCTGAGCCCACGTTCGCCTGACGAGCCAGGGGGGGGGGGGGCGCTACACCCACCGTCCTTGAAGACGATGCCGTGCACGTGCGACGTGAAGAGCAGCGTCAGGAACTCGTGCACGTTCTGCCGCACCTGCTGGCGCTCCTCCGGGTCCGCGCCGTTGGCCGCGTCGTCATCGTCCTCGTCCTCGGCCGCCGCGGCGGCGCCCGCCTTCTTCTTCTTCTTGTACCTGGTCGAAGGGCGGGGCGTTATGGTGTGGGGGCAGTTGCTTCTGTTCAGTTTCAGGCGGAAGAACACGATACACTGGCCACACGATTCGCGGGGAAGTTACATCCTTGCTTTTAAAGGTTATTAGTTGACTCAAAAAGATGCTACGATCTCGTGGGATACGAACACATCTGAAACAAGGAGAGGGAGACAGAGAAACTGAATACATATGCCACAGGCAGAAAAGCTTCATCCCTCTTCATGCAAAATTCTGCAACAAACACGCACGCCCATCACAGCGTCGTTGTGCTATATCTCAACATTCTATAGCAGCGCCGTGAGCTGCAAACGGAAGCTCCCGATACGCAGCCCCTCATCGAAACGAGCAGAGCAGCCAGATGGTGTGACTCACTTGTTGGTGCGTGACCTCCACGTGAGCTGGTGACCCTTCCAGCGGTACAGCTCCAACATGGGCCCCAGGTGGCGCGCGTTGAAGAGACGAAGCTGTCGCAGCGAAGACAGCAGCATTACTAACGGTGCTCATTATGGCCGCCAAGTGACCGAAGGCTCCCCGGTTCGAGTCCGGGTGATGGAAACTTTTTGCCGTCCGCTGCGGCGCCCTGCGATGACCGGTTTCTGCCAAGACCCTCACAGTCGAGAGTGTCGACACTGCCTGATACGAAGCACTGTGGTAAGGTTATCATCGCATTCGGCCTACCTGCACACGTGTTCACTTTGCACGCACCTTTTTTCTCGAACACTGACCACGGAGCACCAACGACCACGATCTCCTAACAACCACGAACACGACATTCTGTATCAGCATTCACGGTTCATTAGCATTTACGCGGCTCACGTTGCCTAAGACGAGCCGAGAAAGGCAACACCGGACCAAAGGTGCCGATCCTAGCCGTCGGTCTCGACTCAGCCTCCAAACAGCAGCCTGACGTGAAGCAGAGCCCACCTTGCTCTTCTTGGCGATCTTGGGGTTCTCCAGGAGTGCCTCCTTGAACGTGCTGAGCACCAGGTGGATGGTGGAGCACCGGTCCGTGTTGAGACCGCTCAGCACGATCACAAGCGGCGTCATCTTGTCCAGGATCGCCTGCCAGAGGTTTCACAAGGTCACCGCGAATCGGTAATGTTGCCTGCAGCGTCATCTTGTCCACGATCGCTTTCCAGAGGCCACACAACGTCAAGAGTCAATTATATCGACGGCAACACCATACTGTCCAAGATCACCTGCCAGAAGCCGCACAAGGGAAACATAAATTAGCAGCATCACCAATCACCAGCGAGACTATCTTGTCCAGAATCGCCCGCCAGAGGTCGCACAAGACTAACATCAATCAGAACTACCCGAGGCGGCGTCATCTTGCCCTGGATCGCCTGGCAGGGGTCACACGAGGTCACCACGAATGAATTTCCATATCGTCTCGTGATGCACAACGTCACGTATGGCTAAAGGGAACTCCTACACCTGAATCGCCAGCGGCGCTCCCGTAACTCTGTTGTTCAAAAATGCAAAAGTGCGTTGCGTTGCTCGGATAAAACATGCCCTTCTTTACTCTTGGACAAACAGGCCACCTGAGGTAAGCAGGTTGCCGAGGTACGCCACGTGCGGTGCCTTACGTACGCATGTTGCAATGCCTCGTCACACGTACCTGAATGAGCAGCCGGTCCCTGCCGACCATGAACGAGAGCACGAACGAGACAAATGTTACGCGCACGTCCGTGTCGGCCGTCAGGTTCTTCACAGCTGCCACCTGACGGCGGCAGACCGAGTCAGCGGGCACACCCCAGCACGGAACGCCCGGTATTTTAACCGTGAGCTTCCCTTCCCGTCCCAGTACGGTTTCCTACAGAGTACAGACATGCACTTGTTTCGGTTTCTAGTTTCATGCTCTCAGGTTATGATACGAGGTAAGTTTTGATACCAGCTTCGAGACTTTTTTGATCTAATTTCTCGACGATTTCGAGGCTAGAAGACCAGGGAAGAAATGAATCCGAAGCTGGAAACCTTGTCGCACAAAAGAACAAGCTGCATCTCTGCAGAGGCGAATGGAAACCGTTTAACGTTGCCACAAGGTAAAGGGAAACCACGGCATGTGTGCACAATCGGTGCCAACCGTTTTAT
Organism: Capitulum mitella; assembly: GCA_030062745.1. Classification (NCBI taxonomy): domain Eukaryota; kingdom Metazoa; phylum Arthropoda; class Thecostraca; order Pollicipedomorpha; family Pollicipedidae; genus Capitulum; species Capitulum mitella. The sequence continues at coordinate 19,981,924 of CP099853.1, read as the reverse complement.
CAAACTGCTTGTTCGACAACGTTCAGCACGCTTTATCAAGGGATACGGCGAATAAGCTTTATAGGCTGGTGTTACAGTTTTAAGGTGACGTTAAATGAACACGACTATAACGTAACCGCACAAGGTACGTCCCTATTACATGACCGCACTCTGTACCGTGCACACTGAGGGAATCAAGTAGCAAAATCCCATTTCCCGCACCCCCACCTGCGGCAGGCGGCCGTGGCCGAACTGAAACTCGGCCAGCACGACGCGGGCGGCGGCGGCGCCCGACGCCACGCAGGCGGTCAGCAGGCGCAGAGCCGCCTGCGCCTGGCCGGCCGTCGACGTCGGCGACAGGATGCGGAACAGCTGGCGGCCGTCCTGTGACGTCAGCACGGTGCGCGCCACCTCGGAGGCCGCCGCCTGGCCGCCGGCGCCGGCCTCCAGTCGCAGCAGGCGGCCCGTCAGGGAGTCGTATATCTGGGGAGCGGGCAGGAACGGAAGTCAGAATCGAACCGCAGAGACATCGCGCAGACGTCGAGGCATGACCTACCGTGTCCTGCACACTGTTCATGTTGTTCCTTTCCGGCACGCATTTTCTTCGAAAACAAAAATTCGGATACCAATCAATAGTAAGAAACAGTGATTTTTCCAGCGCTGGCTCAAGATTTATACAAAGCAATGGTATTCTGGAGAAGGAAAACTACAGATATTCATTTGAATGTACAGCAATTATGCAGAAAAATATGGCAATGCACTGCAATGAATGAAGCAGCCACAATAAACCTTCATACCTGTTTTAATTGTGTGTTTGGCATCTTCTCTTCAGTTTTCAGAGCGGCCAAATCCTCTGAAAACTGGGCCAGAATATCCTCTGGAGAGCTGTTTTCTTTTGCTGATGCTGCAATGCAAACCATTAAGCACCTTAAATATATTTATTCTGCTTAAGACAACCTCCAAATGGCAGGTTTACTATCAAATGAAGAGTGGAAAAATGTCGCAGAGCATGCGGTGTGATCCAAAGGTTCCCGGGCCGTCAGGATAAACAAAGCCAGGTGTACGCCAAGCTCCTGACCGATTCTGTCCGCCTCGAGGTCGTCTCCTCGGGAGTTCATGCATTGGGCCCAGGAGATTTTCCGTCACTGGAACCACTTCTGGAATTACGTTTGGGGCAATCGTTCAGCACCTCTTGCCACTCTGCCTGTATTCCCCCAACATCATCAAATCGTTGTCTCTTGAGCAAGACTGGAATATTCATCTTATGCAACAGGAAGAAGTCACGGGGACTATTTCTTCTGCACAGAGCTGTGTCGGGTGGCGCACTGTCTTGATACCACAGCTGGTTCTGTGTGTGTCACTTGCCCGGACTTTTTCTCACCACAACCCCCCCCCCCCCATTCGCCCCAGGACCTCTACGAAAACGTGTTGATTCGTCGTCTAACCCACAGGAATGAGGTCCTTGTGAACAACTCCATCCAAGTCGCCAAAACAGTCCAGCATGATTTTGACGTCGCCCTTGGTCTGCCTCGGTTTCTTCGGTCAGGGCGAATATCGGTCCTTTCCCTGGAATAATTGCAGGTTGATTTCTGGGCTGCAGACTTTCATCTCTAGGAAGGGCATTGGAAAGGAAGTTTCGATCGTTTTTGACCTGTTCCTGGAGGTACCTGTGCACAGTGGACTCACGATTCCTGATTCCGGGTCAAAAAGCAGAGCGCAAATTTTACCAGTAATCTGACTCATGGCGAGTTCCTCCACCAGGTGTGGGCATGAACTGAACTACAGACCAGAGATGCTGAAAACATAGTTAACAGTTTGCCAACTGCCCTTGGGGATAACCTGGCTTTTGGTATTTTCTTTGGTTTTCAAAGCTGAAGGCCAATTAGAATGTTTGGAATCTTCAGTTCAGGTTTCCCATGTCTGAACATTGAGAGCCACATGGAAGTTTGGAATCTATCTGTGGTGTCATCACAGAATCATTATTTGAGCCTTTGGTGAGTTTCTCATGCAATTTTGCAGAGCATGAGGCAAAACTTGATGCACATGCTCTGCTCCTCTGAGTTTGCCATTTCTCTAGGCACAAAAATTGCAGAATGCCACCACCACTGATATGCAAAATCCTTGCAAAAGCAAAAGTATAAGCATTATATCAATGTGAAACAGTGATGTAACCTCTTCCACAATAAAGCTGTTCAGTTCTACATAGTGGTCCAAGTCTGTGCAATGCTATGTTCATACTACATGCAGCCAGTATGGGAAATTTTGGAGCACACCTCATATTCAAAAACAAAGCTAGCTGATGGCATCATGAAACACAGGTTGCACTTTACCTTCCTGGAAAGTGCTGCTTTCTAGTGAAATAATTCTAAAAATGTAGAAAACCTTGATGCATATGTTATTTCAAATCAAAGGAACTTCAAAGATAACAATACATGTTATGTAAAAAGGCCATGTCATGATATAGAGCATAAAACTTCACACTTCATCCTTTAATCTACCTTTAATAAATAGGGGACCTGATGTGCAAAGCAATGGAAATATAAAACGCATACAAAGCATTTGGAATATATAAGAAAATTTGCACAAACATATAGACACAAACATACAGATGCCCAGCAAGATCAATGTATGTAAAGGCCTAAAAACAAGCAGGACTTACATACTGTTACCTTCCTCTTCTTTTTTGGATGGCCATGGTGAGAGTCTGATTCTGACTTTCGTTTTTGCTTTGACGGCACTACCATTTTCTTGCCAGCTTTCTCAGGTTTCATGCTTCAAGTTGAAACCTAATCCAAATGTTAATCAGTTTCCAGGCTAAAAAGCTGAATTTGCTTGAAACACCAGATTATTGGCCATCTGAAGAACTGTGCTATAATAATGGCGCCATCACACAATTATTGTGCCACACTGTGCACACACTGCATTAAATCACCATGCGCATAACGAAATAAAGTACTCGCAGCTTTTCACTACATGGAAGTGATTCCATGAAAGCAAACAAGATACAACTCCTAATCGCACATTAATCTTTAATACTAAAGCACAGGTCTTCCCCTTGCCTATCCGAGTGCCGCCACTCGCGTGCAGGCGCCCGCGTTCCAATCAACACCACACGTGCGCGCACCGCACGCACCAATCGACTGCTGCATAAATGTCTGTAGTGCGCCATAATCACCGCGTTGGCTCGAAGACCCACCGCAAAGCACGAAGGCCGCTGCGACCCAAGTTTAGGAGTTTTCGTGTTTGACAGAGGGAGGGACTCAGGTGGGTGTGTTATTAGATGATATACAGAAGCTTTATGTCACAGGCAAGGTTCGAAAGTCGCGCTGCCATGGATCGTGTGACGTGTTCTATCGATGCGTGCTATTTTAGGGCCTTGTACGTGTGATGAGTGACTATGGCCCCAGGTGCATGTTGACCAAGTGCAGTGCCATGGTTTATGACACTGCATGGGTTGGCCTGGTTGATTTGGGTTAGAATGCATACCCATGGGGCCCAGGTATTCATTGTCCAATCCTTACAATAGGCATCACCCATTGAAAACTGAGATAGTCAGACTTTGAATGACCATCTTGAATTATGAGTTTGAAGATGCACTGGGCGAATGACTACAGCTACAGAAGCCTTATATTGATGGTGTCCTCTGTTTGTCCATTTCAGTGCTAGTTTTTTGTCACTGGCCAGATTATGGTAAATGAATCAAAACAAACATAAACCTTGGAGTTCAGTACACTTTGAGTCTTGATTAAGCCAAAGGGCCACTTGGTTCTTGTTTGCAGCATGCCAGCCAGATAAAAGAAACATTACCATCCCAATGAAAAGTAGGGCAGAACTATGTAGAACCCAGTTAAATGTCTTTAATATACCTACTTCAAATTCTGGATTTGTATTTCTAAACTCCCAGATACACGAGCACCTCTGTGCCTTCTATCCATGTCTTCAGAACACAGGTTCGGCGAATGGGGATGGAGGCCCTGGGCCCCTAGGTCTGTATTTTTTGTGAAAACCACTGCACATCATCTTCCCAGCAGGGAGTTTTTATATGATTTTGGTTCACACTGAACTCTGACCCCCCTTAGGAAAATCTTGGCTGTGTCATTGATTACTGATACTGCTAACAGTGCACTGAGGTGACCTTTGATCAAATGACTGAGGGGGCCTTGAAATCGCATTCAACACAGGTGCAGCCAAGGGAGGCTAGGGGTCAGGCCCCCTTAGGCCTGTTTTTTTCTGAAAACCATTGCATATTGTCCTCCTGGCAGATGGTCTCATATGATTTCAGCTTGCACTGAGCTCTGGCCCTCTCCTTAAGAAAACCCTGGCTGTGCTCCTGCTTCAGATGCTGTCATACCAAACTCTGTCCACCACTTCAGACATGGCAGTGTGCCAAACTGCTCCTGCCTCAGATACTGTACCAGGCCTTGCCCCTGCTGCAGATGCTTGTACCATACCCTTCCCTTGCTCTTCATCCAGTTGTACCAGACTGCAGCTGTACCAGACTGTCCTACTTTTAGATGTTGCAGTACCTGACCCTTTCCCTGCAGCTGTACCACACTTTCCCCTGTTCAAGATGCCTCTGTAGCAGACCCTGCCCCTGCTCCACATACAGCTGTATCAGATTATGTCCTGCTCGAGATGTTGCTGTACCAGACCCAGTCCCTGTTTCACACACAGCTGTATCAGACTCTGCCCTGCTGCAGATACTGCTGAACCAGACCTTGCCCCTGCTCCACATACAGCTGTATCAGATTATTTCCTGCTCTAGGTGTTGCTTTACCAGACCCAGTCCCTGTTTCACATACAGCTATATCAGACTCTGCCCTGCTGCAGATACTGCTGAACCAGACCCTGTCCCTGCTTGATATATATCTCTGCCTGTATCTGTATCTGTATCTGTATCTGTATCTGTATCAGACTCTGCCCCTGTTCTACACACAGCCATACCAGACCCTGCCCCTGCTTCCGAGGTCAACATGTCGGACCAGCAGATGCTCCTCTGTCCCAGTGCACACACGGCCGCACCGGACCGTGCCCCTGCTCCAGAGGCAGCCATGTCGGACGGCCGGACCCTGTTCTGCCGCGGCGAGGAGGACCCGGCCGAGCACGACGAGATCTGGGACGACTCGGCGCTGGTCGAGGAGTTCAACCGCGCGCTGGACTCGGCCAGGGCCGAGCTGGGCCTCTCCGGTACGTACCGCCGGCGCCGCGGCGGGCGGCGCTGCTCGGCGGCCGCCGGCCCCGGTGACGTGGGCGGCCGGCCGGGGCGCGAGCAGTGGATGCTGTCGCGGCCGACGTTGGCGTTGAGGGTTGTTTTGGTGGGGAGTTGTGTCGGGGGGGGGGGGGCAGAGTGGGGCAGTTTCAGCCCGACTCCGCGGCCGGATGTGATTCGTGACGTGGTCTGGACTGTGCCGCAGCAGCTGGCACCAGTGCTACGTGGTGCCAAAACCAGGCTTTTGGCACCAAGTGGTCGGGTCGTGCAATGTTTGCTCCGTCGCCTTTGATTTGCACGTGTGTTGGATACGTAACTGGCACGATGATATAGTGGCGTCGATGACAAACTACCAGGTACCTTCGTAACAGTCTGCCGTAACAGTCTGCTGGGTACCTTCGTGACAGTCTGTTGACGACAGTCTGGCAGATACCTCTCTTATAGTCTGTTGGCGACAAGCTACCTAGTGCACTGGTGGCAGTCTGCTGGTGACAGCCTACGGGTGCCGCAGGGAAAGTCTGTTACAGCCTGCTGGGCATCCTGTGATGGTCTGTTGGGGACAGTCTGCTAGGTACCTCGGTGACTGTTGGTGACATTGCGCCAGGTACCTCAAAGACAGCCTGTTTGTGCGTCTGCCGTGCACCTCTATGACAGTCTGTGGCGGTCTGCCCGGGGCACCCTGGCTGCACCGCGATGACGCCGTTTCTCCGCTAACGGCCCGCTCCTCCACGGCAGGCGGGCGCGGCCGGTCGCCGCCGCAGAAGCCGGCCCGCTCGGCCCGCGCCTGGCGGCCGGGCGACTTCTGCGTGGCCGAGTACACCGCCGACGGCCTGCCGTACGAGGCCGAGGTGCTGGCGGTCGACGAGCGCGGCTGCCGGCTGCGCTTCGTCGGCTACGGCAACGAGCAGCGGGCGGCGCCGGCCGAGCTGCGCCCGTCGGGGAGGCAAGAAGGCCCGGCAGCGCCAGAAGCGCCAGGCCCGGGAGGAGCAGGAGCAGGAGGAGCAGGAGGAGGAGCAGGAGCAGGAAGGGGAGCAGGAAGCGGCGGCGGACGGCGCGGAGGCGGCCCCGGCGCCGCCTGCCGGGGACGTGGCCGCCCTTTGCCGGCTGGGGCCCGCCTCAGGGGGGCTGGGGGCCGCCCCAGGGGGACTGGGGGCCGCCTCAGGGGAGCTGGGGGCCGCCTCAGTGGGGTTTGGGACCGCCTCAGGGCAGCTGGGGACCGCCTCGGTCCGGCCCGCGGTTGCCGCCTCCACCGCCTCCGCCGCCGCTGGCCGGCTCCGACCCGGAGAGCCTGGCCAACATGCTGATGTCGTGGTACATCAGCGGCTACTACACCGGCTACTACCAGGCGAGACAGGAGGGCCGGCCCGGCGGGAAGTGATCGCCCGGCCCGGCGGGGAAGGCTGCCGGTCTGGAGTGGGCTTCCTATGCGGGCGGACCGGACCGAGCGGCAGGTCATGCCGGAGCTGCGGCGTTTGTTCCGCCGCTGGTGGTCCTGACTGAGCTGCGGTCAAGCTCGGAGCCGTTACGCGCGCTCCTCCGTTTGTGGTCCTGATAGACCCGCGGCGAAGGTCGAAGCTGTGAGGTGTTGTTAGTCGAGAGAGCCGTAACTGGCGTTTGCGCCGTGCTGTGTCCAGCTGTCGCTGGTCCGGTCGCCGCCGCGGAGGCTCTGGCTCGCAGCGCCGCGCCCGCCACTCCCCAGCAGGGACTGATCAGCTGTGACGGCGTGTCAGGCACGCGCCGCTCCGCGACGGCGGCGGACCGCTGGACGCAGCTGTGTGGCGCGATGAGTTTGATGTTTGGTGTTTGAGGCGAGCTGCCGTCTCTGGGGTCATCTCGCGTGTCTTCTGTCCAGGCCTCGGGTTACCCCGCGCTCAGTGCGGTGCCGCCTGGTCTGCGATTGGGCCGGCTGGACGCTGCGCCGGGCGGTGGCGGCCCACCCCGCCTTTGGCGGGCCCCCTGCGTCCTCCGGTCGTGCAGGCAGCGCCGCGGTGAGGCGCGAGCCACCGCTGGTCCGGCATTGGACTGTGGAAGCTCATGGCTGCGACCTGTGATTGAAGCTGCTTCAGTTGTTCCACCGTGTAATAGATGATGCATTTATAAAAAAGCGCGTGTTAACTGAGCGGCAAAAGAACCCTGGATCAAGTTTCTGAAACGCAAGACTCTCCATCTGCATTATATTGAATACACTTCGTCCATGCAATGCGCTTTTCCGAAGTCCGTGTATTCACAAACACGCCAAAAAATTTAATTAGCGCAGAGGTACACTCGACGGACGGCTCCATGGACGGCTAAAGATCAAAGTGGACGGTATAAAGCAACAGCGGCTTCATAGCTGACGAGGAACGAAAACACCTGCAAACAAACCTCGATGCCGGGTGAAAACTTACGCAGCGATAGCCGGCAAAAACTGAGTGCAAGCCACACTACGCGCACACACCGCGGAGCGAAAAATTGACCCATTAGGCAACCGGTGCCCCTCACCTCACCACGAGGCTGCGGGCACCAATGACGTCGCCCTGTTGTTACACCAGCAATGGTAACAGGTGAAACACCGGCTGCTCTCCCGCTTCCTACTTGGGTGTGATGTTGATCTGTCACTACAACTAGGTTTTGCACCACCCGCGACGCCACAGCTTGGTGATGCACCACCTCTGGCACCAGAACCAGATGCAACACGATTTGTGACGCCAATAACAGGTGCAATGCCACCTCTGGCACTAGTAATAGGTGTAACACCACCTCAGACGCCAGTGACAGGTGTAACACTAACTCAGATGCCAGTAACGGGTGTAATACCACCTCTGGCATCAGCACTGAAGCATACTGACATCAGTCGGCCTTCAGCGCAGCTGCGACACCAGATCGGGCCGGCCTTCAGTGCGGCTCCAACACCGGCTCGGGCCGGCCTTCAATGCGGCTCTGACCCCAGCTCGGGCCGGCCTTCAGTGCAGCTCGGACACCAGCTCCGGCCGGCCGTCGCGGCCCACACTGAGCCGCCGGTGGGCGGCGTCCTCCGGCTGCGGCGGCTGCTGCGGCGGCGGCGGTCCGGGCAGGGCGGGCTCGCTGGCCGGCACCACGCCCGGGATGGTGGGGCCCGGCGGCCGGGCCGGCCCGGCGCTGTACCGACCCAGCGTGGCGTAATCGGCTGCGGCGGCGGCACAACACGGTCAGGGGTGCGGTCAGAGCCACGGTCAGAGGCACCGAGCTAGAGGCAGCTGTGTGAATGCTTCACAGAACGGGAAACCCTAAACACCAACCACCCTTCCCCACAGAGAACTCTATAGCTTAGACGAGCAACCACATCACGCTGAAGCACATTGACCACAGACGGCAGGAACATCGGACATCATTCCACACCTGTACCGTACCTGTGTCGGCTCCGTGCTGTGGTCTGTACCGTACCTGTGTCGGCTCCGGGGCTGTGGTCTGTGTACCTGTGTCGGCTCTGGGGCTGTGGTCTGTACCTGTGTCAGCTGTGGTCTGTACCTGTGTCGGCTCCGGGGCTGTGGTCTGTACCTGTGTCGGCTCCGGGACTGTGGTCGGCGCCCTCCTGACGGCTGCCCGGCCGCTGGATGGTGGCGTACGTGTTACTCTGCAGCTCGTCCGGCAGCGGCCGATCCTCCGGCTCAGCGCGCGGCTCAGCGTCACCGACCACCTGCATACTGAGCTCCTGCTCCTCGTACATCTGTACACAGAGATGTCACCGTACTGAGCTCCTGCTCCTCGTACATCTGTATACAGCCATGTCACCGTACTGAGCTCCTGCTCCTCGCACATCTGTACACAGAGATGACACCGTACTGAGCTCCTGCTCCTCGTACATCTGTATACAGCCATGTCACCGTACTGAGCTCCTGCTCCTCGCACATCTGTACACAGAGATGTAACCGTACTGAGCTCCTGCTCCTCGTACATCTGTATACAGCCATGTCACCGTACTGAGCTCCTGCTCCTCGTACATCTGTACACAGAGATGTCACCGTACTGAGCTCCTGCTCCTCGTACATCTGTATACAGCCATGTCACCGTACTGAGCTCCTGCTCCTCGTACATCTGTACACAGAGATGTCACCGTCCTGAGCTCATGCTCCTCGTACATCTGTATACAGCCATGTCACCGTACTGAGCTCCTGCTCCTCGTACATCTGTATACAGACATGTCACCGTCCTAAGCTCCTGCTCCTCGTACATCTGTATACAGCCATGTCACCGTACTGAGCTCCTGCTCCTTGTACATCTGTATACAGACATGTCACCGTACTGAGCTCCTGCTCCTCGTACATCTGTACAGTCATGTCACCGTATTGAGCTCACCATACTGAGCTCTTGCTCCTCGTACATCTGTAAAGAGAACCCAGTTTTCCGACGTGGTATGGGAAAAATAAATGCCAGTAGATATGAGGACCTCTCTTTGAACTTCCTCTTGCTTAGTTCGGTTTGGCAATATTTTGTAAAAGAAAGGTCATAGCAGCACTTAAGTGTCATTTCTTTTTCACTGGGCGATTTTTTCTCAAACCAGGGGTGGGGTTCATCTTCGGAGGCGTAAAACCTCGGACACCTACGTGCTACCGTATTCACGTCTTGCTTATTCCATTTCATTCAGCAACACAAAACCTCGGACACCTTCGTGATATCATATTCACCTCCTGCTTATTCCATTTCATTAAACAACGGACCACTCTGAGCCCGTATTCAGCTCAAATCCACACACAACAAAACCACTTCACCGAGTTCTTGTGGTTCCTCGCGCATCCACACAAAACAAAACCACTGCGCTGGATGATTACTCAAGCATCCATACGCCGACAGACCGTCACGCCGTTTCAGGGTCAGCTATCGGGTTCGAATAACCAACGTGTATGCTCTGGTCACGTGAAACAGAAACACCAAACGCAGACTGCAGTGGACAAAAATGAAAAGCTTTCGGTCGTCGTAAATCCCTCCGAAGTCAAAGCAATGCTTATGGACGTTTTCCGCCAGCCCCCTCACAATGGTCGACTGACCGAGATGGGGGTTCGTTGGGGGAGGAGGAGGGAGACTTTACCTTGAGCTTGTGACCCACCCAGAGCGGGTTCTCGGTGCCGCTAAGTTCCGGGTCAGCCGCAGGTCGGGTAGACATCGGCTGGGGCCGCTTCACCTGCCGGCCAATCAAACACCGCCGGTCAAGGTCACACGCTGCGGACCAATCAACAATATAGCGAGCTTCACCTGAGGACCAATCAACCACCGTCGGTCTAGGTCACTCTGTAGTGAGCTTCACCTGCGGACCAATCAAATACTGTCCATCAAAGCCATTCTGAAGCCAACATCCCCCTGGTTCAGACGCCCAAACTCTGACCACTCCAGCCGGTCAATGTTAATCGATGATAGACTTAATATGGAGCCACGTATGCACGGATTCTAGCAGTGAACTTGGAAAGGAATCACATGTGTCGGCATTGCAGTGGTAAAGTTGGAGGGCAGTCCACCCATATGTATTCCATCCTCACCGGGTCCGCGTCGACGGGGATGGTGGCCGGTACGTTCTTCAGACAGCAGCACACGGCGCAGAAGGTCACCAGCCCGATCACCAGCACCAGCAGCAGCGCCACCAGCGTCACCACCGTCTGGTCCGTCTCCTGCACCACCGGCCGCGCGTCCGCTGCCTGTCGCACCAAACGACGGTCAGCACCACACGGTCAGCACCACACGGCGGTCAGCATCACACGGTCAGCACCACACGGTCAGCACCACACGGCGGTCAGCGCCACACGGTCAGCACCACACGGCGGTCCGCACCACACGGTCAGCACCACACGACGGTCAACACCACACAAAGGTCAGCACCACACAAAGGTCAGCACCACACGGTCAACACCACACGGTCAGCACCACACGGTCAGCAACACACGGCGGTCAGCATCACACGGTCAGCACCACACGGCGGTCAGCACAACACGGTCAGCACCACACGGTCAGCACTACACAAACGTCAGCACCACACGGTCAACACCACACGGTCAGCACCACACGGCAGTCAGCACCACGCGGCTGTCTAATGGAAACCTCCTGTTTCTGCAGAAAATGACCGCGTTTTCTCCCGAACCTTCCGCAGCTCTGGGAAGTCGCAGCTGAGACCTTACCTGAACCTTCCGCAGCCGCAGGCAGTCCCAGTTAAGCCCTCACCTGGACCTTCTGCAGCTGCAGGTCCCCATGCTCCCGCTGCAGGTAGTCGTAGTTGAGGTCGAACGAGCGCAGAACATCAGGCGTGGCCACGATCTGCTGCTTGTCATCCGTCACGTGCAGGTAGAGATCGGACCTGGGGCGCGGGTAACAGTCAACAACCACTCCCCGACGACCGCGTGCGGTCCCGTACCAGAGTCTACAACGCCTGTCGACGCCGACAGCCGTGGGCGTGATCAGGACCAGCGTCTGTCCGTGATCACGTGACGCACACAAGAAACGCCAGACGTTTTCTTCACTCACGTGACTGCGTCATTCACCTCACTCACTCATGTCAGTCACCACCTCACTCACACACACCTCAGTCACCAGGAGCGCTGACCACCTTTTCCTGGGTCACTCGCCACTCATCGCACCACACCATCACATCATCATCTGGACGTGATCATATCATAACATCACGACGTCCCCGAACCATGTGATCCTCACCAGGTGCGCCGGACGATATTCTCCTCGGTCACGTGGTAGCGAACGTCGTCGATGATGACGCGGCCGCCGGTGGCGTTGCTGAAGGCGTCCACGATGGCGCGAGGCTGGCTAACGACCACGTCCGGCGACACGGCCAGCGTGACGTGGACCAGCTGGGAGACGTCGTACACCCACACCTGGAGCGCACACAGTCGCGTGAACCAACTGAGAGACGTCGTACACCCACACCTGGAGCGCACACAGTCACGTGAACCAACCAGGAGACGTCGCACGCACACAACTAGGAGACGTCGTACGCCCACACCTGGAGCACACACACAGCAGCGTGAACTAACTGGGAGAGATCGTACACTCACACCTGGGGCGCGCGCGCACGCACGCACGCACGCACGCAAACACACGCACACAGCCAGTCACATGGCCGGAGATTTCAGAAAATTATTGGGGTCATATGAGCTTGGTTTCAAAGTTTCTCCACCGCCATCGCCTCGGGCATAATGTTTAAATCTCTGAAAAGTATGCGTCTAGACCGTCTCACACACCACCCCCAGACATGGTCGGTCACAGGTAACAGGAAGCAGGCCACGCCCGGCTGTAGCCATGCTAATCCCAGCTCGCCGACACATCCAGTCCCCACCCCGCCCACACGGCCAGAACCCCGCCTGCCCGCGGCCGAGAGGGGCTGCGGCTACTCACGTGAACCCGGGCGGTGGCCTCCCGGCGGGGCGGAAGGCGTTCGCGGGCGGTCAGCTGCACCAGGAACCGGTGGTGTTTGTACTCGCCCATCAGGGTGGCGCAGGTCAGCCGGCCCGAGTCGTCCAGCTGGAACGGCGACGGCACGATCGCACCGCTGGACACCGCCGAGCCTGCCGCCAGGAACCGTGTCAGACGCTGTACAGACTGTACAGAGGACACCACCGAGCCTGCCGCCGGGAACCGTGTCAGACGCTGTACAGAGTGGCAGGCTGTAAAGAGGACACCGCCGAACCTGCCACCGGGAACCGTGTCAGACGCTGTACAGAGACCGCCGAGCCTGCCGCCGGGAACCATGTCAGACGCTGTACAGAGACCGCCGAGCCTGACGCCGGAAACCGTGTCAGACGCTGTACAGAGACCGCCGAGCCTGACGCCGGGAACCGTGTCAGGTGCTGTACAGACCGAACGGAGGATACCGCCGAGCCGCCGCCGGGAACTGTGTCAGACGCTGTACAGAGACCACCGAGCCTGCCGCCGGGAACTGTGTCAGATGCTGTACAGAGACCGCCGAGTCTGCCGCCGGGAACC